>OOIL02001679.1:967427-1058903 GCA_900332095.2 Cuscuta campestris
CCTGGGTTGGGGGAGGGGACTGTCCAGGGAGTGTAGCCAGAGGGGTGCCGTGGGTTGCCGCCGCCGCCGCGACCCCTGCCGCGGTTGCCGCCTCCACTGCCACCGCCAGAGTTCTTGCCGCGTCCGCTGGAGCCACCACCAAATCCGCCGCCAAAGCCGCTGCTGCCGCTGCTCCCATACCCTCCATAGCCGCCGCCTCGGTCCTGCCGGTGTCCGCTGCTCGTGTGTCCGCCGCCGCCGCCGGTGCTGAGGAGGGCAGTGGACGGCGCTCCGGCGCCGTATACGGCGTCAGTTTGTTGCTGTTCAACGAGGAGCAAGGCGGATCGAACCTCCAAGAACGTCGGGAGTGGATTTTGATATTGCAAAAACTGAACTTGACCCCGAATATCGTGAGGGAGGCCTTGAAGAACCTGGAGTACAAGGGCATGCTCGGTGACGGGGGCATCCACATCGTCGAGATACTCGGAGAGATTCTTGAGAAGGCGACAATATTCGTCGATGGAGAGGTGGCCCTTCACAGTTGTACGGAAGCGGTGCTCCAATTGCATCGCCCGGGCATGCTTGTTGTCGTGAAAAAGATTGTAAATAGCTTTCCATAGTGCATGAGCAGAGAGATTGTTGGCAAGAACGAGATCAGAGACTTCATCCGTGATGGTGGACAAGATCCATCCTTGAATTAGGGCATCAAATTGATACCATTCGGCATCATCCGCAGAGGAGGCAAGCGTGGTGCCGTCGATGAAACCCTTGAGATTGAAGCGAAGAATCAAGAGACGAAACAAACGGCTCCACTTTTTGTAATTTGGTGCTGAAAGACTTAGTTGCACGGGAATATGGAGTTTGATGTTGGATATAGTGGTGAAGGCGAGATGGGGAGAGTTGTTGGACGAAGAGGTGTCGGCGGTGGAGATTACCTTGCCGGAGGAGGAGTTTTCATCGGCCATGGCTGCCGGGGGAGAGAAAGCAGATCGGCGGGTAGAGGGGGAGAGGTTGCCGATCGAAAGAGAGAGAGAAGGAGAAAAACGAGAGCCGAGAATTAGTGCTCTGATACCATGAAGAATGAATATTTTCACATAAATTATTATGGGAGATTACATGTGTATATATACAAAGGTTTCCTAATGATAATAGGAAACAATATTAAATGCACCCTATACAATTATGGTAGCTACCAATATACATAAATATTAAATATACTAAGAATATATTTAACACTATTGGATATGCTCTAAGCGGTAAAAGTGTTTTTTTAATATAAATGGGTAAGGGATTGTGGGACACAATTTTTTTGAAACGTGTAAATCTTTTTGGGACGGAGGAAATATTCAAGACCTATATATGGCCAGTTAATTTGAGATGCAACTTCTTTTGATGCTTTTTTGTACATTTGGAATAATAAAAGGGGAATTTACCTAAATAGAACTAAAACATAATGACCTTTTCAATATAGGATCATATGCTTTTATTTCTCAATGTAGGATAGGTCATTATCCATTAGTCATTATTCAAGTAAATGTCCAGTATCACTGGACAATATTTCTCTCATTAGACAATATTAAGTCTTATTTAGTGAATAAAAAAGTTTAAGTTTTACATTAGAAAATGACTTATGTTTTAGTCCTATTTTTAGTACAAATTTTTCATTATAAAAAGCTAAGGAAGAAGAGTGGGAAGAATATAATTAATTTGTATTGCGCCATTGATCTCCCTCATTGATTAGGGGGTTTTATGATGGCAACCATGATAATCATCATCGTCACACCCAATGCGTCAAACTTCAAAGTAGAGATTACCCAAACACTCAGCCATGGTGATCGAGATTGTAAGGATTGAACCATTTCATGATCAATAATATCTTCACTATAATACTTTGACATGAAATTCTTGTTCTTGTTTAGGACACCTGCAGAGAGTTAGCGTTTAACGTTAGTATTTTCAGAACGATATTATTGTTTAGGACACCTGCAGAGAGTTAGCGTTTTCACTATTAACGAGCTAACATTTATTATTCCACAAATAAATAAAACTTTAGAAATATGTCTAAAGAGGTATACCTTGTTTAGGACGTTAATCTTTATCGTTAGCGTTTTCAGAATTAAACTATACCGTTAAAATTTTATCTAAAACGCTAATAATAATTGAAAACGTTGTGTTAAGGAACCAACTAAACCAAAAGCTCAAGCTTGTGGTTGTGGCTCAGGAATGATTATTATATGCTCTAACACGCCCCCTCACGTGCAAGCGTGACCTCTTTGAGCCTTGCACGTGAAACCTTAATTTTTTTAAACTGGGTGGCGGTGAGTTTCGAACTCGTGACCTCTTGGTCATCAATGCTCTGATACCATGTCAAGGAACTAATTCAACCAAAAGCTCAAGCTTGTGGTTGTGGCTCAGGAATGATTGTTATATACTCTAAAACGTTGTTTCCAAACAAAGCTTTAAAATTTATTGATAGGGGGGAACAATTTTTTTAAAGGTGCGGCATATTCTAAATTCATTTTCCTCATTATCCCTGTCAGTTTGATTTGTTTTCTAATTTTTACGTTCAGGAAATTAAATTAAACTCGTTTTAAGTTTTTTTGTTTAAATTCCTAATCCTAGTACACTACTTATTCTCCAAGTATGTATGTGCGCATATTAATTAGAAGAGAAAAATTAATCGATAAATTAATTACAGTATAACTTATCCTACACCGACTAAAACCTTGATTGTGAAGCAACTAATTAATAACCAAGTATCTATATATAGTAATTACCCATCACTCACTCCTGCGGGTGTTCATTCCATTCCATTACTTTCTTTCTTGCAAACTAATAATAATATTCATAATCTCCAATTTTATATGCATATGGCGATCCTCTTTGCAGATGTCCTAAAGAAGGACAAGAATTTCAAGTCAAAGTGTTATTACAGTAGTGAAGATGATCATGAAGTGGTTCATCCTTACAATCTCACCATGGCCGAGTGTTTGGGTAATCTCTACTTTGAGGTTTCACGCATTGGTGATGATCATGATGATGATGATGGTCATGGTCATTATGGTCATGGTTGCCATCATAATGAAACCCTAAAGAATGAGGCCGGAGAACAAAGGTGTAATACAAAGGTTGCTGGGAAAAGCGGCTCCAAAGATGTTGGAGGAAGATGCTATGATGATGATGATGATGAGAGTGAGGAGTTTTGGTATGGATCCTTGATTCACAAGCATGGTAGGGATGCTTGGAGATTGAAAACGGCGGCGAGAAAGACAACAAGGAAGCATCACTAACTAATCTTCGCGTGTGTGCAGAGTAGACTAGATTAATTTTCCTTCCACCATGTGTCATGCCATCTAGGTTTTCTGGCGAGGCGTCCACCACATAAACTTTCTTCTATCAAATATCATTCCATGTATTTTTTTAATGTCATGTCATACAATAATATACTCCCTCCGTTCCACAAACCCCTCCCTCTTTCGTTTTTTTGATTTTCACAAAACACTTCCACTTTCTATTAAAAAACTACTTTTACCCCTACTTTTTCATACCCTACCTATCACATCATATTTTTTCACTAATAACCAAACTATCACATCTTACTTTTTCCCATCACATCAAAAGCAAAATTGAAAAGTCAACCAAAATTACACTTTCCTTATTTTTCCCCAAAGTCAAAACCGGAAGAGTTTTGTGGAACGGAGGGAGTACTACATATTTCTTTATTATGTCCGCTTATATTTTTCCATTTTTTTACTTTCATATTTCAATTCACTCTATTTTTTAATAACTTTTTTAAGGAGTAAAAAATTAAGTACAACAAAAGTTTTATTTATTTGTTAAATAATAATTTGTGCATCTATAATACCTCATCTGTTTTAAAAAGAGTTCCAATTTTGACCAAATATAAAAAAAACGACGTGTTAAATTGTAGTTGACTTTCAAATTTACCTTTGATGTGATGGATTGGTTATTAGTGAAAAAGTATGATGTGATATGTAGAGTATAAAAAGTAAGGATAAAAGTAGTTTTTAATAGAAACTGGAAGTGTTTTGTTGGAAGTGAAAAAATTTGAAAGATGATGTGTGTTGTATTTTTAGAACGGAGGGAGTGCATTTTAAAAAGTTACTCCGTATTATTGATAATACCTTACTCCCTTCGTCCCTGAATATTTGTCCACGTTTGACTTTTTTCAGTCAAAATTGGTAAACTTTGACTTTAAATTAAATGAAAATGATATTAAATATTGATACAAAAATAGTTTTATTAGACTTATCTTATCAAATATTTTCAAAATGTTATTTTATCTAGTTAATATAAATATATATTTTATTTAATTATAAGTCAAAGGTTGAAACGAGTTGACCGAAAAAATCAAAACTGGACAAATACTCAGGGACGGAGGTAGTAATACATATGGTAATAATAGTACGGAGTACAGAGTATGTGTTAACCATTAATTTTATTGAATTTTTATTAAACATTCATTTTTTGACACCAAATAATCATAATTAATATTAATTTTTAAGAAAACTTTCAATTTCCAAGTAATTTAAATAATTTATTTTATTATCATTGCATATTTAAATGTTATGCATAATTATACGGAGTATTATTATTTTAAATAACGTAAAATAAATTTTTTTTTTAATTATAAAAACAACACCGCATACAGTTTTTAAGAGTATCGACCACTTATTTTATTTTAGTTCTTTCCAAATACATTATTATAAAAATTTTATCATTTATGAACCTTTATATAAATGATTTATATAACACATACTCCCTCCGTCCCAAAAAGTTTGTTACGTTTAGAAAAAACTGCGTCCCGTAAAGTCCGTTACATTTCTATTAAAAACCACTTTTACCCCTTACTTTTTCATACCCTACCTATCACATCATACCTTTTTCCTAATAATCTACCCATCACATCTTATTTTTACCCATCACATCAAGGGTATTTTTGGAAAATTAATACCAAAATATCATTCCCTTAATTTCCCAAAAAGTCAAACCGTCCCATTCTTTTTGGGACGGAGGGAGTACGAACTACGAAGCATTATATAATTATTAGAAAATCAAAATAAAGAAAATTACATTTAGATAATGTCAGCCGTATAGAAAATATGGAGTACTTTTTTTCATTTCACATTGTATTTTAAAAAAAATGGGGTGCTACTCGTCTATTCCAAGGCTCCTGCACTACTCTTGTGATCGGTACCCTCATTTTCCAGATCAGCCATTGACTCCCCATGTTAAATTTTAGATGTGCTTTTGGGGTGGAAAATGCAAATAGTGATAATTCAACAACTACCAAAGAGACATTATTCCTTCAATGTTACATTTCATTATTCAAAAGTTATAGAAACTTTTGTTTATTTGTGTATTTTTACTAATTATCTGATTAAATTAAATGTTATTGTAGCTTTTCATTTTATACAAGTTTTGATGTGATTTTTAAATATGTACTCCCTCCGTCCCACTCTCTTTGTCCACTTACCTTTTGGCACACTATCTAATGCACTTCTTTAATCCATTTTATCTTGTAATTTGTATATTAAAAAATTCTAGAAATTATATATTAATAATTTATATGTTAAGACAAATCAAAAAAGATCACACATGACTATATTTAGGTTTACACATTGAGAGAATTTGATGAGTCAAAGTGCTTAAATGAATAGTTCCAAAAGTCAAAAGTGGACAAAGAGAATGGGACGGAGGTAGTAAGTTTTATTATTTTTTTTCTATATTAATTTTCAAATAATAAAGAGTAATAAGTATAAATCAAAAAACGTTAAGATTTTACTTCATTTTATAATGTATCTTTTTTTTCTCGAAGAGAATGAGTAGATCACACTTTTTGAAATCATGTGTATTTTGTAGGTAAAATTGTAGTAAGAAATAAAAATAGTGGTGACCATTTTTCAAAGCAGTGGAATACCATGGCTGTGTACCCACAAAAAATATGATTGGGGTATACTTCGTCAAATATTGTTTGGCTAACCCCAATCTTAGCTTTTACACTTTTATGACTGTGAGGTAAAAAGAACAGTGGACACTTTTTTTTCTTTAATTTTTGCAAAACTAAAAAGAAATTATTACAAGCATTAAAAAGAAAAGAAATTACTCCGTATAGTATAACGCACTGTCAACGTCATTATTCATTGATTAAATGCCAGAAATAATACCTGTACTTTTTGTCTTTTTTCACTACCATATTTTTAGGACAAACTCTTTATTGGACCTTTAGAGGAGTGGAAATATTTTACAATAATGATATTTGTAATCCAAGGATTTATATCCCATTTTGTACACTGCAAGGATGTACTAACATTTTGTGTTGGTGTAATGTTAATTTTTGTTAATGCACCAACACTTTATGGCAGTATAAATTTTTGTTAACGCACCAACACTTTGTGTCTGTGTGAATCATCAAGGGTATTCAATTCGTGAGTTTGACAAATATATTCGGAATATAAATCTAATTATACAAATTATATATATATATATATATATATATATATATATATATATATATATATCATGATGAAAAATGCTCTCTCTCTCTAGAGACGGCGATAACCCGCCGGTTTCCGGCGAACAACAGGTGAGGTCGAAGCTCTTCTCTGATCTTTTCAAACAATCACCTAAAACCAACTCTCAGGCTAATAAGAGTATGTTCAAGGGCTGCCCGTCCATATCCTTCTCTGAAGCAGATGTCGACGGACTAACAACTCGCTTCAGGTATGCTTTGATCGGGAAGTTCAGGAGAAGACCCCCTCTTTTGGTTGTTAAGAACTTCTTGACTCGTTTGGGTTTTTCCGGGGGGTTCACAGTGGGCGAACTCTTTTCCAACAGCTTCCTCATCAATTTCGAGCAAGATGAAGACTACCAGAGATTCTTTTATCGTAAGGTTTGGACCATTGGTAAGGATACCATGTCTGTAACCAAATGGTCTCCAACCTTAACACAAGAAGAAGACTCCCCCATTGTTCCGGTCTAGATTTCCATTCCTCACCTTCCAATTCACCTTCATGAACAAGCTGCTCTTTTCAGTATTGCCTCCATGTTGGGGACCCCTTTAAAGGTTGACAATGCTACACTCAACTTCGCCAGACCCAAGTTTGCTAGGGTTTGTGTGGAACTTGACGTTTCCAGGAACCTCCACCAACGCATTCATGTCAGACATGCTGATGCTGATCTCTTCTTCCAGGTGTCTATGAAGATCCCCCTCTTTTCTGTAATTCTTGCCGGAAACTGGGTCACAACCATCTGACCTGTAAACCGGTCACACAACCGGCGAAAAGGGATATTCCAGCCCATAAAGTCCAGGACAATAACGACGACAAAGTCCAGCAGGGATGGACCAAAGTCACTCGGAAGGGCAAGGCTCCAGCTATTCCTAAACAGGGGGATATTTCCAAACCTGTCCCTCATGTTTGGGCCCCAAAACCCACTATAAGAGAAGAACATGTAGAAATTTCCAAGACGGGTGCAAGAAGGAGGGCTCCAGTGTTTTTACCTTCCACCAATGTTTTTTTCTTGGACCCTTCTGGGTTGGCTCATTCAGATTTACCTCCTCATGCAGAAGGGACCCCAGTGTCAGAACCTCCTCTTGCAGAAGGGAGCCCAATGTCAGAATTGCCTACTCCAGGACCTATTCGGGTTCACACCCAAGAGGAAGTAGAAGACATCCCCCTCAAAACAATCTCCTCCTCAGCTCCTTCTTCTCCATCTGGTACCCATTTTAATTTTTCAAGGATTCGTACAAGGTCAGATTTCAAGAAATCTGGTAATGGGGTTTTCCTAACCCTTCAATGATTAATTCCCTTTTTTGGAATGTAAGGGGTGTGTCTCAACGGTGCAAGAGACTATCCCTTTTGAATAAGCACCACTCTCTGGACTTTATTTTTGTTCTTGAACCCATGCTGGCTTCTTCTAAAGGACCAGACATTGGTTTCTCCTTGGGTCTTACTGGCTTTCTTAGTACTTGCAATAACAAAATCTGGTTTTTTTGGAACAAAGAAGATTATTCTCTCTTGAATCTGCTAGAAGGAAATCAGATCTCTCATTTCACCATGAAGGGTATTCAAGATGATTCTACCTTTGTTGTTAGTGGAGTGTATGGGGGACACTCTGTGCTAAGTAGGAAAAACCTTTGGGAAGATATCAGATCCTTTAATAACTCCATTGCTCTCCCTTGGTTATTAGGGGGAGACTTCAATGCCATTTCAGATATCCTTCATCACCAAGGGAAAAGGCTGCCTGAGTTAGAAGGGGTGGAAGATTTTAACTCATGTATTAAAGATTGTAATCTGCTGGAAAGCAAATTCACTGGACCAATTTTTACCTGGCATGGTACTAGAAGTAATGGCAAAGTGTGGAGGAGATTGGATCGGGTTTTTTTCAATGAAAGATGGAGCAATCATTGGTCAGACATCTCAATGAAACATCTTTCAAAACAAGGCAGTGATCATTCTCCTCTCATAATCTCCTCCAAATCGTCCACAATTACAACCCCGAAATCCTTCAGGTTCCAAAACATGTGGCTCCTTAATAAAGACTTCAAAAATCTCTGCAAAAATTGGTGGGCAGAAATCCCATACTATGGAGGAATGTGATGCCTTTTTCATAAACTCAATCACCTCAAATCCAAAATAGTCTCCTGGAATAAGGAACACTTTGGTAACATTTTTGACCTGGTGAAAGAAGCTGAAGATGAGGCCTCTACAGCTGAGATTAACTTTGAGAAAGATCCTTCAGATACCAATCAAGAGATAGTTAATCTTAAAAAAGCTCAGCTTTTGCAGGTGGGGAACTTGGAACATAGCTACTAGAAACAGAAATGTAATCTCAAATGGCTTAAGGAAGGTGATGCCAATACCAGATTTTTTCATAATTTGGTCAAGGAAAGAAGAAGGCAGCAAAAAATCAGCTCCTTAAAGGATGAGCAAGGGAAGTTTCAAGAAGATCCAACAATTTTAGAAGATATGGTTACTTCCTACTACCATAACCTGTTCAATTCTGCTGAACCGGATCCCTCTATAGTAGATTATGATGGCTTCCTGGAAAACATCCCTAAAATTTTAGATCATCATCATAATCAAGATCTGATGCATTTACCATCTGAAGATGAGATCAAAGCCATCCTTTTTGACATGGAGTCTAACTCTTGTGCTGGTCCAGATGGTTTTAATGTCAATTTCTTTAAGGAATGCTGGGATATAGTTAAGAGAGAGGTAATTTCTGCCTGTCAAGAAGTCTTCATGGGCATTCCACTCCCCGTGGCTGCTGCAAGCACCAATATCTGCCTTATTCCCAAATGTGATAATGCATCTAGACTGAATGATTTTAGGCATGTATGTTTATCAACTGTTTCCTCTAAAATTACAACAAAATGCATTGCCAAGAGACTTAGAAAGGTGCTTCCTTTGATCATCTCTGAAGAACAAGGGGCATTTGTGGCTGGTAGGGATATCATGGAGCAGATTCTTCTTACAAAAGAAATGGCCCATAACATTGATAGAAAAGCTGGGGTGGCAACATTATCCTCAAGCTTGACATGGCCAAAGCCTTCGATAAGGTAAAGTGGTCCTATCTCTTGGATATACTCCATAGATTTGGCTTCTGTCACCAGTTCTTAATTATGATCAAAAACCTCCTTCATTCCTCCAAACACTCCATTCTTTTCAATGGGAAACCTTGTGGTTTCTTTGGCCAATCGAGAGGAATCAAACAAGGTGATCCTTTATCCCCCCTCCTCTTCATTATTGCTAATGAAGGTTTCTCTAGGAACATTAATAAACTGTTCCACACTGGTTCTTTGGGTAGATTCAACTGTGGCAGAAACAGCATTCCTGTCACCCACTTGGCTTATGTCGATGACCTCATTATCTTCACCAATGCTCATCTCAGATCTATTTCCAATTTGAAGACATTCTTGGCTAAATATCAACAGGTCTCTGTTCAGACTATTAACTCCTCTAAGAGCAGCTTCATGGTTGGGAAGAAGTTTAATACTATGAGAATTAAGAAGCTGGAACAACTCCTGACCATGCCACACAGAAAGCTCCCTTTTACCTACCTGGGTAGTCCTATCCACTCTGGCATCACAAGGAAACACCATTGTACATCTCTCATTTCTTCCTTTGACAAGAAACTCAATGGATGGTATCAAAAAAACTTGGATCAGGCAGGAAGATTAATCCTTATTAATCATGTCCTCAATACCATTCCTAACTACTTTTTGGCTGCAAACACTGTTCCTAGATCCATCATCAACCTTCTTCATCAAAAGATGACAGGGTTCTGGTGGGGTTGTGGCCAGAAGAAGCATCATTGGCTGGAGTGGGATTCTCTTTCTTTACCAAAAGAGGAAGGTGGTATTGGCACTAGAGACTTCCAATCCTTGGAGGAGGCCTTTAGTCTCACATTATGGTGGAACTATCAACATAATAACAGCCTCTGGGGGAGATTCATGAGGGCCAAATATCATAGGCGAGGAGAGATGGAATGTCACTTGGTGGACTCCCCTACCTGGACAAGGATCACAAGGATTAATGTCAAAGCTCTCAATCACTGCCATACTACCGAGGAGGAAGCATTTATTTGGAATGAGGACCCATCTGGGCAGTTCACCCTTAAGAGTGCTTATGAGGTTTGCAGGACTAATTCTAGCCCTTCTCTTGCATTTCATAATATTTGGGAATCCCCACAGAATGCACCTTGTGGAGAGAATGCACCTTGTGGAGAGAAATGTGAATAAAATCTAGCCGTCGGATCTGATGCATCGTGCGGCTCAGATTGCATCCTGCGCTCAGATTTTGAGATAGTGCATTTTCGAAGATTTATGATGCATTTCAACGTGATGCATTTTCGCACCATTTTGGTGCATCTAATTTTGATGAAATCTTGACCCTTACATCTCACAATCTAAAGCACCAGATTCATTCTCATTTCTCTCCTAAGATTGCATTCTCACCAGAACCAATATATATATATATATATATATATCAAATGATTATAAAATATTTTAAAATCTAAATGAACTGAATATTTTTAAACGAACCGAATATGTTTAATATATTAAACGAACCGAATACCAATCTTAAAAAATATTCGAACCGAATTCGAATTCGAATTCGAATATCACTCCATCTTAACGAATATGAATATTTTTCATGAATATTCGATTCGATTCGCTTCGTTTACAACCCTAGTCGGATCTACTGGTTCTAGGATAGATCACAATTTTTTTTTAAAAAAAGAAGATTGGAGTACAAATTTGGATAAACTTCCGGTCCGGGTACCCATTATTTTTGTAATTTGAACCACAATTTTCAAACACTTTGTGGTTCTTAAAGTGCGTCTCTGGTCAAACACTAATTTATTCTACTTTGCGTCACAAAAAGCCAACCCAACATTGGTAACCAAAAAAACTCTGATTTGTGATCAATATTCCATGGAGAATCCAACAACTTTGACTCCTCCGCCATCACCACCACCTCCGCCGCCGCCGCCGCCACACGTCCTCATTTTCCCCTTACCAATTCAGGGCCCGGTGAACACCATGCTGAAACTCGCCGAAATACTCTGCCTGCACCACATCGGCGTCACCTTCCTCAACACCCACCACGTCCACCGCCGTCTCCTCCGCTTCACCGACGCCGGCGAGCGTTTCGCCAAGTACTCCGGCTTCCGGTTCGCCACGGTCCCGGACGGGCTGCCGGAGGACAACCCCAGGACGGGGGACCAAATCATGAAGCTGATTGAGAGTATGGAGCAAGTAACGAGGCCGCTTTTCCGGGAGATGGTCGTCGCCGGAGGGCTGGATCGGCCGGTGACTTGTCTCTTGGTCGACGGAATCCTTACGTTCGCCGTTGACGTGGCGGAGGAAGGCGGAGTGCCGCTTCTGTATTTCGATACGATTAGTCCTTGTGGGCTTTGGAGTTTTATGTGCGTCCCCAAACTCATTGAAGCCGGAGAGCTTCCATTTCAAGGTTGGTCCAATTCTTTCTCTGCTTTTTGTTTATGCTTATTTATTTTTTACCATCTTCCTCTCGGATTATTTATCTAATTTTTATTTTTTACGGAGTACATTTAATTACTTTCAATATTTTACTTATTATTAAATAAAGAGGATTTATTCTAAATAAGAATAAAACATATACTCCGTATGTTTTTATTTCTTAATGTAGGACCATTGATCATTATTCATTAGTCATTATTTAGATAAATGTTCACCGACATTATTACTTTACTAGACATTATTAAGTCCTATTTAGGAAATAAAAAGTTTAAATTTTACATTGGAAAATGTAAAATTGATGGAATTGGAATTGAATTAGTATTAAAATTTCATAGGATTCAATTCCATAGAATTGAATTCACCCATTTCAATTCATTTTTTGCACTACCAATTCCAAATCCACATAATTTGTGTGCTACCAAACATGAGAATTGGAATTGAAGTCCTCAATTCCAATTCCATAGTTTGAATTTCGTGTACCAAACGAGACCTTAGTGCAATTTTTTCTTAAATAAAACTTATATGATATACATATACTCCTCCGGTAAAAAATTCTCAATTTGACATGGTACAAATTCAAGGAAACAAAATAGTAGATTGAAAGTGATGCAAGTATAGAAAAAAGAAACAAGAAAGCTTTAAGGAGTAAAATAAAAGATGATTTTTTAATGTCTAAAAAGGAAGAAAGTAGTTTTTTTTCTATTGAGGGAGCATCAAGATATTTTAAGTGCACATGAAGGGTATTAAAGGGTATTAAGGTCACTTTGAAAATAACGTTTTCAATTAGCATTATCGTTTTAGATAAAATTTTAATGACGTAAATTAATTACGAAAATTTTAATGTTAAAGATTACTATTGGATAACTTTTTCAAAATATTAACGTAAGTTTCTAACGCTGGTGCCAAAAAAATCTAAATATCACATAATCTTAAAGCTAAGCATCTTATTAAAACAAATTGTCTAAACTATAAAGCGCCACACGTCCAGAAATGGTTGAAGATAAGGTTCCAACCCTTAATTAAGAAGCTTAGCTTTTTCATTGTCATTAATCATTTGATTACTCCGTAGTCCGTATTTAAATATTACCCCATTCGGCCTGAGATAAACTTATGAAAAATATTAAAATGACTAATTTTGGAAAATATTTTTTAGAAATGACCGTTTTGAAAATTTACTGTACTTTTATTAATCAAATTACTCTGAACATTTTATATATAGTACTCCGTAATATATAGTCTGTCCTTTATTTATAGATATTTTTAAGAGAAATTTACCTAAATAGGGCTAAAACATAACGACTTTCCCAATATAGGACCATATATTTTTATTTCCCAATGTAGAACTTCTGGTCATTATCAAGTAGTCATTATTCAAGTAAATGTCCATCATTACTGGACATTATTCCTCCCACTAGGTCATTATTAAGTCATATTTAGGGAATAAAAAAGTTTAAACCCTACATTGGGAAAGTCATTATGTTTTAGTCCTATTTAGTACAAATTTTACTATTTTTAATCTATCTATCTTTTCTTAAAACTCTCCCTCATCCATATAAATTTCAACATTTCACAGGAGTAAAATTTTGTATAAAATCAAAATGAATCATGCTATAGATACCACATGAAATTTACTCCAAAGTATATATTAAAGCTATACACTAATATTTTAATAGTTCACATTGACATAATATGCTAATGCGATAAAAAAATTTATTAGCATTTTGTGTTTCTGTGAACGATAATCACCCTAAAACCACACTTGTACAAAATGAAGGTATACGTATATATGTCTTTGACGTGGTACAATTGTTGAGGTACAAGTACCAAATCAAAATACAAGGATTATATAGGGGCATGTGAATTAATAATTGTGAGTGTGGACTGTGGACCCATTTCCAAAGCTTCTTCATTGGCGATAAAGTTTTGTTATTTTAAGGGGGTAGTAGTAGTTAAACTGTCTAAACACTCAACACGTGATGTAGTTATATCCTCCATTATTGTTCTCTAAATTCCATGTTAATTACTTCCTCTGTCCCACTATATTTGTCCACTTTCATTTTTGCACACCATCCAATGCATTTCTTTAATCCATTTTATCTTGTAATTTGTATATTAAAAAATTATAGAAATTTTATATTAATAATCTATATGTTAAGACAAATCAAACAAGATCACGCATGACTATATTTTGGCTTACACATTGAGAGAATTTGATGAGTCAAAGTATTTAGATGAACAGTTCCAAAAGTTAAAAGTAGACGAATATAGGGGGACGGAAGGAGTAAAATATATGCTCATCACATGCCCAATCATTTCAATATGTACGCTCCATTTGATTGTTTGGAGTATTTTTTTCATCCCATAATTTTTTTTTATTTTAGGGTCTGTTTGAAAATAGCATTAGAGACTAGCATGAGCGTTTTGGATAAAATTTTAATGGTGCAAATTACTTTAAAAATGCTAATGCTAAACGCAGTCCGCAGATAGTCTTTTCAAAATATTAACGCTAATTGCTAACGTTATTTCCAAAAAGGCTCTTAGTCTTTTGATAACTTCTATTCCCTTCGTCCTGAAAAGATTATCACGTTTTGATTTTTTCGTCAAACTGTAGTACTCATTGACCACGAATTCAATATAATTTAAAATAATTAAATATTATAAAAATTTAATGCTTAGTTGGAATGATTGAATTTAATATTAGTATTTTTGTGTATGGTGGTTTATTTGACCTCCTTTTAATAAAAGATTACTTTTGTACACCATTCTTACTTTTTCTTTTTCTTTTTTTGTTTTATTTAGGAAACTCCTTTCTTATTTAAACTAAGAATACTCCGTATAATGCTTGTACTACAGCTTTATTATTTTCCTACAGCTTTTCACATAAAAAACATAAAAACTTTGTCCCGTCAATTTTAAAATTGAAGTGTTAACTCATTCTACCCCGGCCCACTAATTGAAACAGTGAAATGGATACAAAAATTAAAAGAACAAAAAACAAAAGTAGGGGAAAAGTTTAGCTTTATGTGAAATGACTGATATGGAAAAGAGCCCTTTTTTGTTTTTATCAAATAAAGTACTGTTTAAAATAATTTTTTAGAAATTATAGTGAAATGCGAACAATAGATAAAATATCGAGTAAAATTAATCACTTGTATATAAAAGTGGGATCTGCATGACATTATTTAGTACTCCCTTCGTCCGGAAATATTTTTCCCATTTTCCTTTTTGGTCCGTCCAGAAATAATCTTCTCATTTCCTTTTTTAGTACTACGTATGCTTTTTAAGGCTAAATATCAATAATACCCTTCTATTTTATCACAAATCTATTTTTTTTAATACTTTTTTAATAATAAAAAGAGATTTAAAAGTTTATAGTATGTGCATTTTTGAAAATTTTACATTTTTTTACTATTCCTTAATAAGCGTGCCAAGTCAACACGGGAAGAACATTTCCGGACGGAAGGAGTATAAAATAATGTCATGCACCTTTTCGAATTTTATTTTGTACCTACAAATGGATCAAAAGTGGGATTATTTGGTAGAGAATTTTTCCTACAAATTACTCATACTAACCTATATATATACTCTCTCCGTTTAAAAATTATATTCGTGTGTTATGATTTTTAACTAAGTTTTTTTTTCCAAATCATCATCTGATATCAAAAAATGATGTGGAATTAAAATATAAAAATTACATATTTGAAAACTATATAAAAAACCTACGTAACTAGAGTTGGCATATATGATTATACTCCGTATTATTTTATTAACACTTTGTTTGATTCAAGAAATTCGAAAAAGGAAAAGAAAATAAAATGAATTGAAAAGTAGTTTTTCTTGTTTGATTAGATAGGAAAAAAAGGGAAAAGTGGAAGAAAAAAAGTGAGAAAACAAATGTATTACGTGGAGAGAAAACCATATTTCTTCCATTTTGGTGAGAAAAAAGAGAAAATCGTTTTACTTATCTTTTCCTTCCAGATTCATTAAACCAAACATAGTGTAAATGAAAAATGGAAATTAGCCAACAAAATAAATAAAATTTGACTTGATAAACAATCAATAAAAAAATAGCGAGTATTGATTTGTTACGTTGCAGGGCCTGATTTGGATTCCCCAATAAGGAGTGCGCCCGGGTTCGACGGCATCCTACGCCGCCGGGACATGCCCAGCTTCTGCCGGGCCGGAGACGTCAACGATCCGACCATCCAACTTGTTCTCAAGGAGGACCAACATCTCCCCAAAGCCAGAGGCCTCATTCTCAACACCTTTGACCGGCTCGACGGGCCCATCGTCTCGCACTTCCGGGCCGTGTGCCCCAACGTCTACGCCGTGGGCCCACTCCACACTCACCTCAAGTCCAGACTCCAGTCCTCCTCGACAGCGTCCAACAGTCTGTGGGAGGAGGACAGGAGCTGCATGGACTGGCTCGACATGCAACCGGACCGGTCGGTCCTCTACGTCAGCATTGGAAGCATGGCGATCATCAGCCGCGACCAGCTCACGGAACTGTGGCATGGGCTGGTCAACAGCGGGTCACGGTTCTTGTGGGTCCAGAGACCCGGCTCCGTGACCGATTCAGGGCCTAACGACACTAACGATTGCTCAGACGACGAGTTACGAGCGAGGACGAATGAGAACGGGTTCGTCACGCAGTGGGCCCCGCAAGAGCGGGTTTTGGCCCACCGGTCCGTGGGCGGGTTCCTGACCCACAGCGGGTGGAACTCGACCCTCGAGAGCATGGTGGAGGGAGTGCCGATGATCTGCTGGCCGTACTTTGTTGACCAGCAGGTCAACAGCAGGTTCGTCCAAGAAGTTTGGAGGGTAGGGTTGGACATGAAGGACGTGTATGATAGAGGGAGTATAGAGAGAATGATAAGGGAAGTGATGGAGGATAGAAAGGAAGAGTTCTTGAAGAGGGCAAGTGAAATGGCGAAATTGGCCAAACAAAGTGTTGAAGAAAGTGGCACTTCGTACAAGGAGTTGGACCGTCTCATTGAGGATATTAAGTTGATGAGAATCTAAAATAATAAAAATGGCATGGGCGGCTCATCAACCCTACGTACGTGTTTTCTTTGGGGTCGCAACTCATTATACTCGTCATTTGTGTATATTAATTAATTAATTGTGACATGGATTAGTCTCATCTCATTGGTATATATATATGATTATTGGTATGTACAATATATTGCTACTTTGAGAATAGTTTTATCTCCTCTATTTGCTAAAAACTGTGTGGTTTAGAGGCATTATGTTGACTCCTCCAAATAGGAGATAACAATTTAAATCCCAATTGGTAACTCTTTTTGTTTTAATATACTGATAATGTGTAAAGAGATGTTGCATTATAGTATGATATACTTATTAGTACTGTATTAAAAAAGAAAAATTTTCTCCATGAAATGAAAAAAAGATTAAAGTAGAAGTAAAATATTGAAAATCAACCAAAATAAGAGTTTTATATTTCTATTTTCAAAATATGAGTTAAAATATATATGCATTGTAAATCATGCATAGCCATATACATTATCAAAACATATCGTGAAATGTTCATATACAATACTATATCACCACAGTGTAAACTCTACCTTATTTTTGAGAAAAAAACAAAAAATTCTTATTTTAATACTTTCTCTATGTTTTACTACTATTTAGATTATTATTTTTATTTAGTCTTCTAATTTGATATATGTCAATCTGTTGGGATACAATGTCCTCCCACACAAAAGAAATAGAGAGAAGAAGAATCGATATTAAATGGTTCGCCAAACTTCATTGATACGAGACCTTTTGAAACTATTTAGAAACTAATATGTAAAGATTCGATCCAAAACAAACAATATCAAAATTATACTAATGTAAGGTTTGAATGAGGGTGTGTCCGGTCCCAACACGTGTGGTATCAAAGTTCAAGTTCAGCAGCGGAGTTCTCGTCGTCAAAATTAGGACAAACAATATCAAAATGGGCTGTTGATCCAAGAAGGCCATTTTGGGCTGTTCAGGTTACTTTCACTTTAGAAAATGGGCTGTTGATCCAAGAAGGCCATTTTGGCCCAACACGTCCGTCCTGTTGCTTCAGTCGATGCCTCGCTTCCGCTGCTCTGCGACGCAGGTCAGCAATGGTGACCGAGGAATTGGTTTAATAATCATTTTTGACCGAGGAATTGGTTGAATAATCATTAGTTGCTGTTAACTATTTCAGTTCGTTTGTTTATTCATTTTTGGGATTCGATCTGTTTAGTTTGATCGATTTTCTTCATTCGAATTCTCACCATCGCCATACCTAAGCAAAAGCACTGGGATCATAGTTCACGCATCCAGGAGCAAAGAGAGCAAATTTTCATTGCACGGGAATGGTGTTCGGTCAGATAGTGATTGGCCCGCCCGGTTCGGGCAAAACCACTTACTGCAATGGCATGTCTCAGTTCCTCCGGCTCATCGGACGGTATATATGCCTTCGAGAACTCACTGCAAATTACTTGTGCATTCTCAGTATCTCTTTAGGGCCTGTTTGGTTCGCCATCAATCACAATCCAATCTCCGCAGGTAGCTGGGGAACGGGGAGGGCGGAGATTAGGTGGTGGGTGAAACCCTAAACCTCATTCAGGATTCCAAACTCGTACCACATAGTAAACCAAACAGGCCCTTACTGGTACATCATATAACTTTTGTGATTAGAGACTAATGGTACTCCGTATATGAACTACCTTTGTTAGTAATAAGTTATCCGACTCTAGTTAAAATTGTAAGACATATACGGAGTGTTATTTTTGACAATGTGAGAAGTTGTGTGAACTTGGAGTAGCAGGAACACGAGTTCGTTTGTATGGTTGAAGGCTTTGTTCCCTAATATTCGTAACTTTTTTTAATAATTGCGTTGTAGGAAAGTTGCTGTGATTAACTTGGATCCTGCAAATGACAATTTACCGTATCCACCTCAATCATCAAGATGTTTTTAACTTTAGTTTGTTTACATTTCACGGTTTGTAGTTTAAATGTTTGATAGGCATTGAATAGAGTGCACTCTGTTGTTCCTTATGTTCAAAAGTTATGAATGTGCCATCAATATTGAGGGTCTCATTAAACTGAGTGATGTGATGGTTGAGCATTCTCTAGGTCCCAATGGAGGTAATGTTTCCGTTCCTATGTACTGTATCAAGTTTTATCTTTCATCTAATTGAGATACATAAATGGTTTCCGTGGTGCTATATCACGTGTATTAAAAGATAGCCATGAGAAATACTTCACGGCCTTCCAGGAAATGCATATCCTTGAATGATACATAGTGAGGTTTCGGCACATGAAAAACCTAGTTTTCGTGAATCCTGACATTTTTCTTTCACTATGCTTTGTAGGTCTTGTATATTGCATGGACTATCTTGAGAAGAATATTGACTGGTTAGAGTCTAAGTTGAAACCCCTCTTAAAAGGTGACATTGATACCCAATTTAGCAGACTTTTTTCTTGTTGTATTTTTATATGTGTGAGTCAACTTGGTAAAAGTGGCCTTGTGTGCCATTTCACCCCTGAGACATTCAAAACTTGAGAGTGCAATAAAAGAGTTCTTTTTAGTGATAGCTATCTACCTTTAAAAAAAAAACTCACTTTGGCTAGTAAATGTGATATCTACTTTGCATTTGGGGAGGAAATACATTCATCAAAACGAAGCTAATGTACTGAAGCAAAATGGAAAGAGACATGTCTTAAGGTTCATGACTTGGTTGCCTTAGATTTTGTTGTAAATTATGTAAGCTGTTTTCTACAAGTCTTTTTTTCTCAAAGGTTTCTTAAGTTACAATGTAATGATTATGTCATATATTTAGCAAATCAATCAATTTATAAAAAAGAAGAGTTAGTGCATACACGAACAGATAAATTACTCTTACCATCTAATGTGTTAATGCTGGATTATTGGCAATATATCATAGGTTATTCAAAGTGTTAAAACACTGTAAAAGTTGAAGTATCTCGCATTTCATTGCACACTGTTTAGTTTTTAAAGTACGACAACCCCATGTATATGAACTTATGAGAAATATGAGATCCTCAATTTCCCGAAAAGCACTATGATATATGATTTAAAAGGGTATTAGATGTTATTTCTTTAATGTCTTGATTTTAATAAAGTTGATATTAGGCTTGCAATGATTTCTGCAGATCACTACTTTCTCTTTGACTTCCCGGGTCAGGTGGAGCTATTCTTTCTTCATGAAAATGCCAAAAAAGTTATCATGAAACTCATCAAGAACTTAAATCTTAGGGTATGTTTGGGCTAATCATTGTGTGTTCTCTAGCCTAAATCACTCACCTTATTCAGACTCATAGTTTTATCTTTAATGCAGTTAACTGCAGTACATTTAGTTGATGCACATCTCTGCAGTGATCCTGGAAAGTATGTGAGTGCATTGCTGTTGTCACTATCAACCATGTTACACTTGGAATTGCCACATGTCAATGTTCTGTCCAAGATCGATCTTATTGAAAGTTACGGAAAGCTAGGTTAGCTTATGTGATTTTTTAGTACCCCTCTTGGCATCTTATACGTTTTTTTTTTAAAATTAATTTGTTGTGTTCTAATTCTTTTTCATATGGTCTGGCTTGTACTTGCAGCCTATAATCTGGATTTCTATACAGACGTACAAGATTTATCTTACTTGCAGTATCATCTCGATAAGGACCCACGCTCTTCAAATTACAGGTGGCTGAAATGTTCTGCATAACTGCAAAATTTTCTTATCCTTTAGGCTTTGTTTAGAATAGGAAAGCAAAACAAATTTGTTTATTCAACAGGAGGTCAAGTTAATATTGCATGCTATAATGTGATGTGTGTTATGATCCCTGTGGCATCATTCTGAAAAAGTCCCAAAACTACAGTTTCCCTTGGGGTTGACATTATCATTTACTTCTATGGTCTTCACTGTCGTTTATTAACTTTTCAGAAAGCTTACAAAGGAGCTCTGCGAGGTGGTAGAAAATTTTTCACTGGTGTCATTCACAACATTAGATATTCAGGCATGAGAGTGGTTTTGTTTTCTTTAACGGTTTAACCTCACAAAACACACACACACACACACCTTATTCTATGATGATTTTTGTTTGTTCAACCAAAGCTTCCATTACAGGACAAGGTGAGTGTTGGGAATCTTGTTAAATTGATCGACAAGACCAATGGCTACATCTTTTCTGGCATCGACGCTACTGCAGTCGAGTTCAGCAAAATTGCAGTTGGTCCTGTTGACTGGGATTACTATAGATATCCTTTTTTCACCTATGTGATTACTTATTCTCTTGGGGCATATGGTCATGTTTGGTACACACAAACACAGAAACACTTGTCTGAAAGGTTTCGTGGAGCGAGACCAACAATGTCACTTTAGAACTAAAAGCCCATTTGGTAGGGGCTTTTGGTTTGGCTTATTATTACCATTATTAGCTTCTTTTTTTCACAAAACACTACCGCATGTGTACTTCTTTACGGTTCATTGCCGAAAAACGGTTAACAAAATTGCATCCCTTAACTCATAAAATACAGTTGCTGCAGTGCAAGAGAAATACATTAAAGATGATGAAGATGGTTTTGACGATGATGTCTGATCTATGGAACTACGTTGATTTCAATGATTTGTACGTTTTGGTTTGCAACCTTGGGCTGGTGCTGGAAAAATTTTGTACTTTGTATCAATTTTTATGGCTCATTTGGTTCAATTTTTACCATTGTTGAAATTACTCCCCTGTTGTGCATTGTTTTCATTAACATATCTTATCTGTGAAAATTATAGGGTTTCATTGATGAATATACCATTCATATGACCAGAAAATGGGTAAATTATGTACCACTTGATTCCTTATTTGATGGCATTATTTTTTGCTTTAATAGAAACACATTTTTTGCTTTTATGCGAGTATGCGACTGAATAGGTTATGAAGAGCTTTTAAAGTCATCTTGAGTTTTGGTATATGAAGCTCCACAATTTGTGGCGGAAAAAAAACTACATTGGTTAGTATTTAAAATCATCCAAATATGCCCTGTAAATAGAAAGAATCCATGTTTTTAAATTTGACACTGACAACCCAATTTGACAGTGCAAACAATTCTTGACACTAAAAAGACTTTTATTCAAGAATATCTATAATGATGAAGTATAAATATGGAGTACTATACAGTGTATACTTGTTCCATACAATCCACATTTTTTATTTTCCAGTGATTAATACAACAGTTTGGTGGGTCTTACTACTTCAAGGCGAGCGACTCTCAACCAACCAAGCCGTGTGTGACCAATGTAGCAAAAACCACCACGTATATGTATATATGTATGTATGTATGTATGTGTGAATGATAAGTGCCCAGGTGGCAATCATTCGCATATGACGCAAATGAACCGGTCACATAGCATGCTGAATAAGCAATGATGTGAAGTTAACAATGACTTCAGAGGTTGTTTGGGTTCTCTTCAGTGAGACGTATCTGCACCAACGAAGTTAATACAAGTGTCAAACACATTCTCCCCACACCCTGCTTTTTGTGGGATTTTACTGGATTTATATGGTGGTAAAAAACACTACAGACAGAGGCATTTACCAGTAGTAAATCCTCATCAGTTCCGAAGGCTTTGCGAGCCTCTTCTAGGCACCTTGAACTTACCCTTTCGTGTTCCCTGGAAAACATTTTTAACGTTTTATTGCAAAGTTCAAACATATCATGAAGAGTGGGGAAAAAATATGGGAATAATAGAACAAACTGTGAGCTTGCTGGATCTCGGATCTCAAATGTGTCTGTGCCTGAATCATAGCCACAGATGACAACATAGTGACCTGCAACAAGTTATATCACCATGAATCATAATGGCAATACCCATATGGCCATACCGAACAGAGCCGATAAATCTCTTTTGTTGAACTTATTAATCTGTATGAAACCTATGGATTTAATCGAAGCAATTCGCATATCCCATCTTGACTACTTTGACTACGTCGTGAAGAGCAAGAAAATGGGGAAGGGCATTGGATCTCTCACCTGTATACCCGGGCTTGTTACTGCAAAAGCTTGAAACATAAAGGTCCTCCAGCCAAGAATGACTGCATAAACTCCATAAAAGTGAGGCTGACACCTTATTAAAATTTTGAAGAATGGGTAAACTTTAACTTCAAGGAGAGGGTATACCTTAACTTGCATTGGTCAACTAAAGCAATTGCAATATAGTTTCTTGACAATATTAATAGGGAGATCTCTTCTGCACTAACTGACCTGCACTGTTAAGGAACAAACACCAAGTTAATGTACAAATTCTTTTAAACATTATTCATAGTAGGGGTACGGTCTGCAATCTGCATACACTCACCTTTCAGACCCAAATATTTATCTTAAGATGAATGAGACCAAACCAAACTAAACGAGCCCAATATATCCCACTCAAAAGTAGGGTCTAGAGGGGAAAGATGTATGCAGACTTTACCTCTACTCTGAGTAAAGAGTGAATTTTTCTCAGAAGACCGCAACAAACAGTGAAATTTAGTGTGAGGAGTGAATAAAAAAATAAAGCTTACCTCAACATCGATGCCAGCTTCACGTGCCTTTTGGAACAACATATTGACACGTAGCAGATCAGTAGGTAATTGCTCCTGCAAAGCAGTAACCAAGTTGTACTTATAGGGATAAACTATTACAGAGTATGATTTACTCCGTATGTGTGTAAAGAAGTGTTCTACACACTCATTTATGAAACACGTTGCGAAGTGGAACTTACCTTGTAAAATGACTCCACATTAAAATTTGGGTTTGCTCCTAGCGTGACTGTGAAATAGTAAAAATCTGCTGAATATTTCTGCAACAAATATGCTAGATCAACTGTCCAAATGCTGTAACCCAAAAAAGATGTCACTTTATAGCAATCAAAAGCATAGCTATTCACTATCGAGTATGAAGCTCCAAATAACAGAAAGGTTACCAATACTAACATTCACAATAATGGGTCATGTTTGGTAGAAATTAGTATTTGGCTGGAAGCTTCAAGTGGACAAATCTACTGGGTTTTCTTAAACCAATAGTGTTTGGTTTCATCCCTTCAGCCAATTAAGGGAGTCAAAAGGTAGTTATTCTACTGATAAGCCACAACTGAATACCACACGGAGCCTAAATATCATTCAATAGCAAACAGTTTCACAAAAAAAATACCTTCTTGTACAACATAGCTCTTCCAGTTCCCCAATACTACAATTACCGAAGCCAAGAGTTCTCAAAACCATTGCAACACAAGCAAGGCCACAATCCCAAGAATGTAGTTGGTTGATGTGTTGGACCTATGTCACCAAATGTTTATATTAGCTGTTCACGATCTACTAGAGTAGCAGCATCCATGATGAGAATACGGATGAAACAATTGACTCACTTGGATAGAAACTGACCGGGACAAAAGCCTACGGGTTGGAGACTGAATAAAAGGCAAGGGCCGAATCAACCTCAAATTGCTCCTGCCTGATCTTTGAACATTTTCCTCTTTTGCTCCCGAAAACTTGTTGAAGAGAAGATATATAGGCCACATCTATAACCAAATCATATGATGAAGCACTTGAAAGGATTTGATGCAATGTTGTAGCACTAGTGACATATAACTATGGGGTAGATAATAAATCCTAACAAATTCGAACATATAAGGTGAGTTGGAAACATAATTCGCCTATATGGTATAGATTTTACTTATAGAAGAAATATTTTGGTCCGAATTCGGAGACCAGCCTCCCAATCCACCCATGTGTTAAATTCTACATCTCTTTTTCCATATTCATTTGCTGAGCTAAAAGCATTGGAATTGATCCAAAACTCTATAATTGCCAAAAAAACAAAAAACAAAAAGAAACTCATTGAAAATTAATCCCATTGGTCCTGCCAAAGATCCAAAACCCATTGAAAATTCATGTACCCAAACTCCCATTAATCCCAAAGATCCAATCTTTTTCTCACTTTGAAGGCAATGGATGCTTCCCATTGATCTGATCAATGTTACACCCATCCCCCAACTATATGGGAAGAAGTCATGTCAACATTCAAGAATCCATTAACCTTCAAAACCACATCCGTAAAGGAAACGTAAATATAAGTGAAATCCATAACACGTACATACGATCCAGCAAGATAACAAGATCAAATTGAATCCCTTGAGGTAAACAGAAAACAACCTCAGTCAAATGTATTATGTATGTATGAATGAACGTCAGGAACCGAAAGAAAAGGGTACCTTTGGGAGTTTTTAATAGCTGATATAGGATATGGCGGGTGGGTTTCTCTGATCTTTCTATGTGGGTTTTAGTTTAGGATTTGAGATGCTTGGATCTGGTCATAGAAGTTGATCCAAAAATGTACTCTGCAATTTAGAACTGTCCAGGTGACAAAATTAATTGTAAAGGCTTTTGGAGGGTAGGGTGTGAGGGGAAGGGGAGGGAAGGGTGCCACGGTGGAGGGGGAGAAGGATGGAGGGGTGTAGAGAGAGAAAAAAAGAGTCATCTAGCGTACGATGTTTGAAAGGATTTCATTTGAAATTATTTTATATGAAAATTATTTGAATTAAAAATAAAAATTATATACTTAAAAATTATATTAAAATATCTATAAAACTAAAAATGATGTAATTATATTATCTTATCAAATAAACAATAGTGATAAGTCAATAAAAATAATAAAATTTGACTTAAAATAGTGAGCGAGAAAAGATTAAAGTGGAGAAAGGCACAAGAAGAATCCCGCTCCATAAGCGAAACCTTATCTCCCATAGAAGATTTTCATAATTTGACTCTTATGATTTTAAAATGTTAAACCAATTTAGAATTTATAATTTGTTTGAACAACTATATGATATGAAGTGGCTTGATAAAAAGGGAGAAGTATGAAGTGACTAAACGCTTGCGAAGAGGTATACAGATTTTCGTCGAACATAGATTAATTCATTTCGTAGTCTCTTTGAAGAAAGATATGAAGTGGCATAATGCTTGCGCATTGATACATGGATTTCGTTGAACACAATTCCACTCATTTTATATCACTTTCTCCATTATAAAAATCTTTTTTCAAAAGTTTTTGTAAAATTGTTTATATACTTTCACCATCAATAAATACGGAGTATAATTTCAACTAAATAAATACGAAACTCTACAAAAATATGATATGTCAAAATCATATTTTAATATAAATGTAATATATTTTTTGTCTCAGAATATTTGTCTAATTTTAAATTTTTAGAGAAAATCTAGATTGATCTTTGACATATTATTAAGACTCTATTATTAAATAAAAATTACATGTTACGTACATTAATTAAATAAATATTTTGAAAACATATGAGTACAAGATTAATATTATATTAAAATGTAATATAAAATTTACTTAATTAATGATAAAATTTTATCAATTTTAACTATTTTATACGAGGAGTTAAAATTGAATAAATACTCTTTAAAAAAAGGTATAAATTGAATAAATACTCTTTAAAAAAAGGTATAATTAAATTTAGATTTTAACTTCGTGAAAAACTGAAATTTGAGTATCTTCTCCATCTACAATTAGCTACCTTTATTGCTACCCTTCAAAGATAACTTCAGTTCTGAATGTACAAAGTACAAACCCTAACCCACAAACAATCCGATCGGTCTCTTTCTTCTCTCTCGCACAATGCAATGCCTGATTCTCTTAGCTCTAGCTCTTCTTCTGCAATTATTCCCCCAATCCGTAACCTCGAACCCTTTTTTCATCGCTCCACATTTCGACCCGGACCTCGACGTAATCGGCGATGCCAAGTTCACCAGTGCCGGCCCATTCGTCACTCTCACCGACCCGACAAAGTCTTCTCGGACCTCCGGGCTTCTCTTCCGGCGTTCGCCCTTTAGATTCCTCGCCCCCAATCCGACCTCCTTCTCCACAGACTTCACCTTCTCGATCCCACCCCAGGGCACTGACGGCATTGCTCTGGTCATCGTTCCAATTGATTTCCCTTCTCGTCTTTCCAATGCAAGTTTCGGGCTTTCTCAAGGAACCCGGTTCTTCGGGGTTGAGTTTGACACCATGGTGAATCCGGATGCGAGGGACGAGAATAACAATCACGTCGGAGTCGATGTCTGTAGCCTTGTTTCTCTGAAAAGCTGCAATCTTTCTTCCATTAATTTGGTTTTGAACAGTGGGCTGAAGTTGCGTTCTTGGGTCGATTATGATTCGACCTCGAAACGGCTGGAGGTTAGAGTATCTGGAGCTTGGGGTGGCAGGCCCAATGACCCATTGCTTGCTTATGAAGTCGATTTGGGCAAGATGTGGAAAGGAGAAGATGTGTTGATGGGATTGAGTTCATCTGGCGAAAACTCAGCCGAGGCCACTAGCGTGTATTCATGGAGGGTAAGAACCAGAAATGTCCCAAAATGGTTGCATTCTCAACCTGTGGATCCGCTGAAGCTTTCCGATGAGCTAAAAGCAGAAAATAACGATGGACACCAAACTGTAACTCTCTGTTTTGGATTGATCTTTGCTCTGGGATTTGGAGCATTACTGACAGTTTTTGGTCTACTCTTTCGAGCGGTGATGCTTTCTGGTGGGAAAGAGACAGATGTCCAACCCAAATGCATTGTGTATCATGGGGAATTTACTCCATTCAGGTATGAGAAGGTCAATGTGGTAGTTGATGATAATCCAGTGAATGCCGCAAAGAACTAAGATTTGAAAATGGCATGTTTGTGTTAGTTTTGTGTAGTTTGTGTACGTGCTCTATTTTAATATGCTGTAATGTGTAGTTTATGTTGCTCCTAATGATGAATAGAGACCTACCACCATGGAATTGGATATATGTATCCACATTGTATGCTTGTTTCTTTTGACTCGCCATAATCGTTTCTTCTGAGAGAGGAACTAGGGTGGGAAACCCTATGCAATGCTTTAGGGTATGTTTGGTTTGATGGGAGGTTAGGGAATCATCTCACCTCCTCTTCTTGCCCAATCTCTTTATATTTATCTCTTGAAATTGTTGGGGGAGCTCTGACTCCTCCGAGATCCCTTCCCTTCAGACCAAACAAGCCCTTAGTTTTCGTAGTGTGCTATGATAGTGTGTCTAAGAACGAAAACCGCTTCTTACCTATGCTCAGTATAGGGTCATGCTACAGTCACAATAAGGTTACCAACAAAATATTCTCAGACATCTCTAATGGTATCATTCCTGGGGTTGAAAGTGTCATTTTTCTTCACTCTAATGTGTGACAGTTTGTAATGGATGTTTTGGAGTGCTCTTTATTCGTTTTTAGAGTACTTCTGTTTTCCAAAATATAAATTAAGCTCTCCAAAGTCAAAATCATAGAATCGCATCGATTCAATACTGGAAATCTAACAAAATGTTTGAACTCATTTGGAATAGAATATGATCGCTTGACCCACCAACATTCTCTGTGGTGGCGCGGGGTGCAGGGTGATTGATCAGTGACAATGTGCTCACGGTTGTTGAACCTCTGGTCTTATGAACTTGTACGGAGTACTTCCGGTATATTAAAATCTATAGAGTATACTTTTTTGCTCATTGAATGAGTTCTTGTAAAGTTACTTGAGTAACTGGTATGAAAAAAAGGATGAACCCCATTTTAGGATGCCCACCAGAATCTTTATTGACCAACTAAGTTACGCCACTCGAATGTGTAACTTACAAGTATAATCTAAGTAAATGAGAAGTTATGACTCAAGCCAGTGGATGTATTTGGCCTGTGTTAGACGCCTTTCACACCTCTAGAGGGGGGAGTGAATAGAGGTGTTCACGAAAATAATAAAATTTTTCGTTCAAAAAAGAAAAAGCGCAGGAATAAAAATAAAAAATTAACGGAAACAATGAAAGCGAGGAGACAACGATATATCCTGGTTCGGCTTAATGCCTACGTCCAGTCCCCAAGGCAAACGTGCCTGAGATTCCACTAATCCTTGTTAAACTTAACAGAGTTTAACAATCCGAATACAACTCGAGAACTTGATTTCACAAGCCTCTAACCTTTCCACCGAAGTCTTGATTTCACAAGACTTTGGATTTCAATCCAAAACTTGAATTATTTCAAATTCAAGTTTTTACAATTTAAAAACTTACAAACCAAAGTGCACAGCGGAATTGACTCTTCGAACAAGAGCGGATATGCTGTAGATTACAACCAAACCTATAGTGTATGGCACACAAAAAACTTTCCAACTCAAGATGAAGAAAGATTTCTCAAATGAAGAACTAGAATATTGAGTAGGAAGATGAGGACTTGAATGAATCTCTTTGTTTAATCAAAGGAATGTTATTGAAAGTGTTCTTGGGTGTTCTACTATATTGAAAAACGAGATATGATTGAATAAATAGAGATAGGGATAAAGTAACTTCCAAAAAGATTCAAAAAGTGTCCGTTAATCTGTAAAAACTGCCGGTTTATTCGAATAAAACACAATTTATTCGAATAGTTTGGATAAAATATGATTTTTGAGAACACAGGGCTTATTCGAATAATTTCTGGATTTATTTGAATAAAACAGAATGAACTGCAAATTGGGAGCCTACTTATTCGAATAAATAGTCATTTATTCGAATAGTTTTCAAAACTTTGGAAAAACTGGAATCAGCCCTTATTCAAATAAAACAAACATTTGTTCGATTAAAACAGACTGAACTGCAATCTGCAGAAGTCCAGTTTATTCGAATAAATTGATATTTATTCGAATAAAAACCTGAGAAGAAACATTTTTGAAGAAAAGTTTTGAGAAAGAGTTTTGAAAACAATCAAAGAGGAATTCTTGTAGGAAAAACAAAGTATTTTAAGAATAAAGGTGTGCCAAACACTTTAACATGAACTAAGACTCAAAAGAAATAAAAAATCTAGAAAACCTTTAATCTTCAAATCTAGTCTTGAATCTCTAAGCAACGTGCTAGGCAATCCACATGAAAAGATCCAAATTCAAAGCTCATCCCATATGCATGGTTGTCATTATCAAAACACAAGGGTCAACANGAAGAAACATTTTTGAAGAAAAGTTTTGAGAAAGAGTTTTGAAAACAATCAAAGAGGAATTCTTGTAGGAAAAACAAAGTATTTTAAGAATAAAGGTGTGCCAAACACTTTAACATGAACTAAGACTCAAAAGAAATAAAAAATCTAGAAAACCTTTAATCTTCAAATCTAGTCTTGAATCTCTAAGCAACGTGCTAGGCAATCCACATGAAAAGATCCAAATTCAAAGCTCATCCCATATGCATGGTTGTCATTATCAAAACACAAGGGTCAACAGCCTGTACTGTAGAACTAGTTCTCTTAAATTTATTCTTATTTGAATCAGTAAAGATCGGATCAAAAATAATTATAAATATGATTATATTCAGATTAGAATATATTTCAATCAGATTAAAACCAATGAGGTTAAGTGAAAGAGAACAAGTCTTAATGGGAGAGAACAAGCTCTTAGTGTGATTGCCTTTACCACGTGCTTTGTTTGTCCACTCCAACTTTTGGAATTTGTTGACTTTCGTTTTTGGATGTTCTTTCTTTGTCCACCTGCCACTATTCATCGATAATCACCTCCTTCAAGAATATGAAAATTTACATGGAATTTAAATTATGAAATTGAAAATTGGAGATAATAATTTCAATTATGTTGTCTGGTAGTATAAAAATATATGCATTTAGAATTGGTAGTGCCAAAAATGAATTGGAATTGGGGAATTCACAATTCCATCCAAATGAATTCCATAGAATTTCATCTTCCAATTCAATTTCAATTCCGTGTACCAAAAGGATCCTGTGAGTTTTTTCCACTACTAAAATATACAGTAAATAATTCTTTGGCAAGATTCTTTGACTTTAGAAAGCCGTAAATGATCCAAACAATTTGGTGCTTCATTGGTAAAATTGATGATAACTATCTCTCTAAGCTCTCAATTTTTTTTCTAAATAAATTTGTTCATAAAGTTTCATAAAATTTTTAAATTTTTTTTCTTGAAATTCATAAAAATCAATATTTAAAAAAAAGGAGGTATTGAAATAGAATAATACTTCTTGGTATCTTAATTTTCAGTATAGAACTCTCAAGTCTGATATTTTCAAAATAACTTCAAACGCATTTAAGTTTTATGGGGTTAATGGGAATGTACTTAGAAAGTATCTCTTGAATTCCACCGTTAGGAGGGGTGAATCCTTATTAGACTTTGTTTTCTTTTAGTACAATATTTTTGAATTTTGCTTTCTTTTACATTTTTACGATTCGTTTTCGGTTTTTTGTTTGTGCTAGTTCCGTTTCTCCCCTTCCGCTTTCAAGTTACGAAGTACTCCGTATTTTTTTTTACGCAGTTCAGAGAACTCTCCTAGTTTGTGGGGCTTATGTCCGTGTAATAACCATCTACTAAATCACTAGATGAAAGTTACACCGGTACATAACAACATGATGAAACACACTTCTCCGAATTGTTATGACAAAACTTCTAATCTAGGATTTCTAACCCGGACTATGTTTAGATACGCTTCGGCTATCACATCTCCACCGAGATCACGATGACAAACGTGTGGGCAGCCCACTCGTTCAGCTCTAATTCATCTCCTAGACGTCACGATCTGTTTGGCATTGAAGATCTCTCCCTTCATGTAGATCGTAACTTTCTTCATGCATGGGAAGCTCCGGGACGGACGAGAGTATTTTAATACTTGTATTATAAATTCTGTTGCGTTTTTTTTGTATGTTGCATTTTCGCTGTTATTTCTTTTACGGAGTACTCCGTATTTTTTTTCATTGTTGATTCTTGTACCCACCGAGAAAATGTTTTTAGTATAGCAACTAAGTTAATTAGAAGCTTTGGATAAAGTCTGTAAGAAATAGAGTTAGGGGCTGTTTGGCAACTTCTGAATCGGTAAGTGCTGAACCAGTAAGAGGTCTGAACCATTAAGTGCTGAACCAGTAAGAGGTCTGAACCATTAAGAGCTAGTATATTGCTTAACTATTCAGAGGCAAATGTTTGATCAATTCAGATAAGAGGTTTTAACCATTCAGACTCTGTACAATACTTAACCATTCAGAGGCAAATCTCTTAACCATTCAGACATCTGAACCATTAAGAGGCTGAAACAAACAGTCTGAACCATTAAGTGCTGAACCATACAGACATCTGAACCATTAAGAGGCTGAAACAAACAGCCCCTTATATTAGTACCTGATTTTTTTTAAATATTATTTTTGGTTTTGGACGGTTAGGGTATTTAGTATTTACTAGAGAGACATTATAGAGGCATGCGATTTATTCGTATAAAATTTGAGATGTCTCGGAGCATTTACCCGATAGGCAAAATAGACGGTAGATCTAAGGTACATGCTCATTTTATGAATCTTATTGCATTTGTAGCATTAAAGAAATGTATTTTTTTGCAAAAAAAGAAAATATTCATGAAAAATATGAGAAAGTTCGCATTTAAAACTGAATACGATGTCAGCATCACACTTTTATAACACCATTGAGTAAAATATGAAAGACAACAAAAGCAATTTTGTCGCAGTGAAAGTAATTTTCTCGCGGTGAAATTAAAGTGTAAATAAAAGAGAGATAGGGTGGAAGGAAATTAAGGAGTCCTAGTCATTACCGGGGAAGGAAGGGATTATTAGTCCGTAATTATTATTTATTGAAGAAGTTGAACGCATTAATCCTACTGCCGCTTCTTCTGTCTTCTTTTACGCGTCTGCAATTTCTCCGTCGGTCGCGCCCTCCTCCCGCCGCCGCCGCCGCAGTCAACCTCCGCCTTATCTCCCTCTCTCGTTCGGTTATGCTTGTATTTATTATGTTGTAGTGGCAGATTCATATTTATATCTAAAGGTACAATTCGGTTACATTCATTCGTCTTTCATCTCTGGTCTGTCTTTGTTTTCTTCTTCTGTTTTGCTAATTGAATTCGAATCAGATCCGCCAAGGATTGACGTTTTTTTTGTTCTTCTTCGTTCTAGATTTGCTCTTCTTGTTCGCGCCTTCCTCGAACCCTAGCTTGCAGATCCGTTGCTGATTCTTTTGTTAATTTTGTTTTTCCTCTGCCAGTGGCGAGGAAAATTGATTGAATCGGAGGAATGTCGGCAATGAAGGCAACGGGCCGGTTCTTCACGATCGGGCTCGTGGCGGCTTGGTACTCCTCCAACATTGGGGTTTTGCTGCTGAACAAGTACTTGCTCAGCAATTATGGATTCAAATACCCGATCTTTCTAACCATGTGTCACATGACGGCCTGCTCTCTGCTTAGCTACATTGCCATTGCCTGGATGAAGATGGTCCCGATGCAGACTATAAGATCTAGGGTTCAGTTCTTGAAGATCTCTGCCTTGAGCCTTGTCTTTTGTGCTTCTGTGGTCAGCGGAAACATCTCTCTCCGGTACTTGCCGGTTTCCTTTAACCAGGCAATCGGAGCCACCACGCCCTTCTTCACAGCCGTGTTTGCCTATTTGATTACTCTGAAAAGAGAGGCTTGGTTGACTTACATTACTCTTATCCCTGTTGTTACAGGCGTGGTCATAGCTAGTGGGGTATGTTTTTTTTGTTTTGTTTCGTCTCCTATTTTTAGCTGAATTCTTCCAATCTCTCTAGCTTTGTGCATTCTTCGTTAATTTGTTATTGCAATTTCCATAGATATGAAAGATAACATCTTTTAGAGGCATGTTTTTGGAGCTACCATTATTTCCTTAGCCATAAGAACAGCTGTTACTAAACTGCTACTGGATCAGTGAACCTATTCCAACATTCTGTTTCTTTGAAATATCTTTTCTTTTGCTATTTGCCTATTTGATCAGCTTCACTAATCCTAAGCATTTAGAGTTTTTTTTGCTCAGCTCATTTTTCTGGGAAGTGTAAAGAACAGATCATACTATATGTATAAGACTCCAAACTCTTCTCTCCCTAGTCCCTATAAATTCTGCTTCTACTTGCTGTGGCAAGACCTTCCTTTTCGATCTACTGCTGAGCTCCCTCCAACATGGTTGCCGGCTTATCCAGAGATTTACATTACTTCGATATATCTTTTAATGAAGCAACGAAAAAAGTGAAGGTCCTCATCATTGAGCAAAGGAAAATCTATCGTAGAAGTCGCGTCCCTCACCCAAATTCCAAGAGTTCTTTTCTCATCAGTCAGCCGGTCTTGTAGTCTAGCCATTGCTCTTTTAACATATGCAGGCAAGATATAGGGATAGCTGAGACATTTTTGATAGGCTTGCAGGGTAGGTTTGACATTATACAAGGCCAATTCAGCCTCTTTGATCCCCTGGAGCTTTTCACTCATTCTGATTGGTATCCAAATAGAACTTGTATGATTTAGCCAAATCTGTCTCGGCTTCTCTGCATTGTAGGCAGCTGCAGATGGATACTCATTCTGATCGGTATTCAAAGTAATGTAATATCCTTGGATATGCTGGCAACCATATGGGATGGAGCTCGACAAGAGCTTGAAAAGGATGGTCGCGCCAAGCAGAATTAATAGGGAGATATGATTTTGGATTCTTTATAGTATGATCCGTTCTTTATATATCACTGTGGTTTTCAATGTCGTTCATTGGTTCTATTATTTTGTGTGAGCTATATTAGTTTTGAAATCTTTTTTGTTCAGCTAATTCCTTTGTTTCTTTATATCCTTCCATGTTTACAGGGAGAGCCAAGTTTCCATTTATTTGGGTTTATCATGTGTATTGGTGCAACAGCAGCTAGGGCACTTAAGTCGGTGCTTCAAGGGATTTTGCTTTCTTCCGAAGGGTAAAAGTAGTTACCCAACAGTTATGAATAGTTTATCTTAAACAATTTGGGGATGCAAAGCTGATGCTTTTTTATTTCATTTTAAATGTTTTACTCAAGGGAGAAGCTGAACTCCATGAATCTTCTTCTGTACATGGCTCCTATTGCTGTTGTACTTCTATTACCTGCAACACTAGTTATGGAGGAAAATGTTGTTGGTATAACGTTAGCACTTGCAAGGGAAGATGTCAGAATCATATGGCTACTTCTATTCAACTCTGCACTTGCCTATTTTGTAAACTTGACCAATTTTTTGGTTACAAAGCACACCAGTGCATTGACTCTCCAGGTACATTTTCTAGATATTCGGATTCAAGATATCACTATGACCCTTCTATTGTAGAGATTTTATGGTTCTAACTAGTTTTGCCAAGATTTTGATTTCCCAATCATTTAGGGTCTGTTTGGATCCTACAGAGGAGGGGATCTGGAAAACGTGAGGAAAATTAGAAGGGAAATGTGGAAGGCAATAGTAATAATATAGCCTAGAAATTAATGGGCTAATTGTAGATACAAATTGATAAGTACAACAGCGACAAACCCAGTATAATCCCCCAACTCTGTTGAGCATGCTTTAAAAAGAACTTATGAGGCTTGTTGTGAGGCTTGTCTCAGGGTAAGGTGCTCTGAATGGGTATCAAGGCTTAAGCCTTGTTTCAGTTGTTTGCGTAAGAAGAGGTTTACATGTCAAAGAAAAAGGATTATGCCTTGAGGCTCACCTCAAGGCTTTTTGTGAGGGGGAATTTTACTTAGACTATGGAACTATAAATAACTAGGCCCGTATATGAAAATTTAGTCTAATAGCTAAGAAACAACATATACTCTATTGTTCGCTCTATTATGCTGCTCCCCTAACTGTGTGATTCAGAATTCCGCATCACTGCATCATGCATCTTTCTTTTATCTTTTCTCTGATGCTCCATGCTTTTGTTATTATTATTCTCCTCCTAGTCACTCCCCCCTGTCTTTTCAATTTATTCTATTATTCATCTGTGTTTTTCTTTGTTGGTTTCTGAATATGAATTTCGTTTGAAATGTTTGTATATAGATATATAACAGTTTACATGGTGATCAATTTAATAAGTTGCTGTGGTGCTACTCTTAGTTGTAGATTTATAGTGAAGGTCTAAGTGTTCTACATTAGTTACTAGAAAGAGAAAAGACATGGCTTGGTCAGTCTTAAAGTACAAATTCCATAAGAAAAAAAAGTGTTATACTCATTTGCATTAAATAGTTTTATTTGTTGGTATATTTTGAGGCTTATGACTTGCCCCTATGGAACAAACCATATTGATACCCAAACTAGCTTCCTTAACTTTTCTATTGGAGTATGGTGGGGCCACACATTCTTACCCCGTAAAGAAACAGAGAGGGTGTTTCTGTTAGACATATACGTTGATATGTATTTTTTATGCCAACTATATAAAGACAACGGAATCTGATGTTTGTAATAAAGAAACTGATAAAATCTGAAATCTCATTTTCCTTGGCATTTTTTCGAGGTATAACTCAACACAAGAAAACTTTCCTCAATTTTCCCATCCCCGTAGCACTTTCCGTGACCTAGAGTATAATGTCCTTATGGAAGGAACAAAAGTTTTGCTAGTTCATTGTATTTCATCACCTCTGCGATGTTTTTTTAGCTGGGATCTCAACACTCAAAAATCAGTTCAGACTGATCTTACCATTTTCTAGATCTTAGTGAAAATTTGAGAATGTGACTGATAGTGCGACCGTTGAGAGTGCGTGACACCTTTGATTATGGGCTGCATTTTATTGTAAAGGGCAATCTTTGTCTTTCTAGGCCCCGTTTGGATTTTGAATGTGTTTAGCTAAGGAAAATAATAAGAGTCGAGGGAATTATTAAAACCTGTGTTCAAACTCAATAAATTTTTCAAGACATTTGTTCAATCTTGGTGTATACTAAGTATATTTTTTTTCTATCATATGAAGTCTAAGAAATCTTAACCTCTGTAAGATATTAATAACATCATTCATTTTTTAGTTACAACAAAACTGATGAAAAATGTTGCATTTTCCCCATTTCCCTAGTGTTTTGCACGTTCCAAACATATCCTTAGTGCTCATAAAGGGTTGTTATTCGTTCTCACAGGTTTTGGGGAACGCTAAAGGAGCGGTTGCTGTGGTCGTGTCAATATTAATATTCAGAAACCCAGTATCAGTCACAGGGATGCTTGGCTATACACTCACAGTTTTTGGTGTTATTCTCTATAGCGAAGCCAAGAAACGCAGTCGGAAGGATTGATGTGGGGAAAAAGCACCAAAGTATGACTTTCAAGTTTTAAATTTTGCATTGCAATGGGAGGGATCTGTTCAAGTTTCAATGACTAGAAACGGATCGCACACACCCTGCAGTTGTATCTCCAGATTTTGTCCTCAAATTTGCATGGAATTTGGCAAAAATTCGAGGAATATGCGCCAACAACCACATTTCTCAGCCGGTCAGCCCAAACAGTGGAGTAGTAATAAGTAACTTTTGATTTCTCTCCATTCTTCTCACATGGAAGGGTTAATGGAACTTTTAAAAAAAGAAAACTTTTGGAAAGAAATTGTAGAATTCAGTATACACATCTTGTGTTATATATAATTTTTTTCATATTCATTTGAGCCATAATGAAATTTAATCAAATGCAGATACTATTTGATTATGTTACATTATGTTTGGTGAAACGTCGCCCGATTATGGGTCTCCATATTCTATCTCCAAGATATCTGGCATCTCATCTAATTTCGATTCTTTGAGACTGTTTGTCCTCTGGGTTTTGCATGTGAGATTGTTCAATTAGATTGTCTTGATTTTCTTGATATTGAGAAGTAATGCCAAATTCGTGGGACAGAGCTTGAATCTATTAATGCAGTGGTTAGGACTTTAGGAGTGGAACTAGGAGATGAAGGCAATTGTCTAAAGAGTAAAGCCCCAATGCTAGTGAATTAGTGATAGATTTGTGAATCTATGGGTAGAGGAAGAAGAAAAGAGTAATTACATGTTTAAAAATTATATCAAAAGATCTACAAAACTAGTAGTGACATGATTTTATTATTTTATTAAATGACTAACGAAAATAGGAAAAAAAATAATTTTTATTTTTTAATTCTACACCATTTTCTATATAAAATGATTTAAAAATAACTGAAATAAACGATATAAATTGAGACAGAGAGAGTAGTTTCTAACTACCATTATTATATTAACTACAAGCACTATATTTTTCCAATTGTTGGAGTTTTCCTTTCTATAGAATATTGTCCTCTTAAGATCATGGAAGGATGATAGATATAAATTCAATCTTCCAATCTCTCTTGGACTATTTAAGAAAAATATTTATTGTGGAGAGATAACTTATCCCTATCCGTTGTTATGCGCGTTTGCTTTATTTGCCCATTTCTTGATGGTCTGAGCGGATTGCTGGGGCTATATTAATTCTATATATTTTCTGAGCTTCATTCTTTTGACACTAAAGAGTAATGTCACAATATGACATTGGCCGATTCGAGCACCTATAGTGCTACAATTAAAATTTTGATAACTCTCACCCCTTTAATCTTTCGCTAAACCACTCACCCCGGCTACGCCCCACTTCATCAATTGGTGGGGGTGGAGAATCGTGTTGGGACTGACTAGAGTGATGGGTTTACCGGACAAATTAGAGTGTGGAGACCATTACTTTTTTATTTCAGCACTACATGTGGCGAGTGTCATTATTATGGCATCATTTCTTTATGCTGTCAAAAGAATGAAATTGTTATTTTCTGAAAGGTTTAATCTATTGGACCAAGGTTCATTATCTAAGTTCGGCTTTAGTTTATCTTCATTAGTCAGGAATTATGTTTGTTTGCCTTAAGTACACGATGTGCTTTGTTTCGGCGTCATTTACGGAGTACAACTTTTCCAAATTTGATCTACTTACAATGAAAATGAACAATAATGTCTCAACTTTGACTAACTAGATAAGCTTTTTAAGGCTGCGTTTAGTACACAAATTTCAAACTATATACTGGTAATTGAAATTGGAAACAATAATTCAAATTCTAACAGCACAAAAATATATGGATGTGGAATTGGTGGTGCAAAAAATGAATTGAAATTGTTGAATTCAATTCCATCCAAATCAATTCCATAGAATTTCCAACTTCCAATATATAGTAATTCTAATTCCATTAATTTTGTGTACCAAACGGTTCCCAAGAGAGGCTCAATGAATACCCAGTGCCTTTAAGTATGAAACAAAGTGGTACTAGGCTTCTTTGGAGTTCCTGAGTGCATAGAAGTGGTTATTAAAGGAATGGAATCAGCCTATTTATCTATAAGCCTATTTGCTTTGCCCATTTTTTAATTGGTTGGGTGGACTAACTTATTTTCATTATTTTTCTAATGGGTCAAATCTTTTGAACCAAACATCATGATCTGGGTCGGGGTTCGATTTATATTTATTCTTACAGGTCACGTTTCCATTACATTGCAACCATTAAAGAACGGATAAATCATCTATTTCCAATTCACCCAAAAAAAAAGTTTCATATTGAACCGATGAGCTTCGACTCCGAAAATGCGAAGCCAATCCCAACTTACAAATAACCAAACCCAAGACAGGCCAACAAATCTAAGATTTTAAGAGGATGAAATGTACAAAGACCTTACCTCTAGAGAGGTTCCATGAAAACCAGCTAAGAAAGAGACCATTGGCAAATGATGAAATGTCAACATAGAGTACTACAACAACTGTTCTACATGCCAAGTTCAAGAAATCAAGACTGAGTTCATTGTAGTATTGCACCTTTCCTTTGTTACAATACAATATATTAAAACAATCCTAATATAATAAAGCGGACCGATAATTTTATCTTTGTGTGATAACGTCGGGATTAAAGATCCCTAGTGATATTTGATCTTGAATATCTACACTTAAATCATAAGTGTATGAATCTATAATCTGTATGTATATATGTATATATATATATATACACACACACACACACATATGCATTCCTGCCCAGCTTTAAAGATAGAACTGTACCTACCATATTGGCATGCCTGTTGTTGGGGAGAGGTAAATCTCATTTGTCACAGAGAGTTGGAAGCGGCAGCTCCAGTTAAAAGCCGTCTAGCACCTCTGACAAGTTCTTCTTTTACCATGAATAACACAGCAGCAGCTAGAACACTCTGAACTATTTTTGTGCCCATCCCATTGTAAAACCCATAAAAACCTTCGTGCGTCATCATCTTCGCAATGGCATCGAATGTGCCTACAATTTATTTGAAAAGTGAAAAACAATTTTTGTTATCGGTGTTTAGCAAAATCATTGGACCTATGGAGATTGTAGCGGTCGATTTGCCATTCTCCCTATTGCAGAATCAAGTTTCTACTCTCTACTATATTCAAAATGAGTCTTTTTAAAAACTTAATTTTGCTGCAAAAAAACATGTATGGGGAGAATGAATTATTTTTAACCTTTTCATTGTAGTTAAGGCCTTGTTTTGCAACCCGGGGAGGTTTCTCTTTTCAGTTTTTAGCTTTAAAAAAAAAAAAAAAAAAACTAAACCAGATTTTGGAAAGTAGAATAGGTTTGTTTTCTGTTTTCAAAATTAAAATGATTTGAATAAGTATAAATACTTTTGGCTTATTCCACATTGTATATAATGTAACCTTTGAGCTCATAAAACCAAAAACAGAAAACTCACAACTACCTAGAACGGGGCCTGATGTAAATTTTTGAAAAAAAACATAGATGCTTGAAACGAGTTAAATACGTGTGTTTTAGTTAAACAAAAAAATAAAATATATCTACCCTTCAATATTTCTAATAGTTTCAGCATACCAAATTTTAAAACTTATACCTTGGCGAAACAACTTTTTTAAAGATGTAGGTAGTATAGCAACCACTGCACCAAACCAAACAAGTTAAAGAACCATAGGGACTGACCTTTATATTGATGTCTTTTATCAACCCCATTAACTTGCTTTGCCTGAAGTCTTGACTGCAAGGCAACAAAATAATTTAGCTTAAAGAAAATCTGATGAACTACTAAGATTTTTAAGCTTCTACAACTATAACAACATACCCAGTGCTTTTTATAAGCTTCTAGAGTTTCTGAAAACATAAACCAACCACTAACTCTTTGAATGATTTTACCAAAGCTATTAGTCTTATCATAAAAAAAAGACCGGGATTTATGGGGCATAGCACCTTAACAACCAGAAGAGGATATGTCACGACTGTGGCTCCAAGTTTTGCCAGTGCTCCAAGCAAAAATATCTAGCCAGGTTGATGCCCATATGAGTTTTCTGATAAATACTCCGTGAAACTGTAATAATTTAGATTGGACTTACCTCCAAAGCAGTGACATCAGAGGCTTTATTGCTGGAGGCTCGTCGTTTTTTTAGCTTTTTCAAAAGGGTCTCATACAGCATAAACTGTATGGATGGATTGCTGACCTGTATTTAAAGGAAAACAGTCAGCATCCATTAACCCCATAAAACAGTAAGAATCATGTCACTTATACCATGATCAACGTCGGGACAACACCTTTCCAAAATCCCCAAAATCCAGCTTCATCATATACTTCATTTATCTACGAAAGAAAATGTCCCCAATTAGGAATTTATTAAGCAGGCCTTTAGTATCACATGCATTCTAAAATAAATATTTCCAGAAAGCTTATGCCGGTGTTGTTTGAAAGTATAATATCAGTCTTTTGAGGCATGGGTAATGCTATATGAGGAAGGTGAGTAAACGCACTGCATGGGTAGTCCCGTAAGGAGGAGGTTCAATAGCAGCAAGAATCACACCCTCTGTTGTCGCAGCTCTGGTTGAACTATTTTTGGATTTTTTTGAATGAGTCTGCATGAATGAAAAATGAAAGGGAAAGTCTCAAAGAATTCAGCACAAGAGGTAAGAAGCTTAACTGTACTCCATATATACACACACATAAACGACATAAAATAAATATAAATCTCCATTCCCCAATTCGCATTTTCTATTTTGTGTCCCGTTACATAGTCATAAAAGTGATAAACCCAACCAAAGGCACAAATAGGCTCTTCCACAATCATCTTCAACAGTGAAAACAGCCTTAGTCTTTTTAACTTCGCGTCTCTAAGCAAACTCTATTAATGGTGTCATAACCCTTTATGTTGATTCTGTGAAATTAGAGGACTGTTGTCATACATGAAGAATGATTGGCCTCGGGTATGAGCCATAGGGCCTCTACTACCTTCCTCCTAATCCAATTACCCATCATAATGGTTAGGGCCATCCAGGTTGTTGAAAGTCCCATGTTTGTCAAATAATCCATCAGAATCATCACTAAAGTGCAAGACACGTGACCTTGGAAATCAACCTGGATAGTCCTTTCCGCGAAGGGTCAATAACAGAGCTGAAACCCCATTTGATCTAGTTCATTCAGATATTTGGGTCCTAATAAAAGAAGGGAGACATAACAAATGAAATGTAAATCTTGGGATTTTATCTCTTTCATTAAACACATGCAACTATACTACATTTGGAAGACCAATACCATTATTTATTGGTAACTATACTACATGAACTCATTGTACATGAGTATGACCTCTTTAGCATGGATCGGTTACCTGCATGCGGGTGACAACTACCCATATGGGATTAGTCAGCAGCACATTTACACACCTGTAAAATTAAAAGCCAAATAAACCAATAACACTGGTATATTAGTGACACATAGCTGAAAAGAGGGGGAATAATACAAAAACAACCAATGTCAATCAATATCACGCATTCATGGAAGTAAGATTCCTATACCGGGCATCCCATACATTCACTTTAACTATACACATTGACCATAGTTGAGGTAGTTATTTACCCAGATAGAGCAGCTAATACAAGTGATGATAACATTCCCACTGAACCATCACCAATCCCTCTCTTCTTACGATCAAGGGCAGAAGCTTCAGCTTTGTTCCTAAATACTTGATAGAAGTAGTAATAGACACCCTGTATGAAGAAAAACAAAGTTATGGTAGACCAGGTCTAACAAACTTTTTGTCAAAATAACATTAAACTACTTGACCAAGCACGATGAATTAGTTTGCATCCTTGTATTTATGTATTTGAATTATAGTGGTTATGAAATATGCTTGCAGAAAAATTTCTATTGGCAGTTACATAGGATGTTTTTTAGTTTTACTTTATTTAAAAGTTGATTAGTATTAAAAGGCTAATTTTTTAACACATGGGTTAATCGTTTTTAGAGCTACATTTGAGGTATGCAACTTTAAAAAAAAGTAAGGGTAATTTGATTAGCACTAGTAAGGGTAAAAACATTTAAACAACATCTCACAATCTCAAATAGGAACCAGTTTGATAAAAATATGATCTGAACGTCCCACATGTGTATGACTAATGACAAAAAGGCATTCAAAGGTAATAAAATGCTCTAATACAGAGCATCTTATCTTTATCTATCCCAATTTTTAACACAGGAAAATGGACACAACCTAGATAAATTGCACTTAAGATAAACATTTAACAAAAAATCCATTAGATTCAAAGAATTTCAAACCTATAATTATCATGGTCAATATATATTTTTTCAATTCATGAATATAAGTACTCCCTTTGTCCCTTAATAATCTTCCCACTTCATTTTTTTGGATGTACCTAATTAATCTTCTCATTTCCTTTTAAAGAAAGAATGCTAAGGTTCACATTCATTCTCTCTTCTTTGTACACATTTCAACCACACAATTTCACCTTTCTTAAACTCCGTGTAAAGTTCAAACGGAAAGATTATTTAGGGACGAAGGGAGTTTAACTTAACGGCCAAAACATTAATATCCACACCAAGATAAAAAAAATGTGTAACAAGCACAGTTAACCACAAATATGCGAAATGGATGGATGGCTCAATCCAATTGTTAATGTATATCATTTGAACAAATTTCAACGAGAGGTCAAAAGCAACCAAAGATAGAGGCCGCTTGGTACCCAAGAAAAATTGGAACTTTCTAGGCATCCATGGCAAGTCAAAGGGAACTGAAAATAAAGGCCGCTTGGTAGTTGGTACCCAAGAAAGTTTGAACTTTCTAGGCATCCATGGCAATTTAAAATGTCAGAAAATTATTCTCAGGTTTTCTGGCACGTTGCCCTGAGAAAAAAGTAGCCGACCCCACCTAGTGGCATCAGGCTTTGTTGTTGTTGTTTCCCTGAGAAAATCAAGGTCAATGCACATTTGATCCATTGAAACAAGTTTAAATAAATTCAAAAATAGAATTTTGTTGTGTTAATCATCCCGATCAAACATAAACTGAATAAACACATAAAAGAATAAGAACAAAAGTTCTTATTAATGATCTAAAAGGCTACATGTAGTACTTGAATGTGATTAATTAGATGATTGTGATGGAGCACATACCATATAGACCTTTTATATATGTTGTCAATCGCTTTGGGATACACATGCATAATGGTAAGTAGTCTTTTCCCTAAGAATTAGGTAACTACTATGTAAATAGGACAATCCGATTACAAATTTACATGAAAAATAAAATACATAAAAAAGATAGTACAATCTTGAAAATAGGTCGAATAGGATCCAAAACTTTATATACTACAAATAAGGCAAACAATGAGTGAAGTTCTGCAACCACCCAAACCTACTTACTAGAGTTTGAGGCCTGCAGTATGATAACAGCATCCATGTTCTAGACATATGGTGTGGTCTATAGATATACAATCCATAACTTAATCCGCCCGTTAAGCCTAAAATCTTAAGAAGTTATTACCCATTACATGGGAGGTCTAATTCTTTTTTCCAATAAAATTGTTACCACATTATATGTTCCCGAAAATGGATGAACTAAATTCTTAGTAATTTAATAGTTGAAGAAGTAACAGACAGCCTTGAAAAGAACATCTATTATCCCTCCATTTCCCTTAGCAGGAATCTAGTTTCGGGTAAAATTCCTGACCATTTCCTCTTGAAAATTGGCACCAAAGTTCTTAAATTAAATTTTTTGGGTAGCTTTTAATAATCGGAGCCCAATTAAGAATCTGGACATTATTCCTTCATCAAGAATAAGTGAGGACTCACAAGAGTTACACTAGAACAGAAGCGCACACAAAAAAGATGCATACGGCCAAAACATATGTGAACTTGATACTGCAATTAGGGAGAAATATCGGAAAACTAACCTGAGAAGCCGCCGTTCCCACCAGAGAGGGTGTCAAGCCGCCATATAGCCGATCCCACCCCTCTTGCCTAGCAACCTATTAGGAATCCCCAATTCACTACTCAATGTAATTGTAAAATAAAAAAAAAAAACCTAGCGTTGATAGATTGATTAAGCAAATGATATTGCCTGACACATTTGCTCAATAGTACTGAGCCGCTTCTTCTTCTCCTCCTTCAATTCTCTCTGCGTTTGCTGCCGCGTATTTACCTGCATCGGATTTTTCATAGAAATTCAGATAGAGAGTTTATAGATTAAGCAAAGCGAAATTATTAAAAAAAAAAAAGTAAATGTACAGTTTGAAGCGGATAAGTGATGAGCTGAGCGATCATGCCGCCGCCGGCTCCGGCGAGGCCACTGATCAGAGCATCTGACATGATTACTCGTCGTTGAGCCGGGGGAGGAAAGATCTGAAGGGAGGTGATATTGGGCTTTCGCGGGACAGTTGAAGCAGGAGAGTATCTAACTTCAAATGTAGCTCTTGAGCGAAATGATCGAGGAAGACCAAACAACAAAAAAACGAAGGAGTAGGGAGTATTTACTTTTTATTTGGTCCTTCCTAGGGTGTTTGTCCACTTTTGACTTTTGGAACTGTTCATCTAAGCACTTTGACTCATCAAATTCTCTCAATGCGTAATCTAAAAAATAGTCATGTGTGATCTTGTTTGATTCGTCTTAACATATAGATTATTAATATATAATTTTTATAATTTTTTAATATACAAATTACAAGATAAAATGGATTTAAAAGTACATTGAATGGTGTGCAAAAATGAAAGTGGACAAACAGTCAGAGACGAATGGAGTAATATATAAAAAAAATCACAATGAGTTAAATGCACACAAATAGTAGTTTTTATTACGGAGTATTTTCTACCCCCGAGTATAAGTTTGTAAATGATCTTTGTATTTTTATATTAAAAGTTTTAATATAGTCTTTGTGAGCAAACACTTGTTGCATTTATAATTCTTTCTTTAGTCAAAACGTAAAACACGCAAAACACATGTATATTATGCAAAAAAAATATCAAAATAAAGAAGCAAATCTGACAAAATTATCTTTGTTTTTGTGATTAAATTGATGAAAGGGTCTTCTATCGCCCATTATAACACATGATATTACCCTAGAATAACTTGAAGAACATAATCATGTCGACCTCATTTAGAACATTGCATTACTACCTTCGTTCCAAAATGGTTTACCTCTTTAAAAAATGATTGTAGTATGTTGATAAATTGGCGTATGTACTTCGCCACTTATTAGTTTAAGTAGAGCTCCTCTTTTTCAAAAAATAAAAACGATGAGTTCATGTTCTTAAGGTCTGACTCAGACAGTATACCTAAAAAATAATTAATGAAGTTTTGATTTCAAGTGAGGAATAAGCTAAGGAATTGAGATCTATCCAAGAGTCTCTTTTAATTTTCACTTTGAAGAGACAACCATGCTAGGTAGATGTACACCAATTTGTACACTAAAATTTTGCACCAGCATGATGATGGCTCATATTGATACAAAATATTTGTATGAATTTTTTTTATCGCACTAATATTTTGTATCAATCAAATGTAAAAATTTAAAAAAAATACATTAACTATACATAAATCATGAATTATTAAAAGTTTATGAAAAATATTTTAAAATTCGAATCAATTACACATCTTTAATTAGAAAAAAATATTTTGGGAAACATTTCATTATAAATGATCATTTTAAGATCTTATTCTAAATTAAGTTGATAAAAATACCAAAATATCATTAAATTAATCATCATTTTAGTAACAATATATATGAAAGACTATCTAGATAGAGAATATATATCAATTATAAACAACCATGTATGTAATTACTACATAAAAGTTATTGAGAACTAATATGAGAAAATATATTTTAGAGAGGAACATTTTAAAAACTTATTCTAAAAATTAAATCTTTAATACATGGAGTATTGTATTTCACTTTCATATAATTCATAAGAAATTAAAAATGTACAACTTTTTAATGAACTTTACTTTTTATTTTCTCTTTTTTTTTTTTTTTTGAGCCGGGGGTCTCTTGGAAACGGCACCCCTACTTCCGAGTAGGGGCAAGGTCTGCGTACACACTCTCACCCTACTGTAGTGGTATTCAACTGGGTTGTTGTTGTTTTTGTTCTTTTTATTTTAAGTTTTAATTTTTTTGACTTTTTTACATATACTATTAAATATCTTTCAAGGAAAAATAATTTTATAAAATCAATTTTTCTAACAGTAAAACTCAAAAATTATCCCTTTAACTTTTCAGATATTGACTTTTTGCATCAAAAAAGCCAAAAATTACGGGAAAAGCTATTTCCCAACGCAATCCTATTTTTAGTTTTGACAATGTTATTAGAATCGGACCGGACCGGCCGGTCCAACCGGTCGGACCGCGAATCGATGAGTACTCCGGTCCGGTTCAATTGCAAAAACCGGAAATGGATCGACCCGCCCAAACCCGATAGAACCGGTGGACCGGGTCGACCCGGCTGACCCGCGGGTTGCATCCAATTTTTTTTGTCTATAAAATAAAATGATGGAGATGGGAATCGAACACTAAACCTCGCCATATACCTCTCAAAGACTCTAACTACTTAAGCTACTAAGTACTTATTGCCAAAATCATGCAGAATAGTATATATAGTGTTTCTTATTTGTGTTGAGGAAATTTAAAAAATTTCTAACTATTTGTAAGAAAGAACATGTTTGTGTTGTATAGTTATTTTATAATCTTTTAAAATCTTTCAAATTAAAGAATAAATATTATTTTTTGTATTAAATAATAATGAATAATTTACATCTAAACAATTATTATCATCTAGAAAATGAAGAAATTTATACTAATTATATATTATAAAACATGGGAAGTGTGAAAGAGTATTTGAAGAATAACATTGAAAATAACATGGAGAAGAAAAAAAAACACAATATTAAGTATTTTATTTAACATTTACATCTTTCCTTAATATGTGTGTCTAGTTCAAATGGGAAGATTAAAGTTAGACGGAGGGAGTACATGCTTTGGATTATTTAGAAATGATAGGTATTTAAGTTATGTGATACTCCATCCGTCCATGTAAGATGTTCTCAATTTGACTTTTCACGGTTTTTTAGGAGAGTTGAAAAAAGGTGAAAGTTTACCAAAATACCCTAAATGAAAATGGGTGGGGTATATTAAATAAAGTGGAAAAGGTGTAATAAATAAAGTAAGTGGGGGTAGTTGTGGTATTTTAATTATTAAAAAAGGTAATGAAAAGATCTATGTGGGACAAATAAAAAGGGTTAATGGGAAGATCTATGGGGGACGGAGGGAGTAATATTTTATTATCTTTAAAGATAGTCCACAAAATATGGTATTATTTAATTTTTTATTATCTAAACATAAATATAAATGTTATATACCAAGTCATGGGTCGTTGACCCGAGTCAACCCGGTTCAACCAGTTGACTCTTGACCCAATAGCTTATCCGATTCGACGTCTGGTCCGGTTTTCAAAAAAATGGGTTTTGAGGACAATACTCCCGTTACGCCGTAGTTAACAGCCACCGCCTATATATTCCTCTTCATTCTGTCCGTCTCTACTCTCCCAAGTTACCGAGTACTGTAATTAACAGCTCACGTAACAAAAAAAAAATCTGAATCCAAAAACCAAACATATCTGATCGATATCCCGCGCGCCGCCATGGCACCTGCTACAACTCTCCTCGACAGCTGCAAAATCTTCCCCGCCGGAAAGTCATCCTCCTCCGACATGAAGCTTTCCGTTTCCGACCTCCCCATGCTCTCCACTCATTACATCCAAAAGGGCTGCCTCTACGACACTCTCCCCCACTTCGTCTCCTTGCTCAAGTCATCCCTTTCCCACACCTTGACCCACTTCCCTCCGCTCGCCGGCCGCCTCACCACCGACTCTACCGGCCACATTTACGTCACCTGCAACGACGCCGGAGTCGACTTTGTCCACGCCGTCGCCGCCGGCGTATCCGTCGGAGACGTCCTCGCCTCCCCCGGAGACGATGTCCCCGACGTGGTTAAAGAATTTTTCGCGTTTGACCTGACGGTCAGCTACCGGGGCCATTTCTTGCCGCTCCTCGCCGTTCAGGTGACGGAGCTCGCCGACGGGGTCTTCGTCGGGTGCTCCGTCAATCACGCCGTCACGGACGGCACGTCGTTGTGGAATTTCTTCAACACGTTCGCGGAGGTCGCCAGAGGAGTGGAGAGGATCACGCGGCGACCGGAGTTCAGCCGGGACTCTGTTTTCATCTCGCCGGCGGTACTGAAAATCCCCGACGGTGGTCCCGAGGTTACCTTCGACGTCGACGCTCCGGTGAGGGAGAAGATATTCAGCTTCACCAGGGAATCAATTTTGCGGCTGAAATCCGCCGTTAATAATGTAAAATCGGAAGTCAACGGTGACGTTGACCGCACGACCGAGATTTCGTCGTTCCAGTCACTATGCGCGTTGCTGTGGCGTGCAGTCACGCGCGCTAGGAAATTCCCTTCCTCCAAAACGACGACGTTCCGTATGGCGGTTAACTGCCGGCACCGGGTCGAGCCGAACCTTGACCCGTTTTATTTCGGGAACGCAATACAGAGCATCCCGACTTACGCAACCGCCGGCGACGTGCTGTCCGGTGACATACGGTGGTGCGCCGGGAAGTTGAACAAGAACGTGAGGGCGCACGGAGACGCTACGGTGAGGAGGTGCGTAAAGGATTGGGAGCGGGACCCGCGGTGCTTCCCGTTGGGGAACTTCGACGGGGCGATGATCACGATGGGCAGCTCGCCGAGGTTCCCGACGTACGACAATGATTTCGGGTGGGGCAGACTGGTGGCGGTCCAAAGCGGTCGGGCCAATAAGTTTGACGGCAAGATTTCGGCTTTTCCCGGCCGAGAAGGCGGCGGGACTGTGGATTTAGAAGTCGTGCTGGCCCCTGAAACAATGGCGGGTATTGAGTCCGACCCAGAATTCATGCAATACGTTTCGGGTTTTTGAATGAATTTCTACGCACATTATTTCTTTTTGGCCGTTTTTAATCAACTTTTTCGCCTGTTTTTTTATTAAACCACCCTTTTGTAGCATAAAATCCAATGCATTTTTCTTTCGTGCATTAAATTTTTTACTCATTATTAGAGTAAATAAATTAAATAAAAATAATTATAACCAAACACCAATAATAAATGTGATATTTTAAGCTGAAAAAGATGTAGCATTTCTTCTCATGTATTCTTTTCGTCCCAAAAAAAATTTATGTTTTAGTTTTTACGCATTAGTAAATAAACTTCTATTCATGTCTGTCTATTATACTCCCTCCGGTTCTAAAAACATGGGAGCTATTAATTTTTAAGAGATTTAATGAAAGTGTACTTTGGTATTAAATTTCTAAAAAAAAATCTTTTGATGTATTGGGTAAAAGTATGATTTATTTGATGGATAGATTATTAGTAAAAAGATATGATGTGATAGATAGGGTATGAAAAAAGTAAGGAGTAAAATTGACTTTATAATAGAAATAAGAAATTTTTTTGGGACGAATGAAAAAAAAAAGAGAAAAGTTTTCAGGAACGGATGGAGTTTCTAAGATTTATCACATTTCTTTTTACTACGAGGTAAAAATAGTTTTTGTAGTACTTAAATATCTTAGATGAGATAGAATTTTTTATGGGATGCACAAAAAATGAATAAATTTTTTTAGGTACAGATGATAATTTTCACATGATAAAATTGGGATAGAGTAACAGGCGACTATTAATTAGACTTAGGGTTTGTTCATGATGGGAAATATTATCCAACTAGGATTTCTCAATCTAAATTGCTAATTAATATTACCATAATTTTCATCGCCAATTACTCTTCACAAATTACCCCATTATCATCCCTAAGCCAACCACCTACCAAAACTATTATCATCGCCAATTACTTCTCACAAATTACCCATCATCCCTAAGTTAACTTCCCAGGCCACCAAAACCAATTCTACCATTTTATATAGTTAAAACGCTCCATCAATGACTATAATGTCAAAATTATATACTATGTATTACCTCCTATATTAATAAAATCTCCCCGTTAGCATGGTATCATCGGAAAAGGTTCATGGTTTTCTCCCAATTTAAGTTTCCACGTCAAAAATAGTTTGTTCATATTTTCTGTGATTATTAAGAGCATTTACAATGGCAAGACAATGTCTTGCCATGTTATGCCATGTCAGTAAATTCCACTCAAATCATGGCATTTCATGGTCATTCCATCCCACTTTTCATTCCATGTGCAAGGCATGACTCTCTCTTTTTTTTTATTTTTTTTAATATTTTTAATATTTGTAATTTTTGAAAAAATATTTTTTTAAAAGAAGTAAACATATTTTAATAATAAAATAAATTTTTAAAATATTTTTTTATAATTAAAAAGTGCAAAAATAGACAAAAACAACGACTTGTCACTGTATGTTACGACACTCCACTCATATGTCACACGGGTGACTGGGTTACTTTTTATTGGTTGGAATAATCCATTTCACCGTGTGACATTTCATTTTTGTCTTGCCATTATCAATGTTCTAAGGTCTTTTTTCATTTTGACACAGTAAAAATGATAAAACTGATCATATCGAAACAATTAACACTACGTTCAATTTAGTTTTTCTACTTATTATTACATATTTTATTAAAATCAAATTAAAGCAAATTATGTCAAATCAATTCAGAAATAACTTTAAATATAATTATAATCATTTTAGATTGAATATAATATTTCAATAAGGGAGTGAGAGAATACCATATTCAAGTCGAACATTGAATGCATGATATATGGATTGATTGAATGCAACCTTTTCAATTGGGACCTTTTCAATTGGGGAATGCTAAGTTCACAAATATATTGATCACAAACTCCACAAACTTACTATTTATGGTTTAAATTCTCATTTTAAAATTATTTTAGACTATTTATTTTATTTATTGAAGTTCACAAATGGTAAGTTTGTGAAGTTTGTGAAGTTTAAGTTTGTGAATCAAACATTTCCCTTTTCAATTTTAAAATGCAAACAAGCTTTTCCGTAGTACTAGGGTATGATTTTTCCAAGATTCCTAAAACTTTAGAGGGAAAGTCTCCCAAGTTTTTCAAACGACCGACTTTGAAAACCGACTAAGGGCCTGTTTGGGATTAGCTTTAGAGATTAGCGTTAGCGTTTTGAAAAGGCTATCTACGGCCAGCGTTTAGCGTTAGCGTTTTCAAATTAATCTGCATCGTTAAAATCTTATCCAAAACGCTAACGCTAATCTCTAACGCTTTTCTCAAATAGGCCCATAGCAAAATGGGCAACACTTTTTGTAAGGGTAAATTCTTTGATAGGTAGGGTATGAAAAAGTAAGGATAAAAATGGTTTTTTAATAGAAAGTGGAAGTATTTTGTTAAAAATAAAAAAATGAAAAATGAAGTATTTTTGAAAATCGAAAGAGTATTTTACGTGTGCACCTTAGGATCATGTACAATAACACAACTCTTATACTCCGTAATAATGTTATTTTTTGACATTTTGACCCAATTTAGCTCCTTTATTGATCAAAAGGATATTTGAGTGATGGGAGGGGATTGGGTGGGGCTTGGGGGGCTTGGGTAGAGGATAAGGGGGGATTAGGGGTAGTAGAAACCATAGTTTTAAAAACCAGACCGGGAACCGGACGCCGAGCCGGTCCGGTCCAAGCAATTAGACCGTGTGCTGCATAGAACCGGTAGAAACCGGTTAAACCCGGAGAAAACCGGCCGGTTTTAACACCGGAACCGGTATTTTAACTCATTTATAAAGATTTCTAAAAAACACTTACCCCAGGACTGATGGGGTGGACGAGGCGTCTAGAGACCATCTCGGCTACCCTGCTTTGTGTTTACTTTCTACGATTCACTTAATATATTCTATATTTAGGTTTTTTTATCAAATACTTTTTAAGTATATATAGTTTTTTTTACTAAAATTTAAACCCATTGATGTAATTTATATGAAGTGCATATCACACAAATATTTTATATATATTTATTTAAATTATAGGTAAAAGTTTTAAAAAAATTCAAATTACTTTTTATTTATAAGTTTTTTTAAATAAGTAAATTTTATTTTTTATTTAAAGACACAACTCAAGTAAATTAAGTTAAATTATAAATCAATTCTTTTATTTATAAAAAGAGAAAATGTTATTTTATTTACTTATATATATATATATATATATATTTATTTATTTATTTATTAAAAATGTTTGAACCACTGGTTCAACCACTCGAACCACTGGTTCGACCAGTAAACCAGTGAACCAGTGCCTTGACCGGTTCGATCACCAGTTCGGTTCTGAAAACTATGGTAGAAACATTTAGTTTTATGAAATGCATCGCAAATTAATTTTATTTGTGTCAGTACGTGTCATCCGTTGACCCGAGCCCTCATTAGAGTGTTGACCGAAACATGCCCATATTAGTTAACCCATCCTATCTAATGACATGAAAATCTTATACTGATGGTAATTTTGAAAATTTGTTATATAAAAAAGATGAAATCCATCCTTGATGGTCTCTCAAAATGGATCGGATGATCACTTGAGATGATGTAAATTAGATTTTATTTTCAGATTGATGACAAAGAGTACATCCAGCACTTGATACTCCCTCCGTTTTCAAAAAGAGTTCCTACTTTGAAAAAGTGGAAAAATAAGAAAGTGTTAAATTGTAGTTGACTTCCAATTTTGCCCTTGATGTGATGGGTAAAAGTAAGATGTGATGGGTAGATTATTAGAGAAAAAGTATGATGTGATAGGTAGGATATGAAAAAGTAAGGGTAAAAATGGTTTGTTAATAGAAAGTAGTAGTGTTTTGTTGGAAGTGAAAAAAATAAAAGAAGAAGTGTTTTTGAGAACGGAAGGAGTACTACTTATCAAGGCATTATGCTTAACATAGTTTTCAGGAAATGAATTCAAGTATAATCCCCTTGCCCTTAGCTTGCATTGCCAATTGTGCAATGATCACTGGAAAAAATTTGGAGGGCAAATCTTTTATGATAGACTGCCCACCGCACTGCAGCGCAGCCTCACCACAAGAAACGTAACTCTGACCTCCGAAACAAACATGCATACGAATTAGTATACTCTGTGTATTAGAGATTGATGAGTACGTGATGAACATTACAAAAGCATATATATATATATATATATATATATATATATATATATTTATTAATTGTAATAACTAAGGACTCAGTCTGACTCTCTATTTACGATCCGGGAAAGAATCGTAAAAAAATTCAGAAAAGGAGCTTATAATCACCAACTCCACTCAACAACAGTTTAATCAAAGTGCATTACAATAATTGATACTGCATAAATAGTAAATATCGCGTAAATTTGCACTAAATAACAGGGAGAAACAAAAGAGTAGGTTAATAATTAGAGTGGGTTGTTTAAGAGAGCAATGGCGGCCCCATCCTGCAGGAGTTTCCAAGCGGAAATGATATGCCTCTCTTCAGTGAGTGGGGCTCCCACCACAAGGCGCAGAACGTATTTGTTGTGAGAGAGAACGGTGTGGGTTATGAACATCTTCCCGGAGGAGTTGACGTATTCAAGAAGATCGCGGCTGAGTTTGTTGGAATGAGCTTCGCCGTCGTCATTCCCATCACCAGCTGGCGACCGGAGCCGAAAGCACACTAACGAGAAGTTTCTGCGCGTCACCACCTCGAACCTGGGGTCGCCGGAAACAAGTCCCTCAAACAGTTTGGCCAATTCTATATGGTTCCTCAGGTAGTTCTCAAGCATCTCCAAGCCATACAGTCTTAAAACCATCCATAATTTAAGCGATCTGCATGCATGCATGCGGGGTTATTAATTAGAAATATTTGTACTAAATAACACTAAAACTTAAGTCATCTCCCTAAATAATACTCCATCTGTTCTCAAAAATATTTCCTCTTTCATTTTTTCAACTTCCAACAAAATACTTCTCCTTTCTATTAAAAAACCACTTTTACCCTTACTTTTTCATACCCTACCTATCACATCATATTTTTTCTCTAATAATCTATCCATCACATCTTATTTTAATTTTACTCATCACATCAGGGGCAAAATTAGAAATCAACTATAATTTAATACTCCCTCCGTTCCATAAAACCCTTCATCTTTTGTTTTTTTGCTTTCCACAAAACACTTCCATTTTCTATTAAAAAACCACTTTTACCCCTACTTTTTCATACCATACCTATCACATCATACTTTTTCACTAATAACCAAACTATCACATCTTACTTTTTCCCATCACATCAAGGGAAAAATTGGAAAGTCAACCAAAATTTCACTTTCCTTATTTTCCCCCAAAGTCAAAACCGGAAGGGTTTTGTGGAACGGAGGGAGTACTTCTTTATTTTTGCCCCCAAATCAAATGGGAAGGGGTTTTCCAAACGGAGGGAGTAGCACTTAAATTGTTTTTATTCCATAAATAGCACTTAATTATACTCACATAGTATTAGATTATACTCCCTCCGTCCCAGAAAACCTTTCTCATTTCTTTTTTCATCCGTCCCAAAAAACACTTCTCATTTCTATTAAAAAGTCACTTTTACCCCTTACTTTTTCATACTCTACCTATCACATCATACCTTTTTACTAATAATATATCCATCAAATCATACTTTTACACATCACATCAAAGAACATTTTTGAAAATTCTATACCAAAATACACTCTCCTTAAATTCCTCTCCAAAACCAAAACTCCCATGTTTTTTTGGAATGGAGGGAGTATTAAATAGGTTTTGGTGAAGATGTGAATACTCCGTATGTGATTGAGAAGCTAACATATATACCTGAACCTGCGACCGAGAGGAATTTGCCAATCTTTGTAATCTACCACCATGTTCTCTTCAGTAGCCTGAAAATGGTATTTACTTTTACATGTGGGATCGGAGAAATTAATTGTATGAACACAGAGATGCATGGAATATTATTAGCTATATATGTACTCCCTTTATGCAAAATATTTCTCGTTTTGATTTCTACAAGATCTAAGAGAAATGTATTTTAATGTAGATATTCCAAAAATATCCTTGGATGTGGATAAAAATATATAAGATGTGTTACATAGATTAATAATGAAAAAATGTGATATAATAAGAATTAGTAAAAGTAAAAATAATTTTTTTAATAGAATTGAGAAATAGGGTATTTTTTAAAAGACAAATCAAAAGAAAAGTGAAATGTTTTGTGGGAGTTTGTACGTGCTCCTTGATGCTTACCCTATTTTGAAGGTATTCAGGGTTAGTTGAGAGGGCCTGAATGAGATCACTTCGCTCCTGCATATATATATTCATCAAATAATTAATAAGCATAAATAGCATAAGATAAATTACTATAAATTGTTGTTCATCATCAACAACTTAGTGATTAAAAAGCAAAAAAAAGAGGCATGAAGAATTGATCAATTGAATTGAATTAGGGGTAATTTACCTAAATAGGACTAAAACATAATGACTTTCTCAATATAGGACCATATGTTTTTATTTCCCAATATAGGATCATTGGTCATTATCTATTAGTCATTATTCAACTAAATGTCCAGCATCACTTGGATATTATTCTTCTCACTAGTCATTTATTCATTCATATTTAGGAAATAAAAAAGTTTAAGTCCTATTTTAGGAAATAACTTATGTTTTAATCCTATTCAGTGCAAATTTCACTTGAATTAGTACGTACCTTAATCCAAAGCAGAGAACAGTCGAAATTGGTAAGAAACCATTTGTGTGCATTCATTGTGAAGGAGTCAGCTTCTTCGACACCGTCCAAATGGTGTCGAAGCTCAGGACATATACAACCACTCCCACCATACGCACCATCCACATGAAACCACATCCCATTGCTCTATTATATAATTATATATGTAAGTGTATAATAATTAATATGTTGTGTTAACTATTAGTTTCATGAGAAAGGAATAACTCCTCCATGGATAGATTTTTACCTTAGCAATACTCCCAAGTGCTGGTAAGGGATCAATGGCAGTTGATGAAGTAGTACCAACCTATGTACGTACCAAAGCCAACGAATTTAACGATATATATATATATATATATATATATATATATATATATATATATATATATATATATATATATATATATATATATATATATATATATATATATATATATATATATATATATTCCCAAGTGCTGGTTAGGGGGGCGTGTTTGCACAATTTAAAAATCACAGGAATTTTACAAATAACTTTTACAAAGAGAGATGATTTGGGTGCTCTTTTTATAAACTAGGGGGCACACGAGCTTTTAGCCCTATATATATATACTCGTACAATATGTACTCGGATATATCAGTTCGTACTTGAATATAATTACTCCCTCCGTTCTTTAAAACAGTTTCTGTTTTGATGAATTGAAATAGGGAGTATAAATATGTCTTACAGTTCCGCATAGGAAGAAGGGGATTAAACCAGCTGCAATGTCTTGTGATATAGCTTGTTGGAGTGAGTTTGGAGATATAGCATATTCACTAGATGAGTCTGTCTTTATGAAATGAAAATTTTCTGGATATATTCCTGCTATCTGCCAAAAACCAAAAATTCATTTATCAGAGCTACCTAGCTAATTAGAGTGTAGGCGGCATTGATTAAAGAAATATTTGCACTAAATAGCACTAAAACTTAAGTCATTTCTCTAAATAGCACTTAAAATGTTTTATTCCCTAAATAGCACTTAATAATGTCCATAATGACCAATGATGGCGAACATTTACTTGAATAATGACTAATGGATAATGACTAAAAGTGCTACATTGGAAAAAAAACACATGCAGTGCTATTTAGGGAAAGTCATTATGTTTTAGTGCTATTTACGTAAATTCCTCTTGATTAAATTGCATGCATACATACCCGGGAGGCCTTTTGTACAGATGAATGAGTCTGATCAGATGCATAGACCACAAGCTTCCCCAAACACTCTTTTCCCACTCGCCTCAGAATTTTGTCGCGTGCCGCCAAAAGCACCACAAGAACAGATTCACTGGCCGACCCTTGTATAACTCCACCCCCACTTCCCGTTGAGAGAAAAGAGTGTGGCAAGTTGAGTGCTTTGGCGACCCAATCCAAAACAGTCATTTCCAGTTCTGTTGCCGCTGGAGAGCTGATCCAGCTGAAACCCACAACACTCAATCCAGAAATAAGCATTTCCCCCAGAAATGAAGCCACGCTGTTGTTTGATGGAAAATATGCATAAAAGTCCGGGCTTTGCCAATGCGTAACTCCCGGCAATATCTTTTTCTCCACATCTGCATGTGCACCCGCACCAATGTAAAACATTTCGGGACGGAATCGAATATAATTATTAGTAAGTACGTACTCCACTTTTACTACGCAGATGCTCCCTTCGTCGTCCCACAAACTTGGCATTCTGGTTTTGATTTTTAAACGATTTAAAAGAACAGTATTTTGGTGTAGGTTGACTTTCCAAAAAAGGCTTTTACATGTGATGGATAAAAAAGTAGTAGTATGTGATTGGTATATTAGTATTAAAAAATGTGATTTGATATGTATGTTAAAAATTAAATAGTAGGCGTAAAAGTTACTCCCTCCGTCCGCCTAAGATGTTCTCATTTTGACTTTTGGTGATTTTTAAGGAGAGTTGAAAAAAGGTGAAAGTTTACCATAATACCCTTAATGAAAAATGGGTGGAGTGTATTAAATGAGATGGGTGAGGTGTAATAAATAAAGTAAGTGTGAGTAGTTGTTGTATTTTACTTGTTAAAAAATGAAATGAGAAGATCTATGGGAGTAAAGGGCTATTGGGAAGATCTATGGTGGACAGAAGGAGTACTTTTTTAATACAAATGAACAAGGTTTTCTTGAGACCGGTGAAAAAAAAGGTAGAAAGATTTTCTGGGACGGAAGGAGTATTAGTTTTACCTTGAAGAACATCCTTCAATGTCTCGGGGTATGTAGGTGCAGATTCTGGCAGAATCTCGCGTAGATACCCTGGCTGTAAAAAAAAAAGAAGAAAAGAATTCAAGAAGAAGAAGAAATAAGAGGTAATGTTGTAGAAATAAGATTAAAGAATAATGGAGTAAAATGTACATACCTGAACTTGACTGAGAACAGGGAAGGTCTCAATGTTGTTGTAGTAGTCGGCAATGAAATCCACCATTTTGTGACCGCACTCTCTCAGCTGTTCTGCGTCCATTGCCTTCAACTTCCCTCCTCCCTCCCTGAAATAATTATATATTATTATTAACTATTTATATATAATTCATGAATAATCAACCATTAATGGCTGGATATCGATCTTACATGATGATAATAATATATAATATGTCTTTTAATTTTTTCTTTCTTTTTTGCCGCTTCTCAGTTTTCCCGGTGATCTCCTTCTCAAGTTGGGTGGAGGAAGACGATGACCCTTAAAGGGAGCATATATAGAATCCAGTATGTGCCTTATTTTCCTTGCCAACTCAGCAAATTATATTTTTACGGGAAACTTGTCTAGCTTTCCATAATAGGCAAATTCTAGAAGAAATAAGGCTAAAAGTGATTTTGGTTCAAGGAATTTGGAAAGGAAAAGAAAAGAAAAAGAAGTGAAAAATAGTTTTTCTTATTTGGTTAGAGAGAAAAAGAATGGAAAAGTGGAAGAAAAATGAAATGAGAATGAAAAATGTACCAAGTAGAGGGAAAACAAATTTCTCTCATCTTGACGAGAAAATGAGAGAAAATCATTTTCTTTTCTTTTCTTTCCTAGATCTTATTGGACCATATTATTTTGATAATGACTAAAAGTCCTACATTGAGAAATAAAAACATATGGTCATATATTGAGAAAGTCATTATGTTTTAGTTCTATTTAGATAAATTTCTCTTTTATCAAATGGGGAAAAAATAGATTAACAAATTGAACAAAGTTTAAATTGACCTTGTGGACAGATGGGGAAATCTTGTGCAAGTCGACAAACAAAGTTTGTGTAAAATTCATTAAGCCCCGTTTGGTACACGAAATTCAAACTATAGAATTGGAATTGATGACTTCAATTCCAATTCTCGTGTTTGGTAGTACAAAAATTATGTGGATTTGGAATTGGTAGTACAAAAAATGAATTGGAATTGGTGATTTCAATTCTATGGAATTGAATCCCATAAAATTTTAATTCTAATTTAATTCCAATTCCATCAATTCCGTGTACCAAACGGACCCTTACATTATTTTCAATGACATGAATGATTAGAAAGAAGAAATAATAGTTAAATACAAATGTACTAGCATTAATCCCGTGCACGATCTCGTATACATTCTAAATTTTTTTACACTCAATTAATAAAGTTTTCTTTATTATAGTTATTTAATAAAATTATAATATGTGCTCTATAAAATTTTAAATAGAATTTTATATTTAATTTTATGAAGATGTAATATTTGTGTTTTTATTTTTTATTTTTAAAATAAAAAATAAGCACAAACAATTTCTTATTGTTAAAAATTATGCATGGACAAATTAATGCAACATTCAAAAAATTAATATGAAATATATATTTTAAATTTAACGTTTAGATGTATTAAAATTATATAGAATAAACTAAATGGTGAATAGTTTAAAAATTTATCAATAGTTTTATTTTTTAAAAACATAACATTTATATGATGAAAAACGTAAAATAATTTTTTGCAGTCTAAAGAACGGAGTATGGATAGTTGTATTTTTAAAAACATAACCTTTATATAATGAAAATCATAAACATAACCTTTACAACAAACAATTGTTTTCAAAAGAAATAATTTTTCGAGCCCCCCTTAAAATACACAAAATAAGAACTTCCTCTTCTAATTGTCCCAATTTCCATGATATCATCATATATTTTCATTGTCATAGTTTGACTCCTTGACCAACAAACTCTTTTGAAACGTATTAGGTGGGGTTAATTGGAAATGATATGTCACTATTCTTTTAAAGATTGTATATTTGAATTAATTAAGTAGGATCTCAATCTCAACCAAATATTAATTTTAAGACCTAAGGCAAGATGTAAAATTCTGCAAATAATAGAGTTTGCTTTAAAATATTACTAAATTAATTCCTTATCATTTACTTCATACATTTTTTATAAAAACATCACACATTTCATTGGCATCAATATATACATAAAAAAGAATAGCTAGATTGACTAAAGAGTACTCCCTCCGTCCCCCTAAGATGTTCTCATTTTGACTTTTGGTGGTTTTTAAGGAGAGTTGAAAAAAGGTAAAAGTTTACCATAATACCCTTAATGAAAATGGGTGGAGTGTATTAAATGAGGTGGGTGAGGTGTAATAAATAAAGTAAGTGGGGGTAGTTGTGGTATTTTAATTGTTAAAAAATGAAATGAGAAGATCTATTGTGGACAAAAAAAAAAGGTTATTGGGAAGATCTATGGGGGACGGAGGAAGTACTATTTTTTCCCATCAACTAAAATAAAATCTCATCAACTAAGAGTTTTCACATTTTTTTAAACAATTTGTGGACGGATCTTTACATTATTCGGTAATAGAACGACAAACCAAACAACTTTCGTAATTAATTATTTTTGGACCCTAGCTCGTATACTACATGTCAGCTTCTTAGAGACTGGAGTCTCATTTTTATATATAACAGATTACTCATTCATATTGTAATCAGATCAGATCAAATTCTAAACACATTTAAATGTAACTACAATCATGTCAAAGCAAACCAGGTCCAATTATATCAAATCATATTTTTCATAAAACCCGCTCAGATTCAATTAGATCATACGAAGAGAACAAGCTCTTACCTTATAAATACTCTACTATACTTCAATTTGGTTAAGTATGGTTATTTTTAGTTCGATTTATCTTAAAATTGGTGTAAAAATTTGAAATAAAAATTATATATCTAATAAACTATACCAAAAGATCTAGTCCTTCCGTCATGATAAAATTTTTTTGACTTTGGAAAAAGTGAAATTTAAAGAATGTAAATTTTGGTATTAATGTCCAAAATTAATAAGATATAGTGAGTAGTATAGGTAAAAGAAAATTTTAATTGAAAGTGAAAATGTTTATTGGGATGGATGAAAAATAGAAATATTTATTGGGACGAAGGGAATATAAAAATAAGAGGTGACATAATTAGGTCAAATTGTACTGGTATCCCCCGTGGTTTAAAAATAAGCCCCAATACACTCACTATTTTCAAAATATATTTCTAAAGTCTCTGTGGTTTTAAAAACATTGCACCCTCCTCTGATCATTTTCCATTCATTTTTCTATTGAAGAAGGTGGCTTCAAACCTTTCTTATTTTTCATTTATTTTTTGTTTTTATCTTTTTTACCTATTTTTGTTTCTTTTATGGAGTATTAATCAAGGTTTTTTAAATTTCTTTTTAAGAATGTTTTTAAAATATTCTTAGAATTTAAAATTATTTTTGTTTGAATAATAATAATTAACATATAATGTGTTTGTACGTCTCAAATTAAAAAGTTTTATTTTTTGGTTTCCGAAATAAATTATTTCAAATCTGCATTACATTTGGTGTGAACACAATGCATTTTTAGTCTTTCTCATCACATACAATGTCACTTATGAGTCATTATTTACCAAATCACAAATTAATACGGAGTAAAATTTAAAGGATAAATCTCATTACATATACCAGCCATTACAGTACGTACATGCATATTTTACAATACGTACTGCAGCAATATATGAGAGCGATGCATACAATTTTAAAAACTATCACATAAGGAAATAAATTTTGCATAAAAATTAAATAGTTTTTAGTCAAATAAGGTAATGAAAAAAATAAATTCCTTGCACCATAAGAAATAAATAAAAATAAAGCAAAAAAATAAAGTATTACAAAGAGTTCAATTATAAAAGCTATTTCTTATTCATTTTTATAAAAGAAAAATGGTTCACAAATTTGAAAAAAGAGGAAAAAATAAGAAACCATTAATATGACAATAACTCATGTGTATGATGATGAAATTCACAGTGTACTACAACAATTACCCGCACTTTCCACCATACATATGTCCAATGTACGATGCATTTACGACAACCGTAGATGCATCAATGACCTGCCGCGGATTGTGTTACGGTGTGTATGAAAACAATAAATGCAATTAACGGTTCAAATATGGTAAATGCGAGAAAAGGGGGATCCGAATGATAATTTCCCTGCACTAACTTTAATCCACACACTAAATTCACTCCATTAGTTTCTACATTACTTTTAATACTTATTCAGAAAAATCATTTTTAACCCATGAACTCATATACAACATTTTGCAATTTTAAGAATTTGATAAAAATTTTAGTTTGAATCATAATATAAATTTTTGTTCTTGAAAATAAATAAAAGAGAAGAATGGTGAATAATATTTAAGATTATACTCCATATAATTTTTTTAAGTAAAATTTGTATAACCATCTTTTTTAATTAATAAAATAACGATGTAGATTAAAAATGGTGAAATACATATTGGTATAATACTTAGAAAATGGAATATTTTATACAAAATCAATGGACATTCAATGTATTAACAATCAAAGTTATTTTAACTAATGACAAATTAAAAGAAGATGCACCAAAGTTTTGTAATTAAAATTATAACTAATATATATAATTTTATTTGAAAAGTAATAAAATGAAATAAATGATGAATAGTTTTAAACATTTTTTATAACTTTTTTGAATAATAACTTAATAATATTTGTGGGGTGTATTTAGTTTTTTAGTGTGGCTCTCACCATCCTAATTTTTTGTTAACTGCTTAGTAGTAATCAAAAAGCTGTTCCGCATTTTCTAAAGTTTATTGTTAACAGCGAAGTAGAAATCAAAAGCTTTTCCGCATTTTCTAAAGTTTTAGGAATCTTTGAAAACCCATAAAAGCTCTTCTACATTTTCTAAAGTGTTAGGAGACTTCAAAAACACATGTTACCTTTTCTGCATTTTCTAAAGTTCTAGGAAGCTTCGAAAAAATATACGGAGTACCGAGTAAAAGCTTTTCAGCTTTTTGAAATTGAAAAAATTGGATTCAATCAAGAAATCCGTATTTCATGGCCGTTATTGCACGATAAGAATGTTTTACTACACCCTCCGTCCCCTTAAGATGTTCTCATTTTGACTTTTGGTGGTTTTTAAGGAGAGTTGAAAAAAAATGAAAATTTACCATAATACCTTTAATGAAAAATGAGTGGAGTGTATTAAATGAGGTGGTTGAGGTGTAATAAATAATGTAAGTGGGGGTAGTTGTTGTATTTTAATTGTTAAAAAATGAAATGAGAAGATCTATTGTGGACAAAAAAAAGGGTTATTGGAAAGATCTATGGGGGACGGAGGGAGTATTTTTTTAAAAGAAAACAATTATAACTTTTATGATATAAATAAATTGAATTCAAATAAAACTTTATGTAGGAAATTAACAAATGAATTTATATGATAGATAACAATGTTGAATAAATATTTGAGTTACACACCAATAAATAATCTAGTTTGCTATAAGAGATATCCTACTTCTTTCTAATACATCAATAAATTTATCAAAACAATTACGGGTCTGTTTTATGGCTACGTACTATCCTAATTTGGACACATATGATAGGGAGCGTCTAAAATGACACCAGTTACTTATACACCAGTTGCTTACACCAGTTCGTTTGGGGTACCTAGGGTGCGTAGGGAGGAGGGTGGGAGGGGGTAGGGGTGGGGCTGGGTGGGGGATTTAGGTGGAGGGTTGGGGGGGGTAGGAACTGTCATTTTTACAAACGGGGCACCATAGGTACCCCAAACGAACTGGTGTAAGCAAATGACACCAGTAGCACTGGTGTCATTTTAGACTTACCGCATATGATATTCCGTTCATAGAATTAATACTCTCTCCGTTCCACAAAACCCTTCCGATTTTGACTTTGGGGGAAAATAAGGAAAATGTAATTTTGGTTGACTTTCCAATTTTGTCCTTGATGTGATGGAAAAAAGTAAGATGTGATAGTTTGGTTATTAGTAAAAAAGTATGATGTGATAGGTAGGGTATGAAAAAGTAGGGGTAAAAGTTGTTTTTTTAATACAAAGTGGAAGTGTTTTGTGGAAAGCAAAAAAAAACGAAAGAGGAAGGGTTTTGTGGAACGAAGAGAGTAGTTTCCACTTCACCAACTTAACCCCCAGTAAACTCCTCCCCCACCTAGTCTGATTCTGACCCCAAACTATCCCCCTCCCATGTCAATTTCACCCCGCAAGTTTACTAGTGTATTTAGGAGAGTAAGAACTTTCAATTCTACGAAGGTAGGGAGTGCCTCACTAGACAATATCAAAGAGAACATATTTACTCTGGGAGGAATATTAACATGGACTAAAATCTACCATTGGTCTTTCAACTTTATTAGTTGTGCACGATTGGTACTAGAAAAAATTAGAAAAAATTTGAAGAAGTTGGAAAGAGTTAGAATAAACTAGAAAAATTTAAAAAAATAGAAGTTAATTTTTTTTTAACTCAAAACAACAAGAATTATTAAATAGGGGGAATTTACTTAAATAGCACTAAAACATAATGACTTTCCCTAAATAGCACCACATGTGTTTTTCTTCGTATCACTTTTAGTCATTATGCATTAGTCATTATTCAAGTAAATATTTGCCATCACCGGACATTATGGACATTATTAAATGCTATTTAGGGAATAAAACAATTTAAGTACTATTTAGAGAAATGATTTAAATTTTAGTGCTATTTAGTGCAAATATTTCATTATAAATAGTTACTCCGTATTATATAACTTGAGCTTGACCTAATAATAAGCCCGATATTAACGAGCACATTAACAAGATCCGAGTGCATTCCGGAGGGTGTGCAAAGTGGCCAACCGTACATGGTCTCTAAAATTTTAGGGCCCTATATATTTTTAAATTTATTCATAATTTTATATAATTTTATAGCAAAGGTATTCTAAAAAAATAAAATAGGGCCCAAAATGTAAATTTTGGACCGAGCCAATTTTATTTTTTCATTTTTCGGGGCCGGCCCTGAACCAAAGGTTCACATAAAATTCAAAATTTGGCATTGTATGTTTATATATTGACACATGAGAGCATTCCTTAACACTTCATTTTTCATTATACATTAGTATGATTGATATTGTGGCTTCATGTAGTGTCATGTTTGTCTATACGAGCAATGCTAGGGGTACACCTTCTCATTTGTCCCTCACCCCCTTCTCCACCACATTTTTTATTTCATTTTTAATTAATTATTTATTTTTAAATTTTTTGCCCATTTATGTGGTGGGAGCAGTGGCAAATCCAGAAATTCAGGTAGATGGGGGCACAATTGATCAGGGCAGCGCCCCTAATTTTTTTAAAAAATAGACAATTTAAAATGACAAAAATAATGAATTTTATTTTAAACATTTATTAAATGTAAAATTTTATTTAATTGAGGATGTAAAATTTTATTTTAAACAGTAAATTAAATGCAATAAAATACACTTTACTTCCATAAGATTAAACAAAAAAAATTAAAAACTACCTTAATTAAATAAGGTTCCATACATTTTTGTAAGAAGTAAATAATTTGAGATGGGGTCAATCCTAATTTTAGATGGGGGCATGAAGCCCATTGCATAAGAAATTTTTATTTTTTAAAAAAGAATTAGTTTAACACTAGAATTTAGTTGGGGGCATTGGCCCCCAATTGTGTTCAAGTAGGTCCGCCCCTGGGTGGGAGAGGGGTGGGGGACAAATGGGGTACACCATTTCGGTGTACTCCTAGCATTTTTCATACATTATCATTTTTGACAATTACTCCTCCTTCCAAAATTGAAACTTCTCACTTTCACTTAACATTTAAGGTAGAGTTAAAATTATTTGACTTCCCCCCACCTAAGTATTTCCCCATGCAACCCATGCCATCCTCACGTCCAATTTTAAATGCCTCATGTTCTTCATCAATTCCTTAACCTCAACCCCCATTCCCCATGCCCTTCGTATCATCATCTTCATATTAAACATATTTACAGCAAAAATTTACATCATTATATAGCAAAGCAAATTAACCAAGATCTAAAAGCCAATCTATAAAAAAAAATATAGCAACATGCACCAAATTTATTAGAATCTGAACCTCTTAAAATAAAAGAAAAAATCAAATCTCGCATAATACAGAAAATCTTCTTTAGAATGGATCGGGAGCAAATTCATCTCTTTCTGAAGCTCGAGCTCCGTCTCATCGACATCGTCTTCTGCGTAAAGCGCATCATTCTAATGGAATGCCAAATGTTTCAAGAAAGGGCTCATCTTCATCAGATCTAGAAGCTTCGCTGTGATCCACCGTCGACAAAGGATAAAGAACTGGAATCCAGGTGAAGCAAGATTAAGATTCGATCATAATTGAGAGAATCTGAAGAAGGGGAAAGGAAGAATAAATGGGGAACGGGGGACGTCTGATGCAGAAGGAGAACAGGGGTGGGGGGGAAGAAGAAGAAGGGGGAAGGACTGGTGTTGAAGATGAAGNAATGATTGAATGAGAGAGGGGTATGAGAGAGAGAAAAGAAGGGTAAAAGGATAAGTTTAGGAGCATTTTAATAAGGAGTACCAATTTAGGAAATGCGAATACGTAAGTGGGACGACTCATAAAGAAAACTGGAAAGAAAGATATGGAGTATATCTTTGATATTGTAGCTTAAGTTACGTTGTAGTAACAATTTTTTTTCTGAGCTACCTCTGGGGATAGATAAAAGATGCTAAGTTGTAGATTAATACTCCCTCCGTCCCTGAGTGTTTGTCCACTTTTGACTTTTGGAACGGTTCATCTAAGCACTTTGACTCATCAAATTCTCTCAATGTGTAAGCCTAAAAATAGTCATGTGTGATCTTGTTTGATTCGTTTTAACATATAGATTGTTAATATATATTTTTTATAATTTTTTAATATACAAATGACAAGATAACACCATCCAATGCACTTCGTTAATCCATTTTATCTTGTAATTTGTATATTAAAAAATTATAAAAAATATATATTAACAATCTATATGTTAAAACGAATCAAACAAGATCACACATGACTATTTTTAGGCTTACACATTGAGAGAATTTGATGAGTCAAAGTGCTTAGATGAACAGTTCCAAAAATCAAAAGTGGACAAACACTCAGGGACGGACCAAGTATAAAATGATGAACCCAACTCTAGTTCATTGTGGTAATTATTTTTGGGTAGATAAGTACACTACCCGACTACTAGTATACATATTGGTAGTCTAAGATCATGTTCTCTTCGATTTATTTTTTATTAAACATTCCATACTTATTTTTAATATAATCGAATCAGATCAGATCAAAGTCGTTCAATAACTAGAAACGTATTGCATAAATTCCGGGTCGGACTCGATACCCGCCATTATTTCAGGTGAGAGGGCAACTTCTAAATCCACAGCCCCGCCGCCTTCTCGGCCGGGAAAAGCCGAAATATTGCCGTCAAACTTATTGGCCCGACCGCTTCGGACCGCAACCGGTCTTCCCCACCCGAAATCGTTGTCGTACATCGGGAGCCTCGGCGAGCTCCCCATCGTGATCGTCGCCCCGTCAAAGTTCCCCATCTGGAAGCAGTGCGGGTCCCTCTCCCAATCCTCTACGCACCTCCTCACCGCAGCGTCACCGTGCGCCCTCACGATCTCGTTTAATTTCCCGGCGCACCACCGGAGGTCACGTGACGCCACGTCCCCGGCGCTTGCGTGCGCGTGGATTCCCTGTATGGCGTTGCCGAAGTAATACGGGTCCAGCTTTGGCTCCACCCGGTGCCGGCAGTTCACCGCCATAAGGAACGTCGTTGTTTTGGAAGGCGGGAATTTCCTAGCGCGCGTGATTGCACGCCACACCAACGCGCACAGCGACTGGAACGACGACATCGCGTTCGCGGGGTCAACGTCCCCGTTGACTTCCAATTTTAACCGCGAAATCGATTCCCCTGTGAAGCTGAATATCCTCTCCCTCACCGGAGCATCAACGTCGTAGGCGACCTTGGGACCCCCGTCGGGGAGTTTCAGCACCGCCGGCGAGCAAAAAACAGAGCTCCGGCTTAATTCAGGCCTCCGCGCGATCCTCTCCACTCCTCTGGCGACCTCCGCGAATGCGTTGAAAAAATTCCAAAGGGAGGTGCCGTCTATGACGGCATGATTGACGGAGAGCCCGACGAAGACCCCGTCGGCGAGCTCCGTCACCTGAACGGCGAGGAGAGGCATGAAATGGCCCCGGTAGCTGACCGTCAGGTCAAACGCGAAGAATTCTTTGACCACCTCCGGGACATCGTCACCGGGGGAGCCAAGGACGTCTCCGACCGAAACGCCGGCGGCGACGGCGTGGACGAAGTGGGCTCCGGCGTCGTTGCATGTGACGTAAATGTGTCCGTTTGAGTCGGTGACGAGCCGGCCGGCGAGGGGTGGGAAGTGGGTCAAAGTCTTGGAAAGGGAGGACTCGAGCAAGGAGACGAAATGGGGGAAATGGGGGAGAGTGTCGTAGAGGCAGCCCTTTTGAATGTAATGAGTGGAGAGCATTGGGAGATCGAAGACGGAAAGCTTCATGTCGGAGGATGAAGATTTTCCCGCGGGGATAACCGTGGTGTGGTAGAGTAGAGCAGTAGCAGGTGCCATGACGGGAGATGGATGAGATATGTTTTTTCTTCTGTTGTTTAGATGAAGAGTTTTTGTTCTTTTGTAAGCTGTGAGTTTACTTGGCGTGGGAGACTAGAGATGGAAAGACGAGGTATATATAGAGTAGAGGGGGAATAACAGGGAGGGGTATAATCTAGAGAAATTTACCTAGCACTTTCTCAATGTAGGACTATACATTTTTATTTCCTATAATATACGGAGTATGAAATAAATGTACTAAATAGCACTAAAACTTAAGTCATTTCCCTAAATAGTACTTAAATTGTTTTATTTCTTAAATAACACTTAATAATGTCTAATGATGATGAATATTTAATTGAATAATATAATGACTAATGCATAATGACTAGGGCTGTGCATTATTCAGTCCAAACACGGATTGACCCGAAGACCGGCCAAAACCGGACTAGACCGGTCCTAATTCGGTCCAGTCTCTGGTCCATCAATTTCCGTTATCCGGGTTCTGGTCCGGTCCGGTCCAAACCTGGTGAGACCGGTGGACCGGTTATATCATTAATATGGGTTTATATTTTACTTAAATTATTTAGTATATGGGCTTGGGCTTAATTTATCATACACGTACAATAATGTCAATACCCAATTATCCATTGCCCCAAATAATCCACGTTAGTCCAGTAGCAAATCCACTTATCCACAGACGGTTTCACGGTTCTCACTTCTCACTTCTCAATTTGCCATCGCCAAAGAAAACTCAAAGGACACGCCTAATTCTCCGACAAATCCCAGGTACGCATGCAGTCTCAACTCTCCGACAAATCCCAGGTTCCCAACTCGCCGATTCTTGCTAAAATGTCATATGGTTAAGTAATTTGGAATTTTGTCATGATTAATTAAATCCCCATTGCAAATCTTCAAAGTTTCAATTAAATGGGATATTCCCCCTTATTCGGTCCTTATTCGGGCCAGTCTGGACCGGTCCAGTTTTTTTCGGTCCGGTCTCGGTCTGGTCTTACACTCTATCGGTTCGGTCTACGGTCCATTACTTTGCTCTTATTCAGTCCCGGTCCCGTCTTGGTCGGTCCGGGTTTGGATCGATGCACAGCCCTAATAATGAGTAAAAATGCTACATTGGGAAGAAAAACACATGTGATGCTATTTAGGGAAAGTCATTACGTTTTAGTGCTATTTAAGTAAATTTCTCGTAATGTATAGAGATGACAATATTTTGTTTCGAACTCATTCCGAACTGTTTTAATATTGAACAGGAGTGGATTTATTTTATCATTCTGTCTCGTTGTCCCGTATAAATGTATACATCGATATAACACAAAAAAATATCACAATTTTTGTTTTGGATAACTACCTGGATATGAGTAAATAACTATGAAAATATCAAAATAGAAGTCATAAGTATTTTAATACCAAAATAGGAGTTTACACTTTCAATGTTACAATGCAACACTTACCACATTATCACAATGTAATAGTGGCACTATCACCGCCACATTGTCATCCGTCTCCGCACACTCACACATTACAATGCATGTCATCGTTTTTCTATCAAAAATCTTACACCACACTACCATTATATTCATTACTTGATACTACTATGTATGATTTAATAATGGATTCCCTTTCAAAAATATTTTGAAATATCTTTTAAAAAATTAACTTAGACAAACACTTTCATTTTTAAATATTTAACTTCAATGAATACCAACCACAAAATAACAAACTTAAAAACAACGTAACAATGAGTTTAAAACAAGGTTAAAATGGGTGTGATTTGATTTAAATAACTAAATGGATTCAAACTTGTATATTTATTACTCCCTCCGTCCCATGAAACATTTCCTGTTTCAAAAATGGCGCGCCTTTAAAATGAGTAATTTTGGTATTATTTTCTAATTTTGTCTGTACTTTATAAAAGAGTAGGATGAGATGTGTAGAATAGATTAATCATAATTAGAAAATAGCACCAAAATTACTCATTTTAAAGGCGCGCCATTTTTTGAACCGAGAAATGTTTCATGGGACGGAGGGAGTAGTTGGGAACGGTAATATTACCGTTAGATGGAAAGTAATCTCGTAGTCCAATATGAACGGCAAAGCAATAGACTAGTTTGTTGATTGAATTTGGTACCAAAAGGTAAGGTGTAGTGTTACCCTCTTTGCTAAAATGACACATAAACTTATTTTGGTACCAAATTAGTTTTAATCTAGATCCTAGAGGAATTTATTTAAATAAGATTAAAATATAATGACCATTTGTTATTATCCATTAGTAATTATATTATTCAAGTAAATGACCACCATCACTGCACATTATTCGTCTCACTAGACATTATTAAGCATATTATTTAAGAAATAAAAAAATTTAAATCCTATATTGAAAATTAACTTTTATTTTAGTTCTATTTAGTACAAATTTCACTTTAAAATCTATTCAGACTGGGCGGCCTAATTAAAGGGGGCGAGTTAAACGCGATATACATGGGTGAAGGGGGGAATTAATAAGGGCTAAACCCTAGACGATATAAATCGGAGTATTGACAAATTCTATCCCCATCCATCCAATAATCTCATCAGATCAATCAAATATGGCTCAATCACATCCAACATCACCTTCTTCCTCCTCCACCTCCATTATTATCATTATTATGCCTCCGACGGTACGTAATAGTAATAGCTATACTTATTACACATTAATCACTCTTTATGCTTAATACTTCTTCATTAGCAATTGGGATTACGGTCGTCATATGATATGAAAGCTCCCTTAAACCTTTATTTTTTTGGGTCTATCTATAATTAATTAATACTATTATTATTATGACATACAGGATCCATCAATTAGTAATAACGATGAATCCAATAAATCTTTTTGCACATCTCCCATCTCCCCGTCGCGGAATCCAAGGGACAAAAACGGTAATCACTTCTTGTTTCTTACTTAATTATACGGATTTTTCTCTCTTCTCATGGGTTCCTCAATACTATTTATAATTTTCTCTTTTTAATGTTCATATGCCCCCAACAAAAATTAATGTGATCTCATTTAATCAAGCTAAATTAATTTTTTTTATTAATTTTCTTAATAAAGTGTATTTTATTACACATAATTAATTGTTTATGAAATAATTTATACATGGACGGAGTTGGAAGCGTGAAACACCAAAAAAAAATTTCATAATTTATAGAGGATATGGGTGTGGGGACATCCCATATAATCTTTGGCCTGTTTTTTTGTTCATCTGTTTTGATAAAATCATAACTAAAGATAAAAAAACCAAAGTATGACTAAAACATTGAAAATATACTAAAATAGGACTTCTGTGTTTTTATTCCCAAAATAGGATTTACATTACCATACATGATCATATACATTACCAAAAAAGTATAGTAATTATTACATGTACAGCCACATTACAACAGGGCAAAGTTCTACGGAGTATTTCGAAAAAAATAGGAAAATCCTATTTTTGTATTTTTCTCTATGTTTTAGTCATATTTAGAGTGATTTCTATTTACAAAAATATCCATAGCATTATACTTCTGCCATCCTAAAACATTCTTACCAGTTATTAATCACATAGTCAAACTTTAATCACTTTCTTTAACTCTTTTCTTTAATTAGTTGATAAAATAATACTCCCTCCATTCCATAAAATCCTTCATGTTTCTGTTTTTTTTTTCAATTTCTTAAAACACTTTCACTTTATATTAAAAAACAACTTTTACCCCTACTTTTTCATACCCTATCTATCAGATCATACTTTTTTCACTACCAAACTATGACATTTTATATTTATCCATCGCATCAGGGGCAAAATTGAAAAGTCAACCAAAATTAAACTTTCCTTATTTTGGCTCAAAGTCAAAATAGGAATGGTTTTAAGGAACGGAGGAAGTATATTTTTGTCACATTTAGTTTTGTAGAATTTTTTATGTAATTTTTAAATATATAAATTTTATTTTTTAATTTTACACTTATAATCAAATAAATTAAATTGAAAATAAAATAAATCAAACCTCATAAATAGAAACATAAAATGTTTTAGGACGCAGGGAGTAATTGTTTCCAAATGAATTGTCGCTCATTATAAAAAATATTGTAATAAGCATGGTAATTTTTTTTCCCGATATCGACCAATCAATTAATGCTTTAACATTCACATGGTAGTTTTGACCAATTATAAAAACTAAAATACGGAGTAGTAGGTAAACATGGTTATAAGTTAAAATTACTCATCAACATCGACCTAGTGTCTCTTCTCTTCTCTTGAAATTTTAAAGTTAGATATTTCACGTAATATGTTATAAATTTAGATATATAATGTAAATGTATACTCATCATATATATAAGAGCACTGGTAATACGTTTGAAGCCCCCGGGCTTCAAACCGGGGCTTCAAACTTTCTCTCTCTGCCACGTCAGCTTTAACTTACACCCAAAATTCACTGGAAATGGGTTTGAAGCCCCGGGGCTTCAAACTGGGGCTTCAAACCTTCATTTTTTACATTTTTAAATATACATCTTCTAAAATTAAATTAATAAAATGTAATTAATTTATTATTTAATTAAATTGAAACACGAATAATAAAAAAACACATTAATTAAATAAAAAAGCGACAATAATTTAAAAAAAAAGATAGATTAATAAAAAAACTAAGGTAAATTATATTTCTCCTTGATCTCTCTCATTCTTTGCTCGTAGATAATTCGTCCAAACTCCGACAATGTCCCGAGGTCGGTTTGCATGACTTTCATCTCGGCCTCCTGCTCCTTTAGCTTCAACTCCTTCTCTTTAAGCTTCAACCTCTCTTGTTCTTGGAGATTGAACGTCCGAAGTTGTTCAATCATTGCCCGGCCGATTTCGTCGCGGGGAGAAGCAGAAATAGAGGCGGACCCTCCCGAACCAGAGGCAATAGATTTTGCCTTCTTTCTTCCGATTGGTCGTGGAATGGGGTCCTCGTCATCGGAAGCCACAACGTTGAAGGAAGGGATTTGATCGGTAGAACCGATGGTCTCGTCGACCTCAACCTCGGCGTCGACGGTGGATCTTTTCCGGAATGATCCGCCGTCGGGATTGTTGAGTTGTTGCCACTTCGGGGAAGGACTCAAAATCCCCCAAAGATCGATGGGCACCTTGCCTTGGTACCCGTTGTCTTGATACCGGGTCGTGGCAAGCCGGAGAACATCGGCGTTGTTCATGCCGCTCCTCCGGGACCGGGAGCATTCCTCGTATACTCCCATAAACTTTCGTACTTTTTTGTTGATGTGGCTCCATTTGGAAGTGAGTTGGTCCCGGGTTTGGTAGGAGCCGTCCTTGTTCATCGCCGTGAAGAACTTCTCCTCGATACGATCCCACATCGCATCCTTCGTTTGCTCCGTACCTTTAAAAATGTATTACACAATTTGTTTAGACATCATTAAATATAATATATATAAATAAAAACATAAATATATTAGAAAAAATAAATTTTTTACCAATGATAGGATGCTCGGAGACGTCAACCCAAGCCGACGCCAATATGCACTCCTCCTCCGGCGTCCACTTTTGGATTGACCGTGCCGCCTCGGTGAACGTGCTTTTGGCTTTGTGGCTCCTCCGGCGTGTACTTTTTTTCGATCCGGACGGTTCCGGTTGAGTCTCCGGAACCGAATCTCGGTCGACGTACCCCGATTGTTGCGTCTCGTATATCGGTGGTCGATCGCCCCACTCTTGGTAGAACCACATCGCGGCGTCACTCGGCGGGAGATCGTCGGGAACGAAGCCGGTGCCGGAAGGATTCATGTTGAATAGAAAGAGGGTAATTTTGAATTTTAAAATGGGAAGAAAAAGAGATTGAGAAGAGAAAGTGTGAGAGATTGGGAGGGGGGGTTTGAATTTATAAGATTTTTTTTTTTTTAAAAAAAAATGGGATAAACGGCTATAAAGCCGTTGGGAAGGGGAGGGGTTTCGAATGACGCCGCGTCATTCGTTTGACGCAAGGGCGATCACACCTGGAGGGGGGCGGTGTTTCACGCCGGCGGGGCGTTAAACGCCCCCTCTGTTACGGGTTCACAATCTGCCGCGGGGCCATGCGGGACGATTAACGAAGGGAGGCGTCAAAGTGCGAGAGTTCGGCGTGCACCGGCATGGCAACAAGAATTTGACCTCACTTGAATTGTTCTTTGTACTCTATTATTATTATAATTGTATTTAGATTTTATTAGGCGAGCGAAACTATAAGCTCCTTCGAGGGTTTCTTTACGGTTCTTTACCTCGTCGCTTTTTCTTGAACCGTCAGGATAGACAACATAGTTATTAGGTTGGGGTATCTCTACTATAAATAGAGATGTTAATCATTATCAATGGCATGCATAATTAAACCCCAAAACTTCTCTTCTACCTTGCCGTTGTGGCCTTCCCCTTTCCCCTTCCCTCTCTGCCGTTTTTTTTCTCTCTCTCTAGCCTATTGTTCTTCCTTCCCCACACGGTGGTGGTCTTGCCGGAGCCAGGAGTCGCTCGAAGATCTCCGTTCGAGGGTATTGTGTACTTATCGCTGGTGCTTTCATTGAGTCCTCATGACGTCCAACGTGGGGAGCACGGATGTTTTCCGGGAATTCCAATCCCAAATTGACGGCCAGATCCAATCTCATACGGCCGCCATGCAACAGTTAAATCAAGCCATGCAGCAGCTTCAACGGGATTTGAAGACGTTGTTGAAGGAGAAGCAGCCGTACGAAGGGCCACATCCACGTCGGGATACGCCTGATGGCTTTGTCGGGCCGGCTAACTCCATGACAAAGCTCAAGCTTGATATGCCCAAGTGCGACGGGACGGACCCTTTGGGTTGGTTATTCAAGGTCCATGAATATTTCGTTTTTTATGCAGTTCCGGAGGAATCCCGCTTGTCGGCAGTCTGCTTGATGTTGGAAGGGCAGGCGTTGGACTGGTTTCGATGGCGACAACGGAACAACTTGCTTTCATCGTGGACGGAGTTTGTTACGTCTTTCAAGTTACGATTTGATCCCTTGAATTATGTGGACTATTTCGGCTTACTATCTAAGGTTCGCCAAACGGGGACCGTACTTGAATATCAACAGGCTTTTGAGAAGATTTTGGTGAATGTGACGGGGGTCGAAGAATCCAATTTACAGTCTCTTTTTCATGCCGGACTGAAGACGCATCTGCAACACGAATTGATGCTCCTCAAACCCTCGTCCTTATCAGAGTCTTTTGCCCTCGCTCGAGAACTGGAGACCAAGCATGCCGCTTGGGCTACATCTCTCGGGTCACGTCCTCGGCCGACATTGGGGCCTTTCAACAAGACCCCTGCGCAGCCACTGCTGCTGTTGCCAGGAGCGCAGCAGCCGGAGGATAAAACAGCCACCACCCCGCCGATTCGGCGGCTCACATATGCCGAAAAAAAGGACCGTGACGCGAAAGGCCTTTGCTATAATTGTGATGAAAAGTGGTCTAAGGGTCATCGGTGTGGTCGTTTCTTATTGTTGCTTGAGGACGATGAGGAGGATCTCTCGCCAGGGGCTGTGGATGAAACTTTACTTATGGCCGACGTTTCAACTCTGAACAGTATGGCTGGTGTCACGGCACCACGTTCGTTGCGTTTATCTGGAATGATTGCGGGTGGCGTCGTCGATGTCCTTATTGATGGCGGGAGCACCCACAATTTTGTCCACCCGCGGGTGGTGGAGCGCTTGCAATTGCCGGTCGTCAATGTGGCCGCTTTTCGCGTTTATGTGGGAAATGGTGCTTCTCTTTTATGTGATGCACAGTGTAGAGATGTTGAATTACTTTTGCAGGGGGTTTCCTTCTCTGTTGATGTTTTCGTCCTTCCTATCCATGGGCCGGACGTGGTTTTGGGCGTTCAATGGTTGCGGTTGTTGGGGAAAGTCACGCACGATTATGCCAACTTGACTATGGATTTTTGTTGGAAAGGATCTCCGGTGACGTTACAAGGGGGAGCACCGGAGGTCAAACAGGTTTCTTTACACCACTGCCAACTGTTGCACACGGACTGTTCTGTGTCGGCTTGCTTTGAACTTTTTCTCGTCGAGGCATCTACGGAAGGGACGGCTGATCAGGAACCTTGGCCAGAGGGGCTGCCCGCGGACATCCTTATTGTCCTGCGGCGTTTTCCAGCGGCCTTTGAGGAGCCAGCAGGCCTGCCGCCCCGCCGTTTAAGCGATCATCGCATATTCCTCCAACCCGAGTCCAAGCCAGTCTCAGTTCGTCCGTATCGGTACCCTCAATTTCAAAAAGCCGAAATTGAGCGTCTCGTTCGGGAAATGCTTGATCAAGGATTGATACAGCCTAGTAGGAGTCCCTTCTCGTCTCCGGTCCTACTGGTTAAAAAAAGACGGCACATACAGATTTTGTGTTGATTATCGTGCATTAAACGCGGTGACAGTACCTGACCATTTTCCTATTCCAACCGTGGACGAATTGTTTGATGAATTGGGCTCCGCCAGATTCTTTACGAAGCTTGATCTCCGCTCGGGGTATCATCAGATTCGCATGCATGATCGCGACATCTATAAAACGGCTTTTCGTACTCATGAAGGCCACTATGAGTTTCGAGTGATGCCATTTGGTCTCACGAATGCCCCCTCCACTTTCCAGGCGTGTATGAATCAGTTGTTCGCCCCGTTTTTACGGAAGTTTGTTATTGTTTTTTTGATGATATTTTGATATACAGTTTGTCGTTGGAGGGTCATGGTCGCCACCTCGAGGTGGCCTTGGGGTTGCTTTGTTCGCACCACTTTTTTCTCAAGCCGTCCAAATGTTCATTTTGTACTTCATCAATTGATTATTTGGGGCATGTTATTAGTGATGGGCATCTTCACGTGGATAGGGCAAAAATCGAAGCTATGTTGGATTGGCCGATTCCCAAAACCATCAAACAGCTTCGGGGGTTCTTGGGTTTAACCGGCTACTACCGTCGGTTTATTAAAAATCATGCCCACATTTCTGCGCCACTGACTGATCTTTTGAAGAAAGATTCCTTTTATTGGTCCGATGCTGCGACACAAGCCTTTGAGTTCCTCAAGCAGGCCTTGGCGGCAGCCCCGGTGCTGCGATTGCCGGATTTTTCCTTATTATTTGTGGTCGACACTGATGCATCGGCCTCCGGTATTGGTGCGGTTCTTCTACAGGAAGAGCAGCCCGTCGCTTACTTTAGTAAGAAATTGGGTCCTCGGCGTTTGGCGGCATCCACATATCATAAGGAACTTTACGCCATAGTTGAAGCCGTCCAAAAATGGAGACAGTATCTTTTGGGGCGTGAATTTTTGATTCGAACGGATCAGCGTAGTTTGAGAGAACTGTTGCAGCAAGTCATTCAAACCCCGGATCAACAGTTTTATATTCGTAAACTCATGGGGTATCGTTTTCGCATCGAATACAAACCAGGCCGGACTAACGTGGTGGCAGACGCGTTATCGCGGCAGCACCTAGAGCAGGGCACCTCGGCTGAGGTTTCAACAGTTGGGGCAGCTCAGATTTTTAATTTTTCACAACCACTGCCGGAAATTCTCGCTCGCATTCGTGCAGAAAATGAAACGGAGCCGGATCTGGTGCGCTTGCATGAACTCCATCGGCAAGGATCCCTGCCAGCCCCCTTCTCGGTTATGGATGGTATTCTTTTTTATCGAACCCGGATGTGTGTGGGTGCGGCGTCCTCCCTACGTATGGAACTTTTACGGGAGTACCATGATTCGCCTATTGCTGGTCATACGGGTGTTCATCGTACCTTCACTCGCCTGGCCGCGACTTTTTATTGGCCTTCAATGCGTAAGGATGTTCGCTCTTATGTAGGCCGTTGCGAGATATGTCAAAAGGCTAAGTCCCCCACATTATCGCCGGCGGGTCTCCTTCAACCGCTGCCGGTGCCGCAGCGCGTTTGGGAGGACATAAGCATGGATTTTGTGACTGGACTCCCCGTATCCCGTGGGTTCTCTGTGATTTTGGTCGTTGTTGATAGATTAACAAAATATACTCATTTGGGTGCGTTACCGGCTGCTTACGATGCCCATCGGACGGCCTTCTTATTTACGGACATCGTGGTGAAGTTGCATGGCATTCCTCGCACAATTGTTTCCGATCGGGATAAGGTTTTTATTAGCACCTTTTGGCGTGAATTGCATAATCTCAGCGGCACCACCTTGAAGCATAGTATTGCCTTTCATCCCCAAACGGATGGTCAGACGGAGGTTATGAATCGTACTTTGGAGCAGTATCTTCGGTCCTTCACGCATGCGCGGCCGAAACGTTGGACAGTCCTTTTGCCCTGGGCCGAGTATTCCATGAACACGAGTTATCACTCGGCATTACGCATGACGCCTTTTCAGGCACTTTATGGACGTCCACCTCCTGACTTGGTGCCTTATCGACCGGGGTCCAGCCGCGCACCAGCTGTTGATGACATCCTCGCCGAGCGTGATACCCTCCTGCGGGAATTGCGTCGTAACCTTTTGCAAGCCCAACATCGCATGAAGCAGTTGGCCGATGCCAAACGCAGGGACCTAGAGTTTCGGGTTGGGGATTTGGTTTTGTTGCGTCTTCAACCTTATCGGCAACACTCGGTGGTTCGGAGTTCGTCCCAAAAGTTGGCTTTGAAGTTTTATGGGCCCTATGAGATTTTGGAGAGGATCGGGCCAGTGGCTTATCGTTTAAAACTGCCGGACGGGGCACAAATTCATCCAGTTTTTCATGTTTCTGTTTTGCGTCCGTTTCGTGGCCCCATGCTATCCGTTAAGCCATTGCCTCTACCGGATATTTTTGTAGATGGTAGACCTTCTTCTACGGCAGTTGCCATCCATGCAGTGCGCACAGTGCTTCGGAATGGGTCACCTGAGGAACAATATTTAGTAAGTTGGAGTGATGGTACGCTTGATGACGCGACATGGGAGCCCGCCTCGAGTATTCGCCAACACTTTCCGCAGCTTCACCTTGAGGACAAGGTGCTTCTTGAAGGGCGGGGGAGTGTTACGGGTTCACAATCTGCCGCGGGGCCATGCGGGACGATTAACGAAGGGAGGCGTCAAAGTACGAGAGTTCGGCGTGCACCGGCATGGAAAAAAGAATTTGACCTCACTTGAATTGTTCTTTGTACTCTATTATTATTATAATTGTATTTAGATTTTATTAGGCGAGCGAAACTATAAGCTCCTTCGAGGGTTTCTTTACGGTTCTTACCTCGTTGCTTTTTCTTGAACCGTCAGGATAGACAACATAGTTATTAGGTTGGGGTATCTCTACTATAAATAGAGATGTTAATCATTATCAATGGCATGCATAATTAAACCCCAAAACTTCTCTTCTACCTTGCCGTTGTGGCCTTCCCCTTTCCCCTTCCCTCTCTGCCGTTTTTTTTCTCTCTCTCTAGCCTATTGTTCTTCCTTCCCCACACGGTGGTGGTCTTGCCGGAGCCAGGAGTCGCTCGAAGATCTCCGTTCGAGGGTACTGTGTACTTATCACCCTCATGCCGTGGGGCGTTGCTGGTATTACCAGTGCTCTAAATACATGTTTAATGACATTGAAGAAGATTGAAAAAGCCGAAAGGTATTGAAAGAAACTGTAATTAAAATGTTGAGAGAAGTTAACTTTTCAAAAACTAAAAGCTAGTTTTGACCAGTTATAAAGTCTAAAATGGTAGGCTAAAATCACTTATTAACATGTAGGGTCTCTTTTTATTTGGTTGAAATTTTAAAATTATAGGGTTGAAGTGATATGTTATAAATTTAGATATATGATGCTATTATATGCTCATCATATATAAATACATATGTTTTAAGACATTGGGAGAAGATTGAAAAAACTAAAAGGTATTGAAAGAACTCTAATTAAAATGATAGAAAAAGTTACTGAGTAGAAGTTAACTTTTCAAAACTCAAATGTACATGTCCTAAGGGACTAAATATATCTCAAGATAGAGTACTAGACATTGTTGTTGTCACTCCGACATTATTGGATTAACTTTTATGAGTGTTTTTGCATGCATGCAATGCAAGCAGAGATTGCTGATGAGATGTGCTCAATTGGGTTTCTCGTGATGTGTGGTTTGGAATTTTTTATGTTCGGTGCTATTGTTGGAACGGGCATCCTCCTAGGGTTATGCAGCATATTCGTCTTTTGCAAGCTTTTTGCCATCATACCTTGCCTCCCTCGACCAGATTCTAAAAAAAAGTACAGACTGATGGGAGGGAAAACGAGATGCATTGCCGAAATTATCCCGGTGGGACTTGCAATGGCACTAGGCTATGTGTTGCCATATCATATGGAATGTCTCGGTCTATTGTGTTGTTGGAGCATGGAATGCTTCTTAGTTTGTCGATTATGGTTGGGTTTCTGTAACCTCGACGTTTGGGAACCTTGTGCCACAACACCTATGCAATTTTTAACCTACTGGCTGGGCTCGAATATGATCATCACTAATCATCCACTCATCTTCTCTGTCATGTCATTTGGCTTTTGGGTCGCACTATCTATTTACCGTGCTCATGGTGTTTCCTGTTGATCAAACACAAGAAGAACCCATCGGACAACAAGAAGTTGAGTTTGAGAAGGGTAATCACATCAATTCTCCACAACTCCCACAAAATTGAGAGAAGTATTGTGTTGTGTTACCTGATTATTGAGCTCCAAACCAATTGAATTTAAAACCCCACTGTATGTACCTCCATCTTTTATTAAATGGTGGAGAACTAGCTATATATTTGGGAATGGTGAACTTGTTTTACATTTATATTCCGTGGTATCCATGTATCTCTAAAACTCATTATATATCTTTCATCTTAAAAATTCTTTTTCCCACTTTTTATTAAAAACTTTTGGAGTACTTTAACTTCACTTCTACTAATTATTGGTGTATCTATCACATCATATTTACTCACTATATATGGATATATCAATTACACGGTACCTTTGTACGTCTATCTCTTTCAAAACATTTTAAAAAAATCAACATCAAAATAAAGTTTTTTAGAGTTAAAGGAACACAGTACATTCTAACACGTTGCTTCACATCAAAATAAACTTTTTCATAGTTAAAGGAACACAATACATTCTAACACGCTGCTTCACATTTTTTGAACATTAAAATAAACTTTTTTATAGTTAAGGAACACAGTACATTCTAATAACACGCTGCTTCACATGGGTTTGATTTTATTTAAATAATTTAATGGATTGAAACTTGTATTTATTAGTTGGGAATGGTAATATTACCGTTAGATGAAAAGTAATCTCGCCCAATATGATCGGCAGAACAATAGACTAGTTTACTGATTGAAATTGGTACCAAAAGGTAAGGTGTAGTGTTACACTCTTTCCTAAAATGACACATCAACTTATTTTGGTACCAAATTAGTTTTAATCTAGAGAAATTTATCTAAATAAGATTAAAACATAATGACTTTCTGAATATATGATCATATGTTTTTATTTCCCAATGTAAGACGATTGGTCATTATTCATTAGTCATTATCTAAGTAAATGTCCACCATTACTTGACATTACTCGTCTTACTAGACATTATTAAGTACTCCCTCCGTCCCAAAAAGAACGTTACGTTTCATTTTTTGCGCATCCCTTAAAACACTTTTATATCGTCTCAAATGCAAAAAAAACTTTCAAAACAATTTTATCTTATAATAAAGAGTAAATATGGTAAATTTTAGAATTTTTAGATGTGAGTAGCAGTGCTTTTTGTGATGCGCAAAAAATGAAATGTAACATTCTTTTTAAGAGGGAGTACGTAGTATTATTTACTTATATAATACGGAGTAAAAAAGTTTCAATTCTACATTAAAAAATAACTTTTGTTTCACTTTAAAATAATAAAATCTATTCAGACTGGGCGGCCTAATTAAAGGGGGCGAGTTAAACGCGATATACATGGGTGAAGGGGGGAATTAATAAGGGCTAAACCCTAGACGATATAAATCGGAGTATTGACAAATTCTATCCCCATCCATCCAATGATCTCATCAGATCAATCAAATATGGCTCAATCACATCCAACATCACCTTCTTCCTCCTCCACCTCCATTATTATCATTATTATACCTCCGATGGTACGTAATAGTAATAGCTATACTTATTACACATTAATCACTCTTTATGCTTAATACTTCTTCATTAGCAATTGGGATTACGGTCGTCATATGATATGAAAGCTCCCTTAAACCTTTATTTTTTTGGGTGTATCTATAATTAATTAATACTATTATTATTATGACATACAGGATCCATCAATTAGTAATAACGATGAATCTAATAAATCTTTTTGCACATCTCCCATCTCCCCGTCGCGGAATCCAAGGGACAAAAACGGTAATCACTTCTTGTTTCTTACTTAATTATACGGATTTTTCTCTCTTCTCATGGGTTCCTCAATACTATTTATAATTTTCTTTTTTAATCTAAAGAATATAGAATCTGATTATAGATCAAAAACATACCCCCTTCAATCTTAACCCGAGTTACATTGCACCGAGACGAGGACACAGACTTATACATGGACGGAGTTGGAAGTGTGAAACACCAAAAAAATTTCATACTCCCTCCGTCACATGAAACATTTTCCGTTTCAAAAAATGACGCGCCTTTAAAATGAGCAATTTTGGTGCTATTTTCTAATTATGATTAATCTATTCTACACATCTCATCCTACTCTTTTATAAAGTAAAGACAAAATTAGAAAATAATACCAAAATTACTCATTTTAAAGGCGCGCCATTTTTGAAACGGGTGATGTTTCATGGGACGGAGGGAGTAATTTATAAAGGATTTGGGTGTGGGGACATCCCATATAACTTAAGCGTGCTTTTTTTTTGTTCATCTGTTTTGATAAAAACATTTAGAAATATACTTCTTCCGTCCCCACACCTAAATCCATTTTATCTTATACTCCCTCCGTCCTAAAACTTTCTTCTCGGTTCGCAAAACGAAGAAAAATCCCAATTTTTTTTAATCTATTTTATTTAAATATTGGTATAGAAATAGAAAATAAAAGATACATATTTAAAAACTACATCAAAAGTTCAACAAAACAAGTGGTGACAAGAATATTTTATTTTATCATATAGGCCATTAAAATATACAAATAAATATAAATTCCCGTGAAGTTGGAATAGTGCACTGGGAAGAAAGTTTTAGGACGGAGGGAGTAATTTATATATTAAAAAATTATAAAAATTATACTCGGGTATATTAATAATCTATATGTTAAGACAAATCAAACAAGATCATACATGACTATATTTAAGCTTACACGTTGAGAGAATTTGATTCGTCAAAGTGCTTAGATAAACAGTTCCAAAAGTCAAATATGGACAAATACAGGGGGACGGAGGGAGTATTAAATTATAATATTTAATGATTATTCTATTATATGAATTAACTAATTTTGTTTTATTAAAAATAATCATAAAATAAAAAATATTGATTATATTATAAAATTAATTATCATTTCAATTTTCAAACGTTATTATAATGTCAAATCAAATTTTTGATTTGAATTTTAAATCAAATCATAATTAATCAGATCAGACAAGATCAAAACCAATTAGATCAGATCAGATCCAATCAGCTCAGATCCATTCAGATCAAATCAGATAAGATTCAATCAGATCAGATCAGAATTACAAAAAATCAGATCAGATTAAAAAAAATAAGTTGAACGAAATGGAGCCTAAGTCACTAAATATATCTCAAGATAGAGTACTAGACATTGTTGTTGTCACTCCGACATTATTGGATTAACTTTTATGAGTGTTTTTGCATGCATGCAATGCAAGCAGAGAGTGCTGATGAGATGTGCTCAATTGGGTTTGTCGGGATCTGTTGTTTGGAATTTCCTATGCTCGTTGCTGTTGTTGGAAAGGGCATCCTCCTAGCGTTATGCAGCATAGTCGTCTTTTGCAAGCTTTTTGCCATCATACCTTTCCTCCCTCGACCAAATTTTAAAAAAAAGTACAGATTTATGGGGGGGAAAGCGAAATGCATAGCCAATATTATCCCGGTGGGACTTGCAATGGCACTGGGCTATGTGTTGCCAGATCATATGGAATGTCTTGGCATATTGTGGGGTTGGAGCATGGAATGCTTCTGCGTTTCTCGATTATGGTTGGGTTTCTGTAACCTCGAGGCTTGGGAAATTTATGTCACAACACTTATGATCATCTTCTCTGTCATGTCATTTAGCTTTTGGGTCGCACTATCTATTTACTGTGCTCATGGTGTTTCTGTTGATCAAACACAAGAAGAACCCATCAGACAACAAGAAGTAGAGCTTGAGAAGGGTAATCACATCAATTCTCCACAACTCCCACAAAATTGAGAGAAGTATTGTGTTGTGTTACCTGATTATATGTACCTCCATCTTTTATTAAATGATGGAGAAATAGCGATATATTGGGGGAATGGTGAACTTGTTTTAAATTTATACGGAGTATTTCGTAGTACTCATGTATCTCTAAAACTCATTATCTTTCATCTTAAAAATTCTTTTTCCCACTTTTTATTAAAAACTTTTGGAGTACTTTAAATTCACTTCTACTAATTATTGGTGTTTATTGGGAAAATCACCTCAAATTTTTTAGCGGAAGCAATTAATATTTTTCCCGTATTTGTGTTGTCAAAATGGGCAAAATCATATGACCGATCAAGAATAGCAAACACAACAACAATCAATCTATCAAACGATAAATGAACACCAAGATTTAACGTGGAAACTATCCCAAATCGGAGAGAAAACCACGAAGCCTTCCACTAATCACCAAGAAAAAATAGTGGGTACACCAAGAATCCTCTCTAAATCAATTAGAGGTACACACAATCATCAAGCAACAACTTGGAACACCAAACAATCAGGGGCGGAGGAGAGGGGGGGGGCTGTCAGGGCATGTGCCCCCGGCGAACTGCCGATCAAGAGGTATAATGTATAGTGTCGGCGATAGGCTTCTTTGACCGGCAATGGCGTGCCTCCCCGCCTGCGGTGCAACAGATCTGATTTTCTTCTACGACCCAAAAGCTTTTTTCCTTAGAAAACGATGCCGTTTTCAAATCTTTTTTAATAAGGAGCCTACGCCCGATAATTTTGCGCTAGGAACCTTGGTTTAAATAGCTGTTAATTGTTATTCCGTATATACCATAAATACCAAAATGTGTGGAGGAGAATTCAAATACTCCCTCCGTTCCCAATTTGATTATAAATTTCGGTTTACGAAATAAAATTTTCTACTTTTTGAAATTATTTTATTTACAAATTGGTATATCAATAAAATATAAAAATTACATATTAAAAAGAGTAAATTCTACAATTGGTCCTTTATAACAGGGGTTTCCTTATTTAGTCCTCTATTATAAAATATTACCCAAGTGGTCCTTCTTTTATGGGTACCTTTCCACAAATAGTCCTTTTTTTGATCTTCTATCATGTTGGTGTTAATTTGAGGGCTAAAAGTGTAATTTCACAATGATAATATATCTTTTTTGTCATACACAATTCCAAAGGCTGTTCCGTTTGCGTCGTTTGTGAATTACAGTCGCTTTTTTTGACAACTATAGTCTACAAATGTGATCTTTCGTCAGAATCCTAGCCCACAATCATAGTCATTATTTTTGTGTTATCCGCTTAACCAATATCAGAACACGTCACTAGACATAATGTTGACGTCAAATTATACTTTTAGCTTTTAAATTAACACCAACACGCCAGAAGATCAAAAAAGGACCATTTGTGGAAAGGTACCCTTAAAAAAAGGACTACGGGGGTAATATTTGATAATAAAGGACTAAATATGGAAACCCCCTGTTATAAAGGACCAATTATGGAATTTACTCTATTAAAAAACTACGTAAAAAGTTCTACAAAACAAGAGGTCTCAAGAAAATTTTATTTTATTAAATACTTAATGAAATCGTGTAAACAAACAAAAGTTATCAAGAGGAGAGAGAAAAAAAATTGTAATCAAATTATAATGCCTGTTCACTATTCACAGGGTCAAACTTCATCCACTTTCTTTCTCTATTTTTGTTAGCAATTTGATAAAATAAAGTATTATTGTCACTACTAGTTTTGTAGATCTTTTGATGTAGTATTTTGATATGTAATTTTTATTTTTTAACTCTATATCATTTATCATATAAAATGATTTGAAAATAACTTCAGTCAAACATCGTAAATCGAAACAGGCGTTATAAAATGGGACGGAGGTAGTACGAAATAACAAAAATAGAGGCTCAAGGAGGAAGAATAACAAAAATAGAGGATCAATTGGGAGCACTGCCTCCTAATTTTTGTAGTTTAGTTTAGTGCCCCACCGGAAGTTTCGCTCCGGCTCCGCCACTGCCAAACAACAATAATCTTCACTCAAAAGTGAGAAAACCCATACAAAAACGTAACAGCAAACAGAGGCAGTTTTACCGACATCGAGAGGTCGAAACAACAATCCCACCGTTGGATATGAAGAAGAGGATGTCAGAAACAACATACTAGAATTTCATCCCGATCGGAGTTCGTTTGGTCGTTGATCGGAGCACAAAACCAGGCTGTACCTCTCTTTTTATCTCTTCTTCCTTCTCTTGGCTCTCTTTATTTTTCCTTTGTTTTTGCTCTGTGCTGTGCGGCTGCCTTTCTGCCCGTGAGAAGCCCAAAACAAAAGGGTTTTTCTTTTCCATAAAGTGGCAGCCCCCGCTAGTCATTATTAAGTCATTTAAAGAATAATAAAATTTAAGTCTTACATTGAGAAATGACTTATTTTAGTCCTATTCACTGCAAATTTCACTAATTATTATTATTATTATTATTATTATTATTATTATTATTATTATTATTATTGTTGTTGTTATTATTATTATTATTATTATTATTATTATTATTATTATTATTATAATATTACTCCACCTCTAAACAAATTACATTTTTAACACCAAATGTATTATTTAGGAACTCCTTCCTCCATGTAAGAGTGATACCCCAACATATATTTACTCACTATATATATATATATATATATATATATATATATATATATATGGGCTGGATTAAGTGAGAATGCACATTGGTGAAAGAAATAAGAATAAAATCTAGCCTTTGGATATGATGCATTGTGCGGCCCAGATTGCATCCTGCGCTCAGATTTTGAGATAGTGCATTTTCAAAGGTTTTTGGTGCATTTCGACATGATGCATTTTCAAACCATTTTAGTGCACCTAATTTTGATGCAATCCTAATCCTTAGATCTCACAATCTAAAACACCAGATTCATTCTTATTTCTTTCATAAGATCGCATTCTCACCTGAACCAATATATATATATATATATATATATATATATACACACACACACACACACACACACACTAGCATTTGCACGCGCGTTGCGCGAGATTTAGTGCCCGATCACTATTTTTCCGAAGAATGGTTATGTTATTTTTGTGTAATTTTTTGAATATTGTGTAATAATATTGTGTACGTTCTAATAAACAGTGATTGCAATGATTTTTAACGAATGGCAATAATATGTAAGGAAATAATATACAAAGGAATGAAGTAAAAGTCACATAGCGTTCAAGGGTGGAATGTAATTTATTAACTAATGTCTTAATACAAAGTAGACATGCATAATATACATACAATGGAATGGGGCATACCCTTTTTATACAAAGTTTAGTCATGGTGAACAAAACGAACAAGGAAAGGAAGTGAGCAAGAAGAAAGTTAAAACTTTAAAAAGGGATAAGTGAGAAGGAAGAATCAAAGTCGTATCCAGTATCCAGGGTGAAGGGATAAGTTGTGTGCACACCTGCCACAGAAAGATTACACCAAATGATCAAAAAAGATTACACCAAAAGATGGGAGATCATTACTTTTTACATGGATCACATATGAGGAATTAACCTAATGCAAAATAGTTTGAATATAAGCAAATAATGATGGGAGATCATTAGTTTTCACACGAATCACATATAAGCAAAAGTTGGTTGGATGCAAATTTGTATGATTTTATGGTTTAATTAGAGAATATGTTGTTTTTATATGGACATCATATAGAGCTATATTTTTATTGCCTTGACCTAAAACGGAAAAGAAGTAACCACTAAGGTCAATTTCATCTTGCGTAATTGCATATATTCAACTAAACATTGAATATTTCATATTATAAGAACCTTTGTTTAAATGTTACTTATATTGAAATCACACTATATAGCTAAATTCATTATAAAATATGAATGCAATAAGAATGCATGATAGTGAGATACAGAAGATGATTCAGGGAAATGGACATAATTAAGATTAACAAATTGGAGGTCAATATCCCAAACCCCCAAAAAACCTTCGAAAAAGGTTTGAATCCATAGCAGAAATAGGTGTCTATACTTCCCCATAATGACAAATACAAATCTTAAAATCACCAAAAACCAGAATTTATAACTCAAATTCATATAATTGAATAAAGAGAGGATATTGGGATTTGGAAGTACCCGAAATCAATGACATGCTTGCGGAGATGGGCCGGAAAAAGACTGGCAGCAGATGGGAGCATCAGCCCTAGTCTCTTCGTTAAAGATCTAATCTCCTCAAAGCTTTATCAAACGAACACATGGCGTAAAAAGAAAAATAAAAGAGGGTGGGGAAGCTGAGATTGAAGACGGGAAAGAAGGGGCAAGCGTGGAAGACAAGGAAGAAGAAAAATAAAAGATGTACAGTATCCTTCAATTATAGGGGGTGGGGAAGCTGAAATAGACTATTTTTTGGCTCTCCATCGGAGCAGTTTTATGGGCTTTTATCTTCCAAAATTATTACGGAGAATAAAATAGCATTTAGCACTTCCCTTGGAGATGTTCTCAGTCATTTAAATTTGTTAGTTGATAAATATAAACAAGTTTAAAGGACTACAAAGCTAATTGTATTTTCCCCCTAAATAAAAACGAATGTCATTCTGACATATTGATAAATACTTTTGGTGGTTCACAAAACCAATGCTAGATTTACCAAATTTTATTCCAAAAACTGAAAAGTAGTGGTGTTTACTAAAAAGAGGGACCACAAAACCTAAACACGAAAAACAAATGAACAAAATCACCACGAAGAATAAGCATGGGTATGATTTTTTAATGAACAAATTCGAGCAATAATCAATGGCATGATCTGGATTATGTGCAATATGGAGCTAAAACATGTATACCTTGAAGTAAGAGATGGACGAGGGAGAAGCTGACAATAAAAAAAAGTTTAACGCACCTGTAATTTATTCGGTACTAATACCTGATTTTACAAGCACTAAAAAGTAAACAATCGAATTATAATCGCCAAAATTCAATTAAGCACACCTGGACATATCATGTGATAGAAAAAAAAGTAAAACAAACATTTCTCCTATACACATCATTAATTTCCTATAAAGATTTGCATCAACAAAAGATTAATACCTCTGTTTTAGAATGTATTAATGGGTTTTTCTTTGTCAAAGATATCATGAAAATGAAAGTATTAAGCATAGTAATAAAAAAGGATTAGCTGAAATATGATCAGTCGCTCCTAGCAAGAATCCAAACAAAATTATCATATTAAATCTTGATGGAAGCACCATGTGAGTGCTTTGGGAATTATGAATGTCTTAGCTACCTTGAGTTGACCAAATTCACCACTTTCAACCCAGGCCATGAGATGAAATTTTTCTACAACCCTTAGTGTTGTGTTGAGGAATGTGTTATTTTTTTGCCGAAATTCAGAGGTGTTTTAAAACTATGAACTGTTTCAGCTTTGGGAATCTTTTGC
>OOIL02001679.1:1059592-1085883 GCA_900332095.2 Cuscuta campestris
GTTCATCAAAGCCACATTCCCACAAACATATATTGGTCATCTTTATTTTTTCCCTTTTCTAAACAGAACTTGAAATAATAAAATAATAATAACTAAACAAAATATAAATAGTTATACATATAAGAATAAAAATAATAATTAGGACACATCCACTTGCAAAGAAATTTATTGGGTCAAGTATCGTCCTTTTAGCATAATTACAATTTTTTTAAAAAAATCAAATAAATTTTTTTTGAAAGAAATTAGACTATTTTCTATTTTTCAGTAGAAGCAAAATTACAAGATTTTGATTTTCTTAAGATGGATTATTCAACCTGATGAGCAAACCCTAGATATTACAGCAGATGTTCTTGAGCATAATTGAATTACACCATTGATTAAAAAAGAAACAGAGCAGTGGCGAGACAATTAGGGCACTCTAGAACATACCCAAGAATAAATAATATGATAGAGATGAGTGTTAAAGAAACATACCTTAAAGATCTCAACTGGAAGCAAGGGACGATGAAGAAGATGAAGAAGACGGGAGAGGATACGGAAGGTCAGCGAAGGATGGAAGGAGGATGAAAGGAGTTTTTATAATCTTGGACTTTTGGGTGAGATTTCAGAATGAATTTATATTTATACCCAATGCTAAACAATCCATCAAAATCCACCTTCTTAAAAATTTTTAAAAGTTTATCAAATTTTTGAATACAATCATATTTAGAAGGATTTTTTTAAATCTCAATTGAAAAATCCAGATTTTAAATGACTTTTTTAAATCTGAATTGAATACCTACAGACTTTCAGAATCCAAAAAAATCCTTCAGAATCCTGATTGAATACACCCCCCTAAGATGTTAACTCTCCATTTACTCTCAGAATAGTTTCTAAACAATCTAGAATTTATAGGTTCCACAATCACACACAATATATCTGAATTCAAAGAAATTACTTTTAGAATGATTAAACACAACATTAGAACACTAACGTCCCGCAGAATAATAACAATGTATAACAATGTTTAAAACAATATATTGAACTGATTTTAGAAAAAAGTAAAAGAAATTGGTTTTTTCTACCTGTAAAATATCAGATTACTCCATTGCTCCCTCCAATTGAGCGGAACTTTTGGGGATCGACAACTGATGACGTACTTACCTCCACGTTTCGTAATGTATCCTTAATGAAAATCTTACTAATTTGTGTTATAATCTTGTCGAACAAACAATCCAATTAGGGTAATATCCGAACAACTACAAGAACAAGAACAAGAAAAATGCACAATATTAGAATACTAACCACCCGATTCTGTAGCAACCCATCACATGATTCACTGAAATTCCAGAGTTAAATTGCTACTTCAAGCATTTACTCCTACAGCAGGTGAAGCCGTGAATTTGGCGAGTATTTACTCGGATTACACAGAAGGATGAAATTGAATCGCCATTCAATTGCATCACGATTAGCCAGGTTGTGTTTGGATGGTTTACGCAAAGGAGAGTTGGAATGTACTGGGACATAGACGATGTTTCTAACGGCTGGGGCATATTGGGGAGTGTATATGACACGGTACAACACTAAAGTCTAGGAGTACAAATATTTTGGATGGAAAAAAGCCAAAAAATTAATGGGTACCTAACTGGATTCTACGTTTATATAATAAGAGGGATATATATATATATATATATATATATATATATATATATATATATATATCAATTACACGGTACCTTTGTACGTCTATCTCTTTCAAAATATTTTTAGAAAATAAATATCAAAATACACTTTTTTATTGTTAAAGTAACAAAACCAGAAGTCTTAAACCACACACAATTATGGCTGTTCTACACACCCACCACCCATGCCCCAACCAATAATAATACATATGAGTTTCAACTAAAAGTTTAAATTAATTAACTAGGTTATGATCCAGTACATTCTAACACGCTGCTTCACATGTAGGCTTAGTCTTTTCGAGCCTTGTACGTGAAACTTTAATTATTTTAGAACCTAATTGAGACTCAGTTTTAAACATGTAACTTCCTACGTAGTCAATTAGGTTACGATACCATGTCAATGAACCAACTCAATCAAAAGTTCGATCTTGTAATTGTGGCCAACGAATAATTTTTTATATTTCGATAATCTCTCCGTCCCACAAAATCTTTCTGTTTTAACTTTTAAAAGATTTAAAAGGAGTGTATTTTGGTGTTTACTTTTCAAAAATGTCTTTGGATGTGATGCGTAAAAGTGTTGGGATTCCTTCAAGTCCCACACCAGATGTTTAGGAGTAAATAAACCAAAATATATGGGTTCACCCAATCCCATTAATTAGTATGAGACCTTTTGGGAGGTGCCCCAAAACAAATCCGTGAGGGCTTGGCCCAGAACGGATAATATCATACTAATGCGGGGTTGGAGTGAGGGCACGGGCAGTCCCAACATGTGGTATAAGAGCTCAGGTTCTTGCTGGCGTGAACAGCGGACTGTAAAGCGTGGAAAAAAACTTGGTGTGATTGTGTAACAATAAGACCAAGGCCGAGAAAGAGGATCTGCAGGTGGTGCCTTGTGTCGAAAGTCTTCCCGACGAGAGGAGGTCGGGCGGCGTGTCCCGTGAAGTTATAGTCACGACAATACAATATGATTTGGCGGATCAAAATGGTGTAGCCCAGCAAAGGAAAGATCTACGGTTAGCAGATAAAAAGAAAAAATGGATTACCGCTGGATGAAAGGTCAGAAGTTGTGTGGTCCTTAATTGGTTGAGGGGAGGTTTGTTGGGATTCCTCCAAGTCCCACACCAGATGTTTAAGAGTAAATACTACGTATATAGGTTCACTCAATCCCATTAATATGAAGTCTTTTCGGAGGTGTCCCAATACAAATCTGTGAGGACTTGGCCTAGAGTGGACAATATTGTAGTAATGCGGGGTTGGGGTGAGGGCACACGCAGTCCCAAAAAAAGTAGATACGATGTGTAGATTAATAGTACAAAAATTGTGATATGATAGTTAGGTTAAGGATTACTATAGGTAAAAGTGACTTTTTTATAGAAATGAGAAACTTTTTTTAGAATGAATAAAAAAAATTTGTGGGATAGAGAGAGTAGATCATATTGGTGAACAATAATACATATGATTATTGTTTCTATAAATATAAAATGACATGCATTGTCATGCAAAACAGAGAGCGATCCATGAGCCAACCAGACATGTAGACATGCCAAGAGGGAGACTTTTTTTTTTCCTTTTAAAAAGACTTGAGCTTAGATACAAGAATATATGGCAAGAAATTATTATGCTCTCATATAAAATATAAAGAACAAATATTTGTAATAAATAGTACTAAAACATAAGTCATTTTTCAATATAGAATTTAAACTTTTGTTGAGCTTGGACTCGAGTCCAAATTAAAATTTTTCTTTTCAAACGTGAGATTAAAACTAGCTTAATCCATACGGAGTATTAAAAATTTAGCAATTTGAAAACTGAATTCTCACATAAAAAATGTTTTATAAAATAGAGGAAGTATATGAAAAATAATGTTAAAGAACCGTGACTATATATATATATATATATATATATATATATATATATATATATATATATATATATATATATATATATATATATATATATATATATATATATATATATATATATATACTCCCTCCGTCCCAATTTAAATCGTCCGTTTTGACTTTTGGGCATATTTAAGAAAAATAAAAAATAGAGTTGATTTTTCAAAATTGACATTATTTTTTAAGAGGGGTAATGATGAATTAGAAGATAAGGTGAAAAAGAATGACTTATTTTAAGGGTAGTTTAGGTATTTTATTTTTAATAGTTTACGAAAACAACTAACAGGCAATTTATATTGGGACGGAGAAAAAAGGCAAACAAACAATTTAAAATGGGACGGAGGTAGTGTATATATATATATATATATATATATATATATATATATATATAAAGTTATTTTATATATAAAAAGTTATTTTTACCTCTTATTTTTTCATATCCTATCTATCACATCATACATTTTTACTAATAATCTACCTATCAAATCTTACTTTTACCCATCAAATCAAAGAATTTTTTTTGAAATTTAATATTAAAATACACTTTTCTTTTCTCTTACAAAATCAATAACTTACATATTTTTTGGACCAAAGGGAGTATATTACATGAAAAATAAGAAGTGCCATGAATTGCTTTAAAAAAAAGAAGTGCGTGACATGAATTTATTTTACTCCTACCGCCCTGGCTTTGAAATTTCTCATTTGACATGAAGTATTAAAATTATACTCCATCATAATTTAATGTTACCCATGTTCTGTAAAATTTTTCAATTTTTACATCTTAAATGTTTTTATAAATTTTTTTAATTTAGACTAAATGGACACAAAGCCTTTATTTTCTTAAATCTAACCCAACAACCTTCTAAGCTCAATTCATTTTGTACTTCATGAGTCCTACTTGTTTCACCCTATTGTTGTTTCACCTCAAACTTCTACTATTTAGGAGATGGACTAAAATATGAGTAAAAGAGTTGTCATATTCCAGAATAGGAGTTGAAACTTAAAGTTCCCTAAATAAGAGTAATTAACATTCATCTCCCAAAACTAAACAATGATTAAATTCCAAAACTCCTCATTCGTACATGTGCTGAAATTTAAATCTTAGAGTTTGGTGCACTACTCTAAGCCGCCTCATGCATGAATTTTCAAATCCTTGGTTTCCAATTAGGACCTTCACTGCCCCTCTTCCATGCAATTTCCTCTTTATTTAATTATTTTTTTAAATTATAAAGTTTCATACTCTTTTACACACCCATGCACTTCAAGCCTCTACGTCTCAATCTCCAACAACTCTAGAAATTAGGAAAAGGTCAGTAATGTCAAAAATGTAATTTAATTTATTTTAATGCCTCATCATTTGCTTATAACACTCTAGTGCCTCCTCAACTCTTCCATGGAACATAATGTTGTAACATAATCACCATGTGCCTTGCTTTGCCAAGTAGTTCCACAAACTATTGCCCAAATCAATCGTATGATTATTAAAGAAAAGCTTTCCATGCTGCGTGTTGTTGGCAAGAACTCTCGTTCAGTCATTTTGATTTATAGTAAATTGTTATTGAATCATTATTAACAAAATTGAATCGACAAAAAAATACGGAGTAACAAATTTGAATGTAAACAAAATTAATTCAATTACAAAGCACACTCAAAACTTCATCAACAAAAATGAATCAATACCCTACATATAGAAACGTAATAAATTGCTAAATTAAAATGTCCATACAGTGTCAAAAAAGATCACATTAAATGTCACATGTAATCATATAATGACAATCATGCCAATGTATAAAGTCATACATGTGAATGCATAATGTTAAACAAATTAAGATAATGACAATCTTGACATTGTATAATATCATTTCTAGTAATGTATAATGAAAGATATGTCAATATATAATGTCATATATCGCAAATGCTAATGCATAATGTCGAAAGGGGGTAAATATCAAGTAACACTACTATTTGTCATTAATTTTGTTTAATGAGTATTGGGAGTCTACTATTTGTCACTAGTTTTGTTTAATGAGTAGTGGGAGTCCAACTTTGGTTTAAGTTGTGCGCCCAACTTCTTTGTTCGGCCAACTTGGTTTGTGCGGAAGGGTTAATCAAAAGTTATACTATTTAATTAACTACTCTTATTTAGGCGAGTTTAAGTTTGAACTCCTATTTTAAAATATGGTCCATGGTTTACTCCTATTTAGTTGGTTTTCTTCTGCTATTTCTCCTCCAAAAGACAAAACATGAAATGTTTTAGAAGACGGAGTTAGTATATGATCTCAATACGGTCACGTTGAGCCTCGAGTTCCCCAACGCGAGGATTATCAGGTTTTGGAATCCGGTCACGTTTCTCGGGATCTCTTCGCCTTCGAAGTTCTTGGTGAGGATGAGAGCAGCAAGGCTTTGACAGTGCTGAAGAACTGATAGTGCCCGTGAGCCGGTTCTTGGACAATGTGAGGAACACGAGGGACGAGAGGTTCTTGTAGCTCTCGGGAACCGAGCCGTTCAACCGGTTCTTCGAGAGGCTCAAAACCGTCAACGCCCCGCAACCGGAGAGAGATCCCGGGAGCGGCCCTGAAAAGTTGTTGGACGCGAGGTCGAGAAAGGAGAGTTTAGGCAAACCAGTGAAGTCAAGATCAATGCCACCAAACAATGAATTGTTCCTAACATCAAGTGTTGTCAAGTTTGAGCAAAGTGACAGTGTGGGAGGCAAACGCCCTGAGAACAGGTTCGGATGCAGAACCAAAATCTCTAGTCCGACCAAACTGCCAAAAACATCAGGAATCCCACCAGAGAATCTATTTCCATATAAAACCAATGAATTCATCTGGGAAAGTTTACTGATCTCCGGGCTTAACTGCCCGGATAAGCTATTCTCAGAGACCGAAAACCGCTCCAATGACGAGATGGAGTATAGAGACTGGGGAAGCTCACCCGAGAAACGGTTCATCGAGAAATCCAAAGTTCTTATTTTTGTGGAGACATTGGAAACGGGTGAGGTGAGAGAGCCAGAGAAAGAATTGTTGCTGATATTGAGGACATGGAGATATGGGAGCTGAAGAAGATCAGCAATGGAGTTTCCTGTGAATAGATTGCTGGAGATGTTGATTGCGTGGAGTTTTTCCAGCCCTTTTGAGAGTGACCCTAGAATCTGTCCATTGAAAGAGTTGTGGCTCAAATCAAGAACCTCAAGCAGGGCCAGCTTGGAGAAATCCAAGGGCACCCCACCCTCCAGATGGTTGTGGGAGAGATCAAGAAACCTCAAATGTCCCAAATTCTCAAGGGATTTTGGAACAACCCCTTGCAGGTTTTTCCCAGATAGATTCAACTTGATCACCCTCCTCCCTTCTTCTTCTTCGTCTTCGTCTTCTTCGCATTCAATGCCATCCCAGTTGCAGCAGCTGGAATTGGATTCATCAGACCATTGGTTAGGTTTCCTGCAAATTCCTTCAAGGCCAGCAGATCACTTGAACTGCCATTGTTTTGAATTAGGCCCAAAGATGAACAGAAGAAGCAAACCCAGAATGCCAAATTCAGTATACTCATTAGAGCAAAAAAAGATAATAACAATTGCAAAGAACATCAAAAAATCTGCAATTTTCTCTCTCTCTCTCTCTCTCTCTCTCTCTACCATAAATCAAGAACCCTAGCTCCTTAAATCAAGAATTCAAAGAAAAGGGGAAACCAGATAGATCATAGCAGGGAGTATAAATGGGAAAAATCAGCCATCTTTAATTTATCTTTTCTTTATCTAACGAAAAGGGACAAGTTGAGTTTTTTTTTCAACTTGTAAGGGAAGGAACAAAACAAAGATGAAGAGGAAACCAATGAGGCTTCAGAAGAAAGGAGAAAGATAGAATCTTTGGAATGAAAATGAAAATGAAAAACAGAACAGAGATAGAGATTTCAAATCAAAAGAGCAGTGAATAGAATAAATGAACATAACAGAGATAGAGATTTCAAATCAAGCATACAAAACAGCATCTAGATGTCATATCCATAATCCATCAACATCCAAATCAAATTAAACTACAATGTAGAAAGACAGATAAAACCCATCGCCTCTCACAGCAGGCACGGCCTCACACATGCATACATCAGCTCCAAGCAAATTAAAGCGGTCCGTCCTTTGCCTCCGAAACAGCACGCAGGTAGACAATGAAGCAACTAACGGCAACTGCTATGAGAGTGACTAACCCCGGTTTAGTGTTCTCATACATCAAAGCACGAGAAGTCCCCGAAGCCAACAAAGAAGTAAAAAAAACCATAGTCGAATCGCATGCGTGCAGTGCGCAGGACAGCAAGCCATACCCCAGCTAAGCAAAAGAAGCCAATTGTTTATACCCATTAGTCTCCACGACATATAAGCTCATAACTATCCCAGAAACAAGTCCAACGAATGCCTCAAGGGCAAGAGTTAATGGGGTCCTTCGTAGTATTAAACCAGCCAACCATGCAAAAAACTGTGATGTAACTGCCAAGGTGATTAAAATGCTTCCAATAGGGGTAACAATGACAAGAACCAAGATAGTAAGGAGCATCCCCATCCTTCCAGCACTGAAGAAACTCTCACAGCCATTTAAAAGAAGTATGCTCAGAAAGAGACAAATAGTGAGCCATAGCACCATAACTGCATCACACTTCTCTTGAATCTGATGCATACCATAAACTGCCCATAAACGGCATCTTCCCCATAAACCATTCACCTGACACATATAAGTTTCTGTTAAGGAAATAAGGAATATATGGTAGACTAGCTTTGGACGCCCCTTGTGCGTCTGGTGCCCAAAAAGTAGATAGGTAATTTGAGAAGATATTAAATAGACTTATACACAAAGAATTTTGGATTTATCAAGATAGTAGCAAAGGTGGAAGCAATAGTTATTTCCTACAACATTAAATGGTGTGCATTTTTGTGCATATCCAAAAAAAATCAAGAATATCCACACAAAAAGAACAGAAAGAAGCTACCATCAGTTATTATTTTTCCCTTTGGCCAAATATACACAATAATACACCAACGATCTTCCTTTTGCTTTAAGCATGAGTCTTCTCTCTAAGCTTGGATTAGAGCAATTGTTGACAAGACAAATCAATGAAGCAAATAATTTCATAAGCAGCACATTTTGTAATTACACAACTAATAAGTGTAAACATCTACTAATATAAGTGAAGAAATATTTCTATAATATACTTTCGTGTCTCGCAATTGTTTCTTAGTTTGATTTCACAAAGTATAAGAAAAATATTGAAAATTAGGAAATAAGTGATTTAAATAACTAATCTTCTTTTTATGTTTAATACTTAATGTATAAGTAATGATTTAATGTATTCATTTCTTCATCCTGTGTACAAACCTTCCTCGATTCCTCTGCTAATTAAGCCCTTACTCCCTAATTTACGATTCCCAATTTATACAAAAACTAGGGGCACTTATATTGTTTAAAATGAAGACTATGGAGATTTTATATCTCACGGAGCAAATTAATTTCTCATACATCTTTTATGTGCCTGAATCAGGCGGCTTCAAACCCCTTATGTTCATTCAATTCCTTTTCATTTTTTTTCCCTATTGAATCATATCACACTGTGAATATTGTCATTACCTCGGCAAACAAGGGAATGGAAAGATTATATTACACAAATTATGAGCACATATGAGAAAAAATCTTGAAAGTAGGAACAGACTTGGAGAATATTATATTATGAAAAAGGTCTAACAAAAATGAATAAAAGAAGAAATAATAAAAAAACAAATTTAGTGAGTCATTTAAGTCAAAAGAGTTAGAATTCAACCCAAAAGACTCTTCTTTTTTTCTTCTATGCATAGGAAGTTTAACTTTTTATATTTTTGAAAAACAGAAGATATATATATATGTTCATAACTAAAAACAGTACATTTGATTTTAAATTACAAATTTTAAATAAAACTGAATAAACTAAGGACTTGAATTACAAATTATATCTAACAAATGAAACCATTGACTCTTTTTCTGTTTGCAAAGATGAGATATAAAAAAAAGATCACACATAGTGAAGTCTCAAGTAATCGCCTCAACTTGGAAACTTCTCCACTGGGATTGGTTTAAGTTTTAAAAGCTATTAATTTCTGAATTCCTATGTGCATTTGGGAACCTAATACACGCAACTCATTTTGAACTAAATAAAATCTGCATACTTAATTTAGGTTGAAACGAGGTCGGCCCTCCTCCAGCTCTCTTACCCCAAAAGGATCACCCTGTCGAAGTCTCCTCTGAGGTGTAATGCTATTTGGCCTTACTATTAAAAAAGGGGAACTTCAAGTGGACCACTGAAGCTACACAGGCGGTGGAGGAATTAAAAATAGCCCTCACTACTGCACCAGTCTTGGGTCTCCCTTATTTTGTTAAAACATTTGTGGTGGAAACTCATGCTTCTACTTATGGGATTGGAGCTGCTCTTGTGCAGGTTAATCATCCCTTAGCTTTTCTAAGCAAAACTCTTGAACCTAAATGCCAGGAATTATCAGTATATGAGAAGGAGCTGCTTGCAGTGGTGCATGCAGTACAATAATGGGAACAACACTTAAGTAGTAACACTTTTGTGATTATTACTGATAAAAAAGGCTTAAAGTGGCTCCTAGAGCAGAATATTTCCACACCCTTCCAACAATTCCGGCTATCCAAGTTGATGAGATTTCAATATGAAATGCACTATAGAAAAGGAAAGGAAAATGTAGTGGCAGATGCCTTATCCAGGGTCAAAGGGTCGGAATTACTGGCCTTGGCTATTTTTTCCTTTTTGGGGTGCAAACTGAAATTTTTAAGGGCATTGAAGAAAGCTATTAGTTGGAGAATAATCTGATGGAAACTATAGCTAAACTTCAACAGGGTGTGGGAGTGAGTAAACATAGCCTGCAAGGGAACTTGATGAGAAAAAAAGGAAGGTTGGTGATTGGGCCAGATGCTAGCCTAAGAGCTCAAATTCTCAGATGGGTACCACAATTCACCTATGAGAGGACATTGAGGGAAAGATGCAACAGTGAAGAAATTAAAACCCTGTTTGTGTGGAAGGGTATGACCAAGGAGGTGCAAAGTCATATTAGATAGTGTGTGGTATGCCAAAGCTGTAAGTATGACAATAGTCCTTATCCTGGGTTATTGCAGCCCTTGAAAGTGTCTATCTAGAGAATGTGTTTGACCTTCATGGATGGCCTCAAAGTATTGTGAGTGATAGGGATAAGATATTGAAGGGCATTGATGACTATCCAAGACACCGATTTGTTATTGTCAACCTCTTATCACCCTCAAATTGATGATAAAAAAAAAGTAGTGAACTCTGAACAGGTGCCTAGAGGCTTATGCCGCTTATCCATATTGGCTTATCTAAAGTGCATGTGTAGTAGTCACCTAAAGGAATGGAGTAATTGGGTTTCCAAGGCAAAATGACGGTACACCACCCCTTTTCACTCATCTACTCAGATGATACCTTACAAAGTTGTGTTCAGTCAACCACCTCCCAATCACTTGCCTTAACCACGAGGCTACGAGGAGAAACTAAGGTTGAGGCTGTTGATAGATCCCTCCAAAGAAGAGAAGCTATGATTCAATTCTTAAAATTAAGGGCTCGGCATAGAATGAAGATGCAAGCAGATAAGCACATGTATGAAAGACAAATGAAGTTGGGAGATTGGGTATGGCCTACTTTAGAGCCATAATAAGGAGCTAGTTCCTAAGTTCTATGGTCCCTTTCAAATATTGGCTAAGGTGGGACAAGTGGCCTAGAGACTGCAATTACTTCAAGAAGCTCAAATTCATCATACATTCCATGTATCTCAATTGAATGAGTTCCCTGTATTTTTTATTACATAATCATATGATTGCATGCATATGTCAATAGATTCTTGAGTTTCAGAGTGGCGGCTTCCTCACACCGCTCAAGGCCAGTTGTTCCTTCCATTTTATAACGAGAAAATGCAGAGAAAAGAAAGGGAAATAAAAAAACAACTTTGTATGAAACGAGAAAAGAAGGAAGAATTCATCACCTATACCAAGATGAATGCTTGAGGCTAAGAATCCACTCACTATGTTTGGCATATACAGACACATATCTTAAGCACAATTGTAAGTGCTATAAAGTCTAAAAAAGGTATGGACGTATGAATATGCGAGGAATTCTATTACTAAACCTTGGTTATTTGGGCAAATTTTAGTCCTAATGTGATTTACCAAAAAAAACGAAGTCCCCAAAGAAATTGGCGCTAACCCTATTTTGCCACCCACTGCAACTACACCGTTCCAACTTTAATCAGTGTTTGCTCAATGGATACAAAAAATCCATACTTTTAGCAATATGCAGAACAACACTGCCTATGACTCCAGTAGGCCTAAAACTACATTTTCAGACTTCTTGACAAACTTATTATGAATAAAGTGTAGAAATAGTGTTAGAGAAGTCAAAATACATGTAAAAGTTGGTACCTGAGCTGAGGAATGCAAAATGGAATAAAAGTGAAAAACAGAAGTCAAAATTTATAGCTATCAGATAAACAAATTTTGCTGAAAAATTATTATTAGGGAATAAGCAGAAAACCCCAAGTGAGCAGATGATGTGCAGAAAATTCTGAGCCACAGAACACAATGATCCATTAACAAAAAGTGCAGAAACAAACCATTCTGATTTGAGCTAACATACCAATTACGAACCATATGTTATATATGCAATCACATTACCAAAGAACAAATAGATGTCACTTACACATATAAAAAGAAGTCTATGAATTCAGTTTGTATCTGTATGTGAACGTTTGTTCCAAATAAGAACTGAAATAATGGATGACAGACATAAGGCAAGCACTTAAACTCTATACGTGAATTCACTTTTTAAGTGGACTTATTTACTCTATTTAGTCATAAATCTTTACACTCTTTTATATTTTTTTCTGCAACCAAAATTTCAGATGAGAATAAATTCAAGAATGGCCAAAGGGCCCGGCCTTTTTCCAAATCAAAATTGAACAAAATTGATGCAGAGCTTCAGAAATCACATTACCCAAAATCATGTTAAAAGAAAAAATATTCAAATTTGCAGAAATTGGAATTCAGAGCATAAGAAGGTACAGATTTGAAGATTATGAGGTATGAGGATTTGAAGATGTGTGAAGAAGATCGACATACCTGGTATATGAAGAAGAAAGCCGTATAGAAACAGGACAGTGAAGGAGATAAAGGATATAACAGCTGAGGGGTGAAAAGCGTGAGACATCGTGGGGCGGTGGGCGGCGAATAGCGTTCGTCCTTCGGTTCCAAATCAAAATTGAACAAAATTGATGCAGAGCTTCAGAAATGTCGCGTGGCGGTGGCTGTGGCGGTGTCGGAATTGCGAGAAGGTAAGGAAAAATGGTAGAGAGTGGGAGAACAGACGGAGGCAAAGCTTGTGGGGCGGTGGCTGTGAAATTTGGAAGGCGGATCGTGGGAATGGGACGGAGCTGTGACGGAAAAAGGGCGAAGTTGACGGAGAGAAACGGTATTGAGCCTTATAATATACGGGATATACGGGGGGATATAATATAAGGGGGGATAATAATATAAGGGGAGAATAAGGGGAGATGTTGCCTTAGCTTGTACAGCTATATATAGTTATATAGTGATCAAGTTTGTATTCAATAAAACACATACGAAAATATTCCCCATATTGTTCTCAATAGTTTAACAATAATAATAATAATAATAATATAATGATGATGATGATAGTTACATTAGCATAAAATAATGCTGTGTAACAACAACAATATTTTTTACAGAGTAACACTATATAGAGACACATACATATTTATTTTGAAAAAAAAAGAGAGATTCGTATAAGTTTATTTAATCAAATGTTCACATTTTTTTGTACTCCATCCGTATTTGTCTACTTTTAACTTTTTTCGATCAAAATTGGTAAACTTTGACTTCAAAATAAATAAAAATAATAGTATTAGATATTGATACAAATATTTTTAAAAATTAGTTTTATTAGATTTATTTATTAGAAATAGGTCAACTTTGACTTCAAAACTAGTTTTATTAGATTTATTATATCAAATATATTTATATTATTTTATCTAATTAGTAAACAACATATACTTTATATAGATCAAAGGTTAAAAACCATTGACCCAAAAAGTCAAAACTGGACAAATACTCAAGAGCAAATACATAGCATTTTTTATCGTACTTTGGTCATTATATTCAAACAAATAAAAGAATATTATCAAACAAAACACCTTGCATATATTAGTCGATTCCTTGACAATATATTCATCATAGTTTTCATATCAAATACAACCTTCGTCGTCCTAATGTTTTTGTCTAGTTGACTTTTCCGAGTCAAACTGGATAAACTTTGATTTTCGATCCTATTACTCTCAATTTGTATTTAATATTACTATAATAAAATAAAATTTTGAAACTTTCCAACAAGATATGATTTTTCTAATAAAATCATTTTTTTTACTAATTTACATTACTATTTTATTCAATTGAAGCTCAAAGTTTCTCTTGTTTGACCCAAAAAAAAAATAAACTGGCACAAGACACTAGGAGTCTAGGACTATTACTTACTCCATCTCCTAAACTTCTTCTCTTTTCTTTTTTCATTGTCTCATAAAGTCTTGCACATTTCTATTAAAAAAATTATTTTACCCCTATTAATTTTTATCCAACTTATCTCATTATATCTTTTTACGAATTACTACCTCCGTCCTAAAGTATTTGTCCACTTTCATTTTTACACACCTTCCAATACACTTCTTTAATCCATTTTATCTTGTAATTTGTATATTAAAAAATTATAGAAATTATATATTAATAATCTATATGTTAAGACAAATGAAACAAGATCACACATGACTATATTTAGGCTTACACATTGAGAGAATTTGATTAGTCAAAGTGCTTAGATGAATAGTTTCAAAAATCAAAAGTAGACGAATATAGCAAGACGGAGGGAGTATAAAACAATCACATTCTACTTTTAGTCATCATATTAAGGGTATTTTTGAAAAGTGAGCACAAAAACATCTCTCTCTTAATTCTCTTAAAAGCCAAAATGAGGACTTTAAGAGGGAGAGGAAATAAGACATTTCTATATTTAAGTTTTATTTCTTGGTTATGTAAAAAAATATTAATCATGCGCGTCGGTGAGTCGGTCCAAAGCTCGCAGGTACCTATGCGGGCTGGGCTCGGTTTCAACTGTTTGGCTCGATATAAGGACCGGGCCAAGCTTGGGTTAAAAATTTCTCGTAACATGGTATTCTAGTCTAACTCGAAACCCGGCCAGGCCTCCGACCACTTTAATTTGGTCAAGTACGTCTAGCTAGCTTTTATAGAAGTTGTACGTTGAGGTCCAAATGAAACAAAGAGAATAGAATAAATTTGACTCCATAAATGTGCATGCATGATAATTAAGAACATTTATTAGAGAGTACGTAGTATTTAGTGAGTGTGTGGAGAAGTTAATTACCTTGAGAGTGAGCTACTTCCCGAAGGCGGCTAAAACACGAGTAGCCCATGCAGATGCAGCGGCCGCCGGCGGGGAGAAAAATGCTAAAACACTAGCCCATGTGTAGGCTACAAGCTGTCGGAGTCGGCTCTCCCGACGCCTCTCTGGTGTAGCTGGTGGCGTGTCGCCTAGTGAAGCACCTCCCGACACAGAGTCCATGCTTGCTCTGAGATGGAAGTAGTGTGAAAATTTTCAACTATATATATTTAAAAAAGGAGTTTTGCCATCATAGTTCTATGATTGATCAAAGAGAACCTAAAACTTGTTTCAAGATAGTGACTAGGTTAGTATATTACGGAGTACATTTAATTTCATGAAAATTAAAATGAAAAGATAATTTGTGAACAAAAGGAGTGCTCAGTTGATAAGACCCAATATGCAAGATTCAAAATACTTTATGAACACTCCCTCTATCTCTTGGTCAAATATTATAATTTTGACCTTGATATGTAGAAATTGTGTTTGGATATTAATGCAATAATAATATCAATAATTTTCTTTGAAACGTAATTTTGAAATACAAAAATTTTATAAATATATCTATGTATGAATATCAATGATAATGGTCGAATCTGGATGGAGATCAAGAGAGTATAAAATAAGGTATGACATGCATAGCTATTTTATCCTTCCTATTATGAAATAAGTAATGAATTGAAAATAAGTAAATAAATTTCAACTATAAAAATAAAACTATACCCTGAAATATGTTCCAATTCCATTTTTTCATGTCATACTTAACTTTAATTTGATCACTAGTCAAATAAATAAACACTACTTTTGTTTCAGTGATCTATTTGAACCATCTATCTCCTAGCTATTTCCAATTAAATCTTATGAGTCCACGGATAAATTGGACCAAAAAGAAAAAAAACTGAGTAAATCATACTCCATTCATCCCTACCTAATTGTCTACTCTTGATTTTTTTGGTTAAAATGGGTAAATGTTGACCTTAAATTAAATAAAAATAATATTGGATATTAATATAAAAATAATTTTATTACATTTATTATACTCCGTATTTATTATATCAAATATTTTCAAAATATTATTTTATCTAATTAATATACAATATATATTTTATTTAATTATAAATCAAAAAATAAAAAAAATTGACCTAAAAAATCAGAATTGACATTTAGTGAAGGGAGGTAGTAATCGGTATATAAACCGAATTTGAAATGAATCAAATGATCAAATGCAATTATGCAACAATATACAGTAATAAATACTGAGCAGAGTAAATATTCCGTACGGCTTTGGAAGGCCTGCTCATGTGAGTTAAAAATTCACCTTACATGAGATAAGTAAAATCAAAACTATCGGATCGATCAAAATAATGAGCAGAAACAATGAACAGTGATGCATTACGGAGTAAATTAAAACATTGTAAACGAAACAAAAAAGAAATCTGGAAATCATAAGAAATTTCATTTTGAACGGCCGGAAAGTAAGATTTGGATGAAATAATCCAATAATTAACAAATACGAACGGAGTAATACGTACTCGTAACAGATTAGAGCAGCAGGCCAGGCCGGGAAATGATATAAATCCAGGAAAAAACAAACATTTTCGCCGCCGGCCCGGTCGCCGGAGTGCAGAGCATATATACCGGCACTACTCCGGCGACTGTGTGTGTGTGTGTGCGCGTGTCAGCAGGAGAAAAAAGGGATAGATGGAATGGTAGAACTTACAGTAGAGATGACGACCGGATAGAGATGACCGGAGAGCAGACGGACTATTGAAGATTCAGGGATTGAACGGTATCCCTATATAGACGGGAGGGAGACAGAGAAAATATCAGCCCGTCCTGCCCCTCCCTGCCCCGCTGCCCAGCTAGTACGGTACTGCGAGAATATCGGGCGATGGTAATCTCTTTGCTTGTCTTTACTCGAGCTACTGCTTATTTTTGCTACGTGTTTACAATATTTTCATCCCCTCAAAAAACCATTTATTATATATTAGTACAAAATTTATTTACTTCTATTTTTCTCATAAAAAATTTTTAAAAATTTATTCTGTTGTGGGATTCACCTGGATTGTTGTTGTTGTATTCTGTTGTATAAATATATACAATGGAATTTAGTTAACTGATATTTAAAACTTATTCAATTTGACATAATAAGTACTTGGATAGTTGAATACAATTTTATACTTTAATTCCCCTATTGAAAAGAAAAGCTTTTTATAATTAATTAATATTAAAACAAATATATGCGTACAAAGTTTTTTTCCGAATTATATTTTTCCTTATTCGTTCCAACTCGTAACTCTTCTCCCATGCGTAGCATCCTAGCATATTTCAGTGCCATTAATTAGAGCATCAGCAATGACCGGACAATGAAATAGAATGTCGCACTTTGGCGTGATATATTTCTACAAACAAAAAAATTCAGTATACATGTGACAAGTGTACGGAATATCAAGCATGTCGTACAGAGGCAAGTCATTATTTTTGTTATTTTTTACTACCTCCGTTTCAGTGTGTTTGTCCAGTTTGAGTTTTTTAAATCAAACTGGACAAATTTTGAATCCCAATTACTTTCAATTTATATTGCATATTAGCATAATGAAATACAATTTTGAAAGTTTCGATATGATAAATCTAATGAAGTCACTTTTATGTTAAAATGCATTACGACTTTTAATTAATTGAAACTTAAAGTTTGTCCAGTTTGACTCGAAAAAGTCAAACTAGACAAATACACTAAGACGGAGGGAATATAAATTTACACACATTTTAAGTATTAAATATTATTTCATTTACTTTTATAAAAAATAAATGTAATGTACCCCTTTTCGAAAAAAAACTTTTTTATTTCTTCTACAAAAAAAATTAAAAAAGCACTAGGAGGATGTCTTGCGCCTTGGCATGGAGGAACACAGAAGCCTCGCGAGGCAAATGAAGAAATGAGGTGACATGACAAGCATGTCTGGGTGATGCCTCGCCCGCTGCTGTGCTCCTGCCGCTGGCGATGGCGTAGAGTAGAAAAAACATATGGCATAAATTAAATCTACATGAAGTTGTGGAGGGGCAGGGCGGCGATGGAGGTGGCGGGTGAATTGGAAGAGAACATATATGACGTGTTAATGAAAGTGAAATTTGTTCAAAGTATGTCAAAAGTTAACACTTTTTTCCAAATGGCACGGAATAAGTTTTTTTTTTTCAAAACTAACATTTAATTAATTATTAATAATATACATTTACTAAAATACCTTTATATCTTAATTATTTTGTACTCCCTCCGTCCCATAAAGTGTTACTCATTTTGACTAAAAATAGAAATTAAGGGATTGATAATTTTGTGTTGACTTTCCAAAAATACCCTTGATGTGATAGGTAAAAGTAGGATGTGATGTGTAGATTATTAGGAAAAAGGTATGATGTGATAGGTAGGGTTTGAAAAAGTAATAGATAAAAGTAATTTTTTAATAGAAATGGGTAGGAGATTGTCAGACACAATTTTTTTGAAAGGTGTAAATCTTTTTGGAACGGAAGGAGTATTTTGTATAAAATATACTCCGGGGTAGACTGATTTTTCTCCCTTTGATTGGTTCCGTCTTTCCGTGATTTGTCTGCTTGTATTCTCATTTTGATGGACATTGTAAAAATTATTGACATGATTCACTGATCAGGGGCGCTATAAAGATTATGGACATGTGATATTATAAAAATTATAGACATTGTTTACTGATCGAATAGAAATATTGATAGCTAATGTAGTGGACATTTATAATTGCGACAATGTTTTTTTTCAACCGGTAATGTCTTGACATGGAACATGTAGACACTAACAATGTTATTAGATGCTATTAGAGTGAAATCACAAAAATCATTAAATCTTGCATAATAGACATTAAAGGAGTGGCATGCAGGGCACTAATGTCGGTATTTTGTGATTGATAGCCGACGGAGGACAGTAGGAGGTGGTAGAGCAGTAAATATAAATTATACTACGTACTCTGTATAAATTGAAAGGTATTTTACTACACTAGAATTGATAATTAATTAATTAATTAGGTACTAGTTACGTAAATTAAAACTTGTCTTGCCATAAAGGAAAATTCACTTAAGTAAAATTTTCTTTAATGAAATTAACTATTGTATATATTAAAGTTCATTCAATTTTACTCGAGAAAAAATCAAACTCGATTAAGATTATGTAAATGAGTTAATTATTGCTCTTTGTATCTACTTATATTTTTCTTTATCTGACTTTTTACCGTGTTTAGTACTACATTTTTACAATCAATATAATTATTAATAAATAGATTTATATACTCTTTTTTATAGAAATGAAAATGAATTTATTAACATTAAATTTATATTAGAAATCAATGCATTTTTTTAAATTTATAATCGAAATTTAAAATTATTAACCATGCAAGTCAAATTGAAAAGAATCTAAGTGGACGAAATGGGTAATTAATTTATAGAATTTTATCCGAGTTTTATATTTTGTTAAGCTGACAGTGTTTAAATCTTATTGAGATTATTTTTTTATTTTAATTCTCCCTCTAACCCTAAATATTTATCTAGTTTTTATTTTTTGTAATCAAAATTGATAATATTTAATCACTAATTGAATATATTGATATTATATTTGGATAAAAATAGTTTTATTATATTTATTTTATAAAACATATTCAAAATATTATTTTCTCCAATTAATGTACCACATAAATTTAATTAATTTGAGAAGAAATATAAAAAAATGATTAATTGCAAAAAATACTCAAAGTTGAATAAATACACAAAAGGGAAGAGAGTAATCCATTTGCATCGGTTTTCTCGGTAATGAATTTTTCCAACCGGAAATATTTGAATCAGTAATTAGCTATAACCGATTCAAAAATCTTTTGAATCGGTTATCTCTAATAACCAATTTAAATACCTCTGTTCTTTTAAATCGGTTATTAGTACTAATTTGAATCAATTATTGCTAATAATCGATTTAAAAAATCGAATAAAAATAAGCCACTGGGGTCTCATCTCTTCATGCAATTTTATCTTTTTTCATCGCTGGCATCCCTCGTTGTTGCAGTCATCACCGTACGTAGTTGCCTCTTTTGTCGTCGCATGTTCGCCGTCACAGATTAATGGTAAAGAATGGAGCATACATCTGATATTGAAAGATGATATATCCTTAACACAGTTCCATCTTATCGCACTTGTCTAAAATTAAATTCAGATATAATCTCATTGGACACCCCTTGTCTTGAAAATTGCGCAATGCTACCCGGCCCAAACATTAGAAGATGATTTTTTTATACTAATCAGCACCTCGCATTGCGGCACACCACAAGAAATTTCATCGCCGACCCACGTGTTAGTATATACTGCTTGCCCTACTCGTTTGGTCATGCCCCAACTAGGGTTGAGATTTTTTAGAATATCCGTAACAGTGATACCTACGAAGACATAGTCAAACTCTCAAACTCATACTCTCTCCGTCCCCAATAGATCTTTCCAATAGCCATTTTTCTTTGTTCACAATAGATCTTCTCATTTCATTTTTTAACAATTTAAATACCACAACTACCCTCACTTACTTTATTTATGACAAGTCACCCATCTCATTTAATACACTCCACCCATTTTCATTAAGGGTATTATGGTAAACTTTCACTTTTTTCAATTTTCCTTAAAAACCACCAAATTTCAAAATGAGAATATCTTAAAAGACAGAGAGAGTATAATCAGTATATAGGTGAAAGCGAGCTTTTTTCTTAATAGGGTGACTCGGATTCAAAATGTGTTATATGTATTGTAAAAAAATGCTCAATATCTTTATACTCTCGCATGTAGGAATGCTCATTCGTATATATCCGATTCAATCTAATTTTTCGGATATCCAAAATTTTTGAATCAGTAAATATCTACTCCTTATTTCATGTTGAATCAGAAAATTATCGGATACCCGGAGTTTTGAATATCCGAATTTTGAATCGGTGGCAGGTCGAATGAAACGTTACAGTGGCTGGTCAAAAGATCCTTTGGCAGGTCTGGAAACATGAGAAAAAGAAAAAACCCCACAGATCCAATAAAATTCCTCTGCGTCTTCATCCCTACTGCCTTTACCTTCATCCTTTTCATCTCAATCCGCAAAATCCACGAGCCCAACGGCACGATCCGCTCACGGGAAGGTGAGAAGAAGCTGATCGGAACTCTGGGAGAATCGGTGATCGGAATGTTGCCTGACGATCTAGGGTTCACATTATTCCTGCCGTCGGAGAAAGCTCTGTTGAATCTGCGGCGGCGTTCGCTGAACGGCAGCTCTCCGCCGAACGAAGACGGGGACACCCACGCGATGCTCACTCGCGTGTTGGGGTTCGCGGCGGTCCCGAGAATGATCTTCTGGGAGGATGTGGGTGACGGGGAGGAGATCATGTACGATTCCATTTCTGGGTTTGCTCTGTTCGCCGGGAAGGATGCGAAGGGCCGCCTGTGGGTGAACGGAGTTCGATCGGAGGCTGTGGATTTGAGGAGAGGGAAGATTGTTGTGCACGTTATGGATGGGGTGTTAATGGATGCTGAGTTTCAACTTTCAACTCTTGAGGTTTAGAGAAACAGTAAACCCTAGATTTTTCAGAGAAGAAGATTGCTTTCACTCACAGAAATTCCATAATCAGTGTGTTTTCAAACTTCTTATGGCCGGAGCTCATCGGAACTAAATGCAATTGAATGAAAATGATTTTACAGTAATTTTGATCAAAGCTGTGTTGAATTCAACTGAGCAATACTAAATTGAACTAATTATAGTGTAATTTTAAACTAAATAGTACTGTAGTTAAATACACCTCAGTACTGAACACAAGAAAAGATTTGAATTACACTAATTAGAGTGTAATTTTAAACTAAATAGGAGAAGGTCTACTGTACAATCGAGTGTACATAGAGCTTAGTACATCCGGTAATATATTCATTTTGAATGAACATACAGTTTATCTTGAAGCAACATATTGTATATTTTCACACATTTCTTCATTACAATTATACTATTCATTTACGAACAACATAATGTTAATTCTGAAAGAACGTGATTTCATTGATATATACATAGTAAGATATTGTTCATTCTCAAACAACATAGTGTTCATTATAGAGTAATATAATGTTCATTCTAAAACAACGTAATGTTCATTCTAAAGCCGTGTAGTGTTCTCACCTCAAACCACCTGCAGGAGAAGAAGCCCACCACCATGCCACAGGGAGTCACAACTAAAGAGGAACCGTTCGCTAGGGTATAAGTCGTTGTTGCCACAATCATCATCGCCGTCGTCACCACCCCCACCTTCACCTACTTCAACGCTTTACCTCACTAGTTCCATCCACATATTGATCGGAGGAGATGGCTTGTCGGATCCACAACTAGAATTTCATCCCTCTGCCGTTGTGCTCATCATTCACTATCGTCGGGCTTAACTTCGTCGCACCACAATTCTTTTGACCCAAACTTTTTGACCTTAAAATGATTTGAATCACCTGCGATGCTCTATTTATAAGTTGATGTTTATATCCTCCTCACCATCAAAATCCCTCAACCGTAAATTGTCGGGCCCAAATCGGCATTTTCTCGAGTCATTCTCAGGTCATTTTCAAAATGCTCAGGTCATTATAGAAAGTAACAACTATCAATTTTACCAATGAAATATATTAGGTGCTTCAAAAGATACCCATATACGTAGTATTCAACAAGTCATATCGAGTTTACGTGAAAAAATCATATGTAGATCAAAACCCGGTGTCCGATGGTGGAATCTCAATCTCAAAAGGCAAAAAACATGCCGGGTCAAATTTTAACGAGTCTTGTTATGATTGATGCATCAAAATGCCTAGGTGTCACACACTACGCAAAGCCAAAAAGTTTAGATGTTCATGAGGTTTTCACATGGCCCCATAGGTGCACGTCCCTCAGAATAATAAAACATTGTCTAACAGTAGAAAAAAAAACATAACTATATAAATCAACTCTAATGAAATCTGAAAGATTTAACCCATTTTAGTTGTGTAGGGAAAAAGGGGAAGACCAAAGCTATGATACACAAAGTTTTGTTCCCTAGCTTCCAGCAGCAGCAGGCACAGCAACAACAGGCTTTGAGTCTTCTGCCTTCTCATGTTCCTTGTTAAGCAGCTAATCAACCCCATCCAAAATCTTAATGTCAATATTCATAAATAGCCAAAAAAAATAGAAATTGGTGTAAACTGTAAAGGGGATAATGTATAATACTGGAAATTCCCAAGGTTTAACCCATGATATATGCTATAGAAAAGGAACCATGCTAGGGTTACCCCACCCTCTCAAAGACATCCATGTACATTTTTATTGTTCTGTCAATGTTCTATGTCTATGAGAACCTTGGGGTGTGTTATGTGTCACATTTTGATTGGTGGGACAAGGAGTTGGGACACGGGTTTGGGACAGAGGATCCCGTGCCTGAAGGGAAATGTGGGGTGAAAATTGGGGTTGACTAGCATTTCTCATAGAAAAGCAGCAAAAAAAACACCATAATTAAAATACTTAGTAAAGAAGATAGCTATATACCTTGTTGTTAATTAAGTTGTGCAGGGCAATCACGCTTCGAATAAGTGAAGACAAATATATGACCAACATCATATCATTTGTTTTAACTGCACCAAGACAACATCAAAAAATTCCTGGTTAAATTAAGACATGTTTACCTCACTACCCACTAGTTTTGAAAATAGCATTAAACATAATTTGTTACTTCACCTGCAAATGATTTAATTAACTCGGCCACATTAAGATTGGGAAGTAGATTGAAAACATCCTGCAAAGAGTATCCCCAACCATCTCAGCATTATTAATCTGTCTGTTTTATAGCATAATAATATTGATGATAATAATAATAATAACGAAGAACAGTGTATGACAGGATTGATGAGTTCGCATATAATGTCATATAATATCATTCATAACAAAGAGGTCAGCATTGGCACCTGTAGGTGATAGAGAATTTCGTGATTCAGTGGAAGTTTGCTATCGATGACAAGTTCAAGGTAACTCCGTATCTCTTGAAGGCGAGCGTCCAACCCCTTCAATGCTGCAAGTTTCCCAGTTACCTGTACGGAAAACTCTGTTTTATGTAAGTGTTCTAAAATTAAATACATTTTCCCTCAAACAATCTTTGGTTATTTCAATATTTTCAGGGTACAATAAGTTTTAAATGAGTGTTAGATGATAGATTTGGCACTGAATTCACATCCTGTGCAAAAAGCGGAGTTTTTTTTACTTAGCATGGTATTGTCATGTGCACTTGAGATAAGGTTTCCAAGGATGTCTTTTATATTCAAAAGTGAAAGTTTTCCTAAAACACTTCTGTATGGTTTTTTTGGAGTACCCCCATCGGAAAAGCTTTCCCAAGATTTGATACGTATTGGTACATCATACGTTCAAATGTCAAAAGAGAGACGATGGGCACACTCCCATGTAGGCATTACTTCTACCAAATGTCTGAATCTAATTCGAGGAAGAAGAACATATGAAAGAAAGAAAACTAATCCTCCTTTTTTCAAGACAACAAAGCACAGGTCAGAAGGGATATCAAATGTCGTAGAAATAGTTGGGATCATTGATTTAACTCTAGTCATAACAAAAACCTATAACGTATTTCAAATACTCCCTCTGCCCGACTATATTTGGGAGTGACACAGAAATGAAGAAAAGTAAGATTGTGTGAATAGTTTTGATGTTAAAAAAGGAAAAAGTAAGATTGATTGTGAACCACACAAATATGACCAAATTGGTATGAAACAAAAATATTGAGATTGACAAAAAGGAAAAAAAGAGACAAAAATAGTGGGACGGAGGGAGTACACCGTATTATTTGCAATCATAGTGAAAATTTCAAATCTATTGTGATAAGAGACAACTTGAAGAGAACAAGTTCTGGCAAGAAAAGTGGCACCCTACTTATCCTCATTTTATTTAGTTGTGTGCTTGGAATTTAGCTCCACTTTTACCTCAACAAAAAGGAAAAAGACCCCTAAACTTAATTACAATTGTTAACATGGGAATCATGCTGCCAAAACAATATCACACCCTTCCAAAATGTTTGGTTGAGAACCAGAATTGAAACCCAAGCTAACTGTGATAGCTAAAATGAAATATCCTAAGACCAAATTGAAAATATTAAACGATTAGATCAAACTTTAAGCTTAAAAAGTTTTTTTCTTCCATTTCTTGATATGCGAAAGTACATAGAAATGCAAATATGTTACTTTTCACACGCACACAATAAAATATGTTGAAAGAGCAAAAGATAACCTCGGTTGCAAGAGTACTGATTGTAGTGTCCTTGACATCCCTCAGCAAGTGCTCAACCCCTATTCATATGCAAGAGAAATGGTAAATGCTAAAATAAGATTGTGATCCTCAGAAGATGGAGAAGAATCAATGCAAATGGAGCTAGCAAAAAAGGAGCAACCCAGCCAGGCAAGGGTTTATATGATTGCACAATGAAAGAACCATAAAACCCCATCCAAGACAGGAAAAAACAGAGAATCGAGCAAATTGGGACAAACCAACGGACCAATCTCTTCAACTTCATGAGCAGCAATTTCTGAGGTGGCATGTACAAAGACTTTCTGACTCTTTTGAGTTGCATTCTGCAAGTTTGTGCAGCCAATTAATTGGACTCAGTTAAGACAGAGATAGTGATAAGTTGCAATACAAAAATGGAAATAATTCATCTTTTTTCCCCAGTTTCTTTTTCTTCCTCAAATGACAAGGTAAAAATATTGACGTTTCATTACCTCTTTGACTTCCTCAACCGCATAATATGCTTTAGTTGGTATGCCAAGCTCTTTAGGCTGCACATCAATAATAACCAAGACTGGAGTAGTAACATAGCTGCAATTATTCCAAATAAGAATTTGCTTAGGGGCTGTTTGGCAACTTCTGAATAGGTAAGTGCTGAACCAGTAAGAGGTCTGAACCATTAAGTGCTGAACCAGTAACCATTAAGAGCTAGTATATTGCTTAACTATTCAGAGGCAAATGTCTGATCAATTCAGATAAGAGGTCTTAACCATTCAGACTCTGTATAATACTTAACCATTCAGAGGCAAATCTCTTAACCATTCAGACATCTGAACCATTAAGAGGCTGAAACAAACAGTCTGAATCATTAAGTGCTGAACCATTCAGACATCTGAACCATTAAGAGGCTGAAACAAACAG
>OOIL02001679.1:1085964-1096758 GCA_900332095.2 Cuscuta campestris
TCTAGAGCTCAAGTAAAAGTTGCATTTCTCATAACTAAAAGAACCGGGAACCCCATGTGTGTACCACAACTAAATATGTTTCAAACAGGCAAACCTAAATTTTCTATATACACTATTCAGTCACTGAAAAAATTAGCAACAAAACACTTACTCATTGAAGAGTGCATGGATGTTAAGGTCATTTTCACGTAGTTTTGGACCAGTACTATACCAGCCAACAACATGCTCCTTGGCTGAAACAAAATGAAAGATGAACACAACGATTTACTATGAAATGGACACATACCTCTAAACTTTAGAACAAAAACTATTGTGATACCATTTATTCTCCGGAACATGGAAAGCATTGATCCATGGTAGTCATGGTCAAGGAACCAGATGCTAGGATCCTTGTCATCTTCTTCAAAGGGAACTGCATATACAAGCAGGTGTTTAGAAGTGATAATATATCCAAGTGCAGAAAAAAATCCCCAGCTTTATAATCATAGTCATTTAGTAAGACGTTTTAACACACACGAACAACAATAATAAAAACCCCAGTAAATCCCAACTCCATTGGAGTCCGGGGCCAAGATGTACACAACCTTTGCCTCTGTAAAAACAGAGAGGCGGTTCATTAGACCCTATATGCATTGATGCATTTAATGCCCAAATGTTCATACTCCCTATGAAGTAAGAGGCCGGGGAGGCTCAATATACCATTTTGATTTGGAAAATAATTTACCCAAAGCTAAGACCTAATAGAAAAAAGACTCCTTTAGCTCTACTAGCAATGGAAGCTATAAAAACCCAGGCGTGACACTTGCAGCAGCTCCCCAAGTACAAAATCTGCAATTAGGGTTCGGTGCTCCATAAAAAAAAATATTCCTACACTTCCAAGACAGCCACCTAATTTAGATATTCAAGCATTGGAGCTTCACTATCGAAGAATTCCATTGATATTCAATCCCAGTCCTCCTATAGACTTTAATAGTAACAACCGTCCAATCTCACGAGCAAAAAACAAATCACAATTACAAAAAATAGAGTCGGGAAAAAGACGCATCAGATCTTGACCTGCGTAGCTGTTGGTAACATCGACGGTGCCTCTTGATGAACTTCCGAGCAAGACGCCGACGACGCGCTTCTTAGTGTCGCGAGCGACGCGGTTGTAGTGATCGACGACGCTGAGGAGAACCAGCGGGTGGACGACCACCTTCTCGATCGGCCGAGATGAAATTTGTTGCGATTTTATGACGTCCATATCCTTATTCACCCTTCTTCTTCGATCCGATTTGTTCTTATGCTTTATGAAGAAGAATTTTGAAAGTTTGGACTCCACTCCAAATCCCAGATTCTTTGCTCTAATTCTCTATTAATTCTCAAACTTGAAATTCACCTTCCCCAAATTTGGATGGGCTGAAGATGTGATTGTGTTTGGACGGGCCTATGTTGAGCCTACTATATGAATTAATATTCAAAGCCCTATCTTTTGATAACATGTCAAATCCATTCATAGATAGAGAAAATAATTTTAGAAGAGGTGTCAAGTTTTTTTTGATACATTAGATAAATCCTAAGTTTTTTAAGACTCCACCCAAAGAAGTGTAGAGAGGTAAATTTGGATTCTTTTATTCTTGTGGTTCCTATGTAACTTGTATACTTTTGTTCACAATGACTCATCAGATACTTATTGATCAGTTTTTGACTGATCAATAAGTGTCACGCCGGTTCCTTCTTTACTCTGCATCAAGTTCTCAATCGTATTTTTAATAGATCCAAGCTCCCACACTACCGCTAGAAATGAATCATATATAATTGATCCGATAAAAGAGCTAATTCAAGAAACGAGAGATTTGTTTATGGAAACTCTTCAATTTTGCTTCCACAATGACTCAAACTCAAAACATCTCAAAGAGAATCTTAAGTGTTGAAGGTGTCTAGTTTCTTTACCTTAGTTTCTTTTTACTGAAACTTTTAGAACGAAACTAGATTAAACTTAATTGAAAATTAATTATACTTACAATTGAAAGTATTGAATAAATTGAAAGTAAGTTGAAAAGACTGAATTAATTTCTAAGAGTAATGCATTGCTGAAACCATAGACTTTAATTAAATTTATAGAACTTATGTGAGACTTCTGACATGAGGAGGTTCATGTTATCTTAGATGCACTTAGTGTGCACCTAATAATACTTTAGAGATCATTTGAATACATTAGTAATTAAAAGTTGATGTAATTGTGTACAATTATATTTTCATTCATATTTTATTAAAATAGTCGTTTACATTAGAATTACACCGTCAAAATATGATGCAGTGTCACTGAAGAGATCTAGTGTATATTTCAATTCCTACTCATTAACGCTTTTTTGAAAAAAAATTCATTTCTTTGTATTTTGCATTGTCACATTGGCACCAATATGAAGGGTAACATGCCCATCCATGTGCCCATGGATGTGGACAAAGGATCCAAGTCTGTGAAGTGTTACTTTAGTCATAGGATGAGTAAGTCGGAAGTAAAAGTGAGGATCACTTCACATTTAATACCTGAAAGGAACAAAATTTGATACCCAAGCATGCCTAGATCAACCATTCAGCTTAATGTGGAGGTAAATGGGGGTGCCCATAATATTGACAGAGTAAAAACTTGTTTAAATCGTACGGGACGTTGCCCATAATATTGACAATCTAATATAACAATTTTATTAGATAGTGTTCAAGCCGATTATCTTATATGGTACACACGCGCAGAGTACAAGGGGTGAAGGATGCTTGCTTTCGCAGGCTACGAGTTAAAGAGTTGGGATGCTAAAGTGAATGTGTGATCATATTAGGATGAATAAGATCCTGAACACTGATATTCGGAGATAACGACTACGGCTTATGTGGAAGATAAATTGTGAGAAATTATTTTGAAATGGTTGCATACATGGTGAGAAGTATAGATGCTTAGGGAAGAGGTGCGAGAGGCTCAATGTAGGGGTGTGAAAAATAGTGAAGACGTACCCAAGGAGAGTTGAAATGAAAGCAGTAGACGACTCACAACTCCAAAATCTCATCGAAAACATTACCTTAAATAGAAACAACGTCTGAATGTCTAGCACTGCAGTGACCGGGCAGTCATTTATTCGTGCTACTTTCCTTTCTGTTGTCGTTTTACTCGTGTTTTTTATGGGCATAAGAAACAAGTAAAACCAATAGATTCATACCCCTTCAACTAAACTTTGTCTGCAATGATATAAAACATATGGTTTTAAATCATAACACAACATACACCGTATATGATTTACACTTGCAACATTCTGATTTCTGATACAGTATTTTACATCATTCCTATAAACTCACCACATTGATGATGCTAAAGCCATTCAGTATGAGCCCCAGCATCAAGAACACAGCCGCGCCGCTATCATGACAGTGATGATGCGTTCATATGAGAGCCCCAGCATTCCTCCCCACTGCTACTCCACAGGAAACTGGCATACTGAGATGCATAATAGGGATTCCCCGGCTCAACGGCTATGGCTTGTAGGTACATTTCTTCTGCCCTGCCTGACTCCTTCCTCACTGTCCATAAAAAGGCCGCGTAATGGCTTAGAACCTCTGCATCCGCTGGTTCCACTTGCAAGGCCCATTTGTACAACTCTTCTGCCCTGTTTTTTTCACATGTATATACATGTACATATATACCCAACGACAACGGTAACAAAATATATGTGTTTACATATTGCTATAAAAACAAGATCACATTAATAGAGCACTGGTTTGCTGTTACGATAATAGGGCATTGCACATAGAAATCAGCAACAATGAATAAATGCATAGTTTGGTGAAGCGTCTATTAGAGAGCTTTTAGTTTCTTGAGTCTGAATTAGCATTTCACCAAGCTTCGATTTGAAGCTTTTTGAGCTGGTAATTGATGGTGCATTTTATTAGAAATCTTGTTTCCCATTAAGAAATGTCCTTGTTGGTAAAGGCTTTAGCATCTCTCTCCTTTTTTTTTCATATATGTCATTTTACACAATTACACATTTAAGCTGTTAATAGCTAACTACAGCTTCCTCACAACATATCAACCAAACAATGAGTGTTTTCTTAAAAAGAAAGGGAGAGTTTACTTGAGACAACCAAACAAGGAAAAAGTAAAGGTACAGAGAGAGTGTCACTGAACTTTTTGTGTAAACAACTAAGGTAAAAAGTGTCAAAACCATAGCTAAATCTCAAACATAACCAAAAAGACTATGGTCCGTCGCAGTTGTGGAGCTAGGTCCTGACTCGCAACATATCTGATCTATTTACGCATTTGTATGTATAGTTATAAGTACCAACAATGCGAAGTCACATGAGAAGTCAGCTGAAACAAAGAGGTCAAATGAATTTGGATATGCAATGTACAATTTGTATTTTTTTTCAATGCATATGATTCATTGTAAACTCTCAAATACTTTATTAGAATTTATATGAATAAACTATTTTCAACATCTAATCCACTTATGTCGATCACTATACAACAACAACAACAACAACAATCCAGTTGAACCCCACAAAAGTAGGGTGTGGGGAACCTATGTCCACCACTAACAAATACTTCGGGGTACAATTTAGAGAGGGCTGACCACATAGAACCCACATTACAGTATCGAATACCTAAGTCTTGCATTGGTGTGCATATGGTTTCCAAAGCTTCAAAACTCCAAATTATTGAATTAAATGCCTAAAAATCAACAGAAATTGAGAAGTGGTTAAACACGAGCATGTAACAATGAGCATGAAACAGAAAAGTTACCTGTCATAATCCCGTGCCACAAGCTGCAGAAATCGTGCATAATTGCATAGCAAAAGTGTGTTACAGGGATCGTGAGACAGCATAACCTGGTACATAAAATCCGTTCTGAAGTAGTCCACAAACCGGTCTGATTCTACCTGCACTGAAATTGGTGCAACAAGCCTCTCCATCACCTGATGATCACCAAGTCCTGACTCATCCAAACTTCTCATCTTTTTTGCTTCTTTCATAAAAGAGTTCCATAGTTCTATATCAGTTTTAGTTCTTGTCAGTTCTTCCTCTGCAATGACACAAGAACATACGGGTCTCGATAACAAAGTTTCTGCAACTGCGGCGTTGTGGAACCCAGAATATAGACTGAAATTTGCTAAAAATATCATAACATAAAGCATCAAAGCCGGTGTTTGGGAGAACACGCGTTGAAATATCCATATGTATGTTGAACGGATATCTCGTTGAGCTTTAGTGATAATGGATTCCAAATCTTTGTCCCACAACACTTCCATCATCTTCAATGCATAGGTCTGTAGTTCCACGATGATGGATACCATTGAAGAGAAAGCATTTCCAAATGAACAAGAAGATGATGACTCTCCCAAATCCCTCACTTCCCATTGCAGCTTCTTCTTTATCAATCTCAAAGATAACGGAAGCATAAAACTCTTAGCTTTATGTTCAATACTCAAATTAATAACCGATTGCCTTTCGGGCCAATTCGGAGGATCGGGTTGGATCCCGAGCATCGCAGGATCCAACAAATCAGTTTTTGAAGGAAATTTCAAATAGTTTTCCCTATATCTGCTTGTAGTTGGATTCCTCTCAAATATCACACAACACCCATCATTTTTCATATTTGAACCGGCTGTCTTTTCCTCACCGTGTATGTTGAACTCTTCAGCTAATCCTTCCCTAATTTCAAATGGTTCATCTCCCATCTCTCTTCCATAAAGATTTACACCGCAATTTCTTCTTATAGTTAAGAGATTGGTTCCTCTAACGGGATTGAGAAACAAAGATCCAAGAACAATGATTTGATCTGTTCTGCTAGGGTTCTTTGAAGATGAGGCTTTAGGCATAATAATGTAAGGACATTGCAAGGGTGGTGATGCAATTTTAAGATTCATATTCGCTTATCAGCTTATGGTGTCGCAAAACCTAACACCAATACGATAAAGAGAAGGAGATTAAGAAAAATAAAAGGCAGGAGCTTGTAGGAAGATGATGAAGTTGAAGTGATCAATTTCAAAAAGCTGAGAGGAATAGAGAAAAACCGAATGGCCACTTAACAAGTGTTCATCTCCACTCTACCTGTTTTCGATCACATAAAGCAGATCTGGAACAACAAATACAGATTCATTCAATGATCTTCCAATTCTACCTGTTTTATATCACATCAAGCGTATCCTGAACAACAAATACAGATTCAGTCAATGATCTTCAAATTCTACCTGTTTTCACATCAAGCGTATCACGAACAATAATTACATATTCATTCGAATAGAGAAAAACAGAATGGCCACTTTCTCTACCTGTTTTCACATCAGGCAGATGATGAACAATAAAAACAGATCCATTCAATGATCTTCGAATTCTACTCATTGTTATTATGATATACTAGTAATAATGAAAAATAAACCGAAGAAGAAGAAGAAATATACCTGCGGATGGGAGAACTAGGGTTTTCTTGTTCGAATTGGAGAAGAGGGGGATTGATTCGAAATGTCTTCAGGAAGGGAATGGAAAGATAAATACTCCGAATACAAGTGAGCGGGATTCCAAATCTGGAGGCGGAAGTGGAGCTGCTGCTGCTGCATGTTAACCACCTGTCTCAGTTTCCACAACAATGTCGGTTTTGGAGTGAGGAATTCTGTCACGGCTCTCTCTGTTCGGGATGGGAACGAAAGTGACCAGATGAGAGCTTTTATTTTCGGATAAGATCAAATTGCAAAAATGATATGTTACAATTCATGCATGCAAACGTGATACGTCTCTCTTCTTGGTTGACTTTCAGATCTAAATTCTTCACTCTCTGTCTGATCTGTATGAATGGTTGATGAAATCGTGTTTACAGTATGCCGACGATACCGGGCACCCGGCAACCATCTCCTCTAGAACTTCAATCAATCAAAGAAAACTCTTTCTGTCATCTAGTCTTCCCCGTGGTGACTTAAAATCAAACCTTTGGTAAAAGGAAGAAAAAAAAAGGAGTATGAGTATCCTATGTGTACCCCATGTTTTGTACTCCAATATGTATCCCGTAGTTTTGCACCAACATTTTGTGTTGGTGTATGATGGTGTAAATTACCACGCAAATACCAAGTAAAAGTAGTCGGAAGGGCTGTAGGTGGGAGCACCTGTAACCCGGTTTGTTATTGATAATTGTTGGGACTATTACAAATACAAGCCGTGTAGGTTAATTAGAACATACCTCACAAATGAGGATTTTAGGGGTACTTATAACATAATTAAGCACGTCAAGCACGTCTCTGGTTATCCAACCGGTCATTTGTCTGACCGGTCGCATAAGAGTACTTCGAGAATCTTTCTGCAGGTGTCGTGTGCTCATTCCCTCCAGCCAACCGGTCTCCCGACCCGGTCTCCGAAGGACATGATCTGCCATCTCCTGTCACCACCCAGTCAGGCGAACCAACCGGGTGGTATCCATGGGTTATTACCCATCAAGGAGTCCTCCGATTCCCGATCCTGTGGGGACCATCAGGAGCGGGAAGCACATGCGATTATCTTTTGAAATTTGAACTGCCCAGTCGCTTTTTGGCGGGAAAATGGCCTCGGAAAACCAGCGCCTAACCCAAAACATTTGAAATTTGAAATTTGATTTTTGAATTTTCAAAAACCGGGCGTCCAAGGCGGGAGAATCTTCTCGAAATCGGGTACAGAGCCGCCAATTTAATGTGCCGTTTCGTCTCCCCGAGAGGTTATGATGGCAAATCATTTCCGCTGCCACGTGTCATTTCCTTATTCGTCCGTCTGGGCGGCATCTCTCCTATATAAAGCGTCGTTCTCCTTGGAATTTCTTCACTTGCAAATCTTCGATTCAAAAAACTGCCCGGCTTCTTCTGCTATTTCTGAGTCCTCCGAGTCTTCCAATCGTTTCCAAGTAAGTCTTTCCATCCTTTTCTGAGTCATGTCAGACCGTGAAGATAGCCAGAACCCTTCCGTCCACTCGTACGGTTCTGGTGGCCGGTCTCCAACATTTGGTTCCTCTTCTTCTTCATCATCCTCTGATTCCGAGCGCCCGGCTACTTCTCCACAGAAGAAGCCGGTTGATGCTTCCACTTGCGCTCCTCCTTCTCCCGTGGCGCAAGTGGTCTCGGTTGCCCAGATCGGGGACGAGGGCTTCATCCAGCTAGACGACCGGTTGCTCCAAGAGCAACCATCGTACATGCAGAAGCCCCAAGTCCACGAACTGCGTAATCTGATGCCTGATGGGTACCAATTGACATACCGGGCAACCTGGAAGAGCATCATACCTCTCCACATCGGTACGTCGATTGGTATCCATTACCATTCAATCAAGGACTTGGGTGAATTCTCTATTCACCCATTCAAAGTCCTTTTCCTTGAGACCTACGGGATCATGCCCGGGCAATTGGCCCCAAATGGTCACCGTTTGCTGGCCAGTTTCATCAACGTCTGCCGGTTTCTCCGTATTCCTCTCTCCCTTCGTCTCTTCGATCACATGTTCGATGTCCGGCCCGGATCCAAAGAAACTCTTGGATTCGTGGTGGTGTCTTCTCACCAAGGCCGGGCATTCCTCTGTGGCCTTCCACCTTCTAACAAGAAGTGGAAGGACAAATACGTGTCCATCAAGTTCCCCCCCGGCTTCTTTTCCTTTCGCCCAAAATGTCTGGGGGAAGAGAATGAGGCGTCAGGTCAAACCTGTGGAGGCCGATGACCTGGCTACTTGGGAAGCCACTCTCCGGGCCGGGGACGCCTCCACTCGCGGTCAGTACCACGTCGGGAAGTGGAGCGTCTACCCCGGCCGGGAGACCGACCCCGAGCCGGAGATTGTTCTGCCCGGGACGATCCCCGAAGCCATCCCCATCCGCCGGGCGATGGGATCCAAAGCCCAGGCCACAGCCGCTGCCGGTCCTTCACGCCCGGCGAAGAAGAAGAAGGAGAAAGGTCAATCAACCGCCCTTCTCTCTTTTTTTTTTAATTTATTCGCAACTCCTTTCTTCTAACCGGTTTCTTTTCCGTTTCAGTGGTGAAATTCCAGTCCAAGTTTCCCATCCCACAGATAGTGGTTGAGGAGCCCTCCACCGCTCAGCCACTCAACCCTCCATCCGGCCAGCCCTTCTCCCTAGAGGAGCAACCCACCCAATCGCATCAGGGAACCAACCAGCCGATTCACTCGGGGGATCTCTACATAAATGTAGATACCTTCGAGTTCGACACCCTGATGGGAGAGACCGGGCACACATCCCAGGCTGGGAGGGGAGGCCAGCCCAATGAGGAGGTCGAAGCTGAGGAAGAGGCCGCTGAGGAGGCTCTTCAACGAAAGAGGCAGAGGACTGAAGAGGTCAACCAGCCTGCTCACCAAGGGCCCCAGTCCTCCGACGGTGGCAAAGGACCCATAGTGCCCCGGTCTCCACTCTTGATGAACCGGTCAAACGAAGAGCTTTTCCAAGCTTTTCGTGCCGACCTGTCTGAGGTAACCCCCCTTTCCTTATTGTTTTTGTTTGTTTTGTTTTTTTTTTGTCTGAAAAACTTTCCATGTCTTTAAAGCAGGTCGGCCGGATCGGGGAGGAGTACTTCGCCCGGCTGATGAAGTCGGCGGATGAGGAGAAGGCCTGGATGGAGGCCATGATTGTCCAATGCCGGAAGGATGCTCAGGCCGCCCGCGAATACGCGGAGAAGACGGAGGCGAAGTGGCTGGAGCACTGCACGGTCTACCGTCAGCTTTACGCCAAACACGACGGACTTCTCAAGGCCGCGAAAGAGGCCGATGAGCAGGCCCAGGCCAAGATCCAACAGCTGGAGGCCGACAATGCCCGGTCAGCTGAGGAGATCGCCCGTTTGAGCGATGAGTTGGAGAAAGAGCAATCGGAGCGGGCTGCCGTAGCCGCTGCCTGGGCTGCCCAAGCGCCTGAGGAGTTCGCCGCTAAGGCGCTTCCTGACCGAGAGACAGCAATCCGCTTCTTCCAAGGTCTGTATAAGCACCCAGTTTCGGCTGGCATTGTGGACGAGATTGGGACTTATGGCTACGAAAGTGGCCAGTGCTCTGAGCGGAAGGCCCTCTACGGCATCCTTGAGCAGCGGATTCAAGGCTTTCGACCGAAGGCTCTATCTCTGCACGAGCTGCATAGCGAGGCACCTGAACCTCCCTTCCCAGGCATCTGATCCATCCGACCTTCTTCTTTCTTTTTTTTTTATCTTATGATGTAATGATCTGCCTCCGGGCACTTTTGTAAGACTGAAATATTAATGAAAATATTTTCTACATCATGTGCTGAGTGCTTTATTATTTTTTTTGTCTCATAAAATTTTTTTTTAACTTGGTTTCTTCAACCGTTTAGATTAGTAGATAACAGCCCGGCTGTAACTACCCGGCTTAGAATACAATTTTACCCAAGTCTTTTCGAAAGGTTGGATAATCAGCCGGGAAGACTTTAAATTTATAAACTTCTTCCCGGTTTGGTATTACCCTCGCTGGCGTGTCAACTTGACCTTATTCGAAAGGTTAAGCAACTGCCCGGGCTCTTTTAAGGCTGACCTTAAATTTTTCGTCCAAACATCTGGCTTTACCAGCCGGGATGCTCTCCCACTAGTTAAGCCAAAATGTTTTTAACTCCCGCGTCAGTACGGATGAGGTATAGGATCGGTCAGACCGGTCTCTTTTCTTCTTTTCTTTTTTTTTTTTTTTTGCGTTGTCCAATTCGATTAGACATCTAACCGGGTAAATCGGTATGCGACGAATGACCGGTTAGTACACATGAGAACAATCTTTCTGAAAAGAACGAACTTTTATTAATGGCCCGGATCTCATTACACTTTTATCTATA
>OOIL02001679.1:1099072-1109081 GCA_900332095.2 Cuscuta campestris
AAAATCAAGAGATTGATTTTTCCTTACCAACGGGTAGAATTTCTTCATTCAGGACTTAGATAATTTTCCAAGTCTTTTTCCCACTTGTCCGTTTTTTGAGAAATCCGGGCTTCAATGAGTCTTCCGATTCTTAGCTGACAAATCCGGAGGGGTCATTCTGAGTCTTCCGGGTGAGAAAGAAATCCGCGCTAGTCTTCCGACTTAGCCTGAGCGGGTAGTAGCGAGACATCCGGTTTTTATGTAGTTATCCGGAATAGAGGATTTTCATCTGATTGAGAAATCCTTACTTGTCTCTGACGTTTCCGATCAAGATATCCAATTTCCATATCACTGAATTTGATTTAGTCTTCAGGCATCAAAACGCTTAAAGGATAATCACAATTTTATTGGAAATCTCAAGAGCTCGGTTTTGACAATATTTCTAAAAAGAAAAATTACATTGAATATTGGGGGAGACCTAAAGTCCCTAATACATTCTAAATACATCATCATCAAAATCTATAATATTTTTCCCAACAATTTCCCCCTTTTTGATGATGACAAACAAGTGTTTAAGAGTTCCGGTCGCTGTACTGAGAACTAATTTTATAACTTTCTTTTAGTTTCTCATAATATACAGCTTGTTAACAAAAACTCTTAAGCAAATACAATTCAAATTACAGTAATTCCTAAACCAAGTCTTGTCTTGAGATTTTGTGATATCTTCCGCCATTGACCGTTTTCAGCTCCAGCAGATTCTGCTTGGCGGAGCGGTTGGCGTTGCGTTTGATAGATCTTTATTATCCAAAGTGGATAACCAAGATCTAGGAAGCAACACATCTCTCAAAAAAAAAAACAAGAACGAAAAATGAAGAGAAATGGAGGGAAAGGAGGCGGCGGTGGAAGAGAGGAAAGAGACAGAAGGAAAAGGTTTTGGAAAAGAGAATTGATTGTGAAAAAGATAAAATAAAGTTTTTCAAGATGAAAAAAAAAATTTTAAAAGAAATTTTGAAAAAGATTTCACCAAAAAAATTTTTTGAGAACTCGATGAGAGAAGGGAGCAGAGGCACCACCCAAAAGAACCTTGTAAGAAAATTGGGAGGGGCTGCTCAAAAAATAAAATTTAGAAAAAGTAAAGAAAGGAAAGGGGAGGGGAAAGAGATCAAGGTAAAAATAAAAAGAAAAAATAGAGAGAGTGTTGTTCCAGAGAAAGTGTATGGTATAATCCTGAAAAATACGAGAATTACACCATAAACTTTTTCTACTGCCGAGAATTGCACCATAAACTTTGAATTACTTTCTTTCTCACTAGGCTTTTCTCCATTGCCGTCTATGAGGGTGAGAAAGAGAAATTTCTCCATTGAGGATATTTTCTTGGTGTTTTTCTCAGACAGTGAACTGAAGACTTTCATATTTTAAAGAGTTGTTTAATATGGAAATGGATTGAGATATCTTGATTTAGATAGGGGAGGAGGAGGTTCACGGGTTCCATTAAGTGGGTAGTTGGAACGGTGAGAGTAAAGGAGTTTCAACTTCCAAGAAGTTGAAAAGTAAAAGGAATCTTTTACCCGTTACCAATGAATTGAAACTGTTCCTATTTGAAAATCAGTTTCATTTGGTTTGAAAAACGTAACTGTTTTAGTTTGTCTAAGCCCAAAAGAGTGGCCCAAAAAGAAAAGAAAGCTATGTACTAAAGGGAAATTATTCCTATTGGGTTCTCAAGGCTCAAAATAAAACTATCATTTTTCATTCCCTATAGTTCTAATTTCTACTTAGGACGAGGTAGTACCAAAGCAAATATGAATTTTTTTTTTTTTAAAGAAAAGTGGTACTATTTTTCCAAAGTCCTTTACATAAAAAAATCCTAAGGGCCAGTACTTTTAGAGCTATTTGAAAATGAATTAAGGATTAAAGCTTAGTTTAAGAAGGCAGATTTTGTAAAGTACCTGAATCGGAGAATTCCAATTTTAGTACCAAAACTGAGATATCCGACTTCCATTGCTTAGAGCTCATCAATAATTCATAGCCAAAAACAATTGTTTGCCAAAGTTCCCCCTGAATTACATTCCCCCTGAATGTATGCGCTTTCAGAGAAATAATTAAGACAAATCATACTTGAGATAAACATAATCAAGCATAATAAGCATAATTGAGAACAATGTTTAAACCAATCAATTAATGTTTAAACAAGAAGGTGTTTTCATCAAAACAAAATTGGTGATTTCACATACTTTCCCCCTGGTTTGATGAAATAAACCTTCAGTTTCTCTTGCGCTTGGAAGATCCGGCAACCTCACTGATGCCTTGCATGTTTCCACAGAGTTCTTTGATGCGCCTTAAATTCTCACGCCTTTCTTCTGCTTGAGCATCATTTGAGAAGTGGTCAGCAACTGCACCTATAAATTCTGTTCCATCCAGTCCTGAGCTGGATAGATGCTGTGCTGAGCTTTCCGGATTCCTTTGCTGTGCTCCAAGGATGAGATTTGTCATGTTCAGATGAGAAGGGATATAGGATGCTTCTCCTTCGTTGACTGCAATGGGTAGCTGGGGTATTGGAGATGGATTGTGTTGTTGAAGAATCACTTCCATCTTGCGGTTCCCAGTATGTGCACCAATGAGTCTGAACAGCTTGTATGCTTCCTTTTGATTGTCAATGATCACCTTCAAGTAGTCTTTGACTACTACCTGGTTTGCTGAAGCTACTGCTAGGGCTGATCTGATGTCCATTTGGAGAAGGGACATCTGCTTTTGTAGACTAATTGTGACACTGGCTTTTTGTTCCTTGACTTTGTTGAATTCTTTGAATTGCAATTGACTGTCACAGGTATATATTTCCATCGTATTGCTTATAGTTTTACTCAATAGAGAGATGATCTCTAGAGTTTTGTCTACTGATTTGCTTATTTCTTTAAGATCAGTGCTATGTTTTTCTTCTGATTTCTCTAGCAGTTGTCTGTATTTGGCTTCCATTTGCTCTATCTCTTGCCTAAAGGAGGCATGTTGAGATGCTAGGGCTGATTCAATCAGCCCTTGGACCTTCTTTGTCCAGATTTCCGGTATCTCATCCGGAAATGTAGTAGTGGTAGAGCTATGAAAATGGAAATGGGTTACCTGATGAGAAGATGGGGTTCTTTGGAAGAGTTGCATAGGAAGAGATTGAGCATCTTCTTGTTCATCTTCTTCATCAGTAACCTTCAATGTTCTTTCATATTCTTCCTCAGCTTCTTCAAGGGCAAAATTTGATATGTCCCTAGAGAGGGAGTCTCTTTCTTCATGTGCATTCTGTTCTTCAAAGACGGCTGCTGGAGTTTGAGAGACCTCCACTTCTGCCATCTGAGTTTCCCTTTCAGCTTCTTCAGAATGCCTTTGTACTTCAACAGCTTGCGCTATTGTTTGGAGATCTCAAGTTCTGGCTGGTTGGAGATCTCACAAGGAGTTGTGAGGATCTCTAAAACTTGAGATTGGATTAGCTGCTGAAATTCTCCTTCTTCAGTAGCTTCCTTGTTCTGTTCTTGTGGAGGAGAGGCTGCCTTCTCCTGAATAGCCTCAGTCAGAACCACTTCAGAAGCAGGTGAGGTTTTCGGAAATGTTTGGAAACCTTCAGCTGCTGCTTCCAAAACATTCTGTGCTTCAACAGTGAAAACGACTTGATCTTCTGTGGCTTTGGCGAAGACTGGCTTGAAGACTGCAGTGTCTTCATCATCTGCTTCATAGTCTGAAACTGGTGTGGAGACCAGGTACTCCATATGCAGATCTTCCGAGTCTCTTTGCCATACCCAGAAATCATTCAAAATATCTTCACAGTTGTGGTTGACTGGAATACCAAGGCACTTCTTAATTACCTTCTCATTCTTCAGCTGTTGGTCCTAATCCATCAGTTGCTCTTCTGAGTTTCCAACTTTCCAAGCTCTCCAATTATAGTAAAGCTGCCAGAATTTGTTTTCAGCATCATCTGTTTGAGGCTGAGAAGATGAGGTTGGAAGGCTTGGGACTTGAGGAGTTTCTTCTTCAAGTTGTTGAGGACTCTGGTTCTGAACAGAGACTTCCTCAGCAGGCTCCTTCTCCTTCAACTCATCCGGATTGACATTTCCGGATGTTGATGGAGAGTTGATTTTCCTCTTCTTCTTCCTTTGAAGTTCTCCATGGTTAGAGACTTCTTCTTCTTCTTCCAAACATGCTAAGGCAAGATTTTGTGGTGCTTCAATGCTGATGGAGGGAGACACCACTTGCTTTCTCTTGGCAGTCTTTGCCAACAAGATGAGTGGCACATTGTCTGAAGAGCTTTCTTCTGCAGTGGCACTAGCACTAGCTCTGTTCTCTCCTTTGGAAGACAGATAGTACAGCCAATATCTGGTTTCATACTTCCTTCCTTTAACTGCAGCTCCCATGGACTCCAAAACATGTCCAATATAGAGACCTTGACAGAGATACTTCTGATTTGGCTTTCCCACATGCTTTGAGATGGAATTGAAAAAGTGTGCAGCCCAGTTTACCTTGGTTTTGGTAATGAGAGTGTTGATGATAAAGGCTCTCTCCTAGGTGATGTCATCGGCGTGACCTCCACTTCCACATTCGAGGCAGGCGATGACTAATTCTAAAATCAATTTGTAATCGTTGTTTAGATCTGCTTTCTTCGCTGGGCCAGAAGGAATTTGCCCAGAAATTCCAATGACCTTCCAGTCCAGATTTTTGACTGGAAGTTTTCCAACTTCAACTCCAGAATTGGGAAGGCGAAGCTTTTCTCCCAATTTCTTCTGCGAAAGCTTCACTTTGATTCCTCCCACAGTTGATTTGATGACTGGAAACGTCCTCTGTGGGTCTTTCTTTGATTTAGCAGACTTAACTTCTCCATTCCTGTAGAATTCAAGAACTTCTTCCTCGAATTTGAGGCGAATCTCCATTTGAAGAAATTCGGAGAGTTCTTGAGCGCCTATCATCTCCATATAGCTTTGAAAGAATGTCGATAAAGAGCACTTGGCCTCTAACTTCTTGAAATGAACATTTGCTCCGACAACCTTCATTTTCTCAAAAATTTGGGTGAAAATTTGAGAGAAAGAGACTTAGGGTTCTTGCGAGTTCTTGAAGAAGACGACGAGCAATTTTGAGTGGGTGGTTGAGATCTGAATAGTGGCGATTGGGTTTTAAATTGGGCGATTTTTGCGGCTAGTGGCGATTGGGTTTTTGACTATTCCCAAGGGCCACGTGCCCACCCAATGTATTGACAGACGTGGAAAGTAGTCCGCCACGTGTACCGCACTCAGTCTAATTGAATTAGACCAATTTTGTGAAGCAAATCGGAAAACTTGGCTTCACATAGTGGTTTTGTGAAGATATCCGCCAGTTGTTCTTCAGTTGAGATATACTCAATTTTGATATCTTTCTTTTCCACATGATCTCTGATGAAGTGATGCTTGACATCAATGTGCTTAGTGCGAGAATGATGCACTGGGTTTTGAGAGATGGCTATAGCACTTTGATTGTCACAAAAGATTGTCACTTCCTTTGTCTTGACTCCATAGTCCAGTAGTTGTNTTAGCATACCACAAACCCATGTTCTGAGTTCCTTTGAGGTATCTAAGAATTCTTTTAGCTGCTATCAAATGACTTTCCTTTGGCTTTGACTGGAATCTGGCACAAACACCTACTGCATATGAGATATCCGGACGGCTTGCAGTAAGGTAAAGTAGAGATCCGACAATTCCTCTGTAGAGAGTTTGATCTACATCCTTTCCATCTACATCCATATCAAGCTTGGTGGATGTACTCATGGGGACAGAAACGGATGTTTTGTGATCAACTTTGAATTTCTTGATAAGATCACTTGTATACTTGGCTTGATTGATGAGAGTTCCTTCACTTCTCTGTTTGATTTGAAGGCCAAGGAAGTAGTTGAGTTCCCCCATCATGCTCATCTCAAATTTTCCTTGCATGAGGGTTGAGAACTTGGTGCAGAGATCTTCCTTCGTTGAGCCAAATATGATGTCGTCCACATAAATTTGGACTAGTAGGAGATCTTCGCCATCTTGTAGTTTGAACAATGTCTTGTCAATGACTCCTTTGGAAAATCCATTGTCTATAAGAAATTGAGACAATGTATCATACCAAGCTCTTGGTGCTTGTTTGAGTCCATATAGCGCCTTTTTGAGTCTATACACCTGATCTCCCTTGGTGTGTAACTCAAATCCTGGAGGTTGTTCCACATAAACTTCTTCCTCGAGGTTTCCGTTGAGAAATGCGCTCTTGACATCCATTTGATAGACCTTGAAGTCCTTATGAGCAGCAAAGGCTAGAAACAGCCTTATAGCTTCAAGTCTAGCAACTGGAGCGAAGGTTTCATCAAAATCTATACCTTCTTCTTGACAATATCCTTTTGCAACTAACCGGGCCTTGTTTCTGACAACAACGCCGTTCTCATCCATCTTGTTCCGGAAGACCCACTTTGTCCCAATGACATGTTGATGAGTAGGTCTGGGAACAAGTTTCCAGACGTCATTTCTGGAGAATTGGTTGAGTTCTTCTTGCATTGCATTGATCCAATCAGAATTAGCTAGAGCTTCTTCAATATTCTTTGGTTCCACTTGTGAGATGAAACAAGCAAGCATAGCTTCTAGATTCTGTTGGGCACTCCTTGTGCGAACACCAGATTGAATATCTCCAATGATTTGTTGAGGAGGATGATCCCTTAACCAACGAAGATTGTGTTGATTGGGATTGACTGGTTGATCTAGTTCAGCTTCTGGTTGAAGAACAGAGGTTGTTGGTGTTTCCGGATAGATTGGCACTGGGTCGCCATTTCCGGAATTGTCGCCGTTTGAAGTATCCGGAATATTGGAAGGCTGACCAACATTTCCGGAAAGCTCAGCACTGTCTGAATCCGGATTTCTCCGTGAAGTCTTCAGTGGCAGACTTCTGAATGGAATGAACTCCGTAGGCTTCATTCTATCCCCTTCATTGACTTCTTCATCCTTGTCTGATAGATCCAGAACCTCATGATCATGCTTTGATGGTTTATCAACCACATGTTTTTCATCAAAAATAACATGTATTGACTCTTCAGTGATCATGGTTCTTTTGTTGAAAACTCTGAATGCCTTGCTCACCATGGAATATCCTAGGAAGATGGCTTCATTTGATTTCTCATCAAAAGTGTTCAGATGATTCTTCCCGTTGTTCAACACAAAGCACTTGCTCCCAAAAATATGGAAATATGATATATTAGGCTTTCTCCCATTCCACAGTTCATAGGGAGTTTTGTTGTGCCTTTTATAAATCATACTCCTATTTTGAGTATAGCAGGCTGTGTTAACAGCTTCAGCCCAGAACCTCTTTGGTAAGGAAGCTTCTGCTAGCATGGTTCTTACTGCTTCCTTCAGGGTTCTGTTCCTTCTTTCAGCTACACCATTCTGTTGAGGTGTCCTTGCTGCAGATGTCTGATGAAGAATTCCGTTTCCTTCAGAGTAGTGAATGATGATTTCATTCAGGAATTCTGTGCCTTTGTCAGATCTGATCTTCTGAATAGTCTGACTTGCTTGGTTTTGAATCAGCTTCATGCAGTTGGTGAGTTTCCCTTGAGTCTCCTTCTTGCCGTTGAGGAAGATTGTCCACGTGTATCTTGAGTAATCATCAACTACCACAAGGACATATTTCTTTCCACTTAGACTTATTGGTGTAACAGGGCCAAATAAATCCATGTGAATAAGACTTAATATCCTTGTAGTTGAGGGTGCCGATTTTGCCTTGAAGTTGGACTTGACTTGCTTTCCTTTCTGGCAAGCATCACAGATACTTTCCTTTCTGAATGCGGCTTTAGGAAGACCTTCTACTAACCCTTCTTTGGACAGCTTGTTGAGGGTTTTGAAGTTGAGATGACTCAACCTCTTATGCCAAAGCCATAGAAGGTTAGTGTCACCTTTGCTAATTAGACATGCTTCCTTGACATTATCCCACATCACTTCATAGATGTTTCTGATTCTCTTCCCAGTGAGAATGACTTCATTTGTGGAGATGTTCTTGAGAGATGTCATGTCCTTGCAGAATTCCAAGGAATAACCTTTATCACAAAACTGACTTATGCTAAGAAGGTTATAATTGAGACCTTCTACATAAGAAACAGCTTGGATGGTTAGTCCCTTGTACACCAGATTTCCTAGCCCTTTGGTAAGTCCAAAATCATTGCTTCCTCCAAAAGTAACTCTTGGACCATCATAGGGAATTAGATTGCTCAAAAGGCTCGCATCACCCGTCATGTGTCTTGAACAGCCACTGTCTAAGTACCAGACACCTGGGTACTTAGTGGCTTCCTGCATTAGGAGGAGGAAGATTTTGGTACCCAATTAAGTTTGGGTCCGGAGTAGTTAATGGTGTGTGTCCCTACATCAAGTTTGAAGTTGCAGGGAATTTTCCTTGCAGCTCTAAACTTGTTGGGATTGTAATCATAGTTGTAGGCATAAAACTTCCTACGTGCAGGAGGTGCAATTTCCTGTTTCCTCTTAGCAAACCTAGGTTGGTAAGACCTATAGTTTTGTCTAGGTTGTGCATAGTGTGGCCTGTGTCGGTTATAAGCATACTTAGGTGGCACAAATAGTTTCTGGGGTGGAGGATGACTATATCTTGGCATAGTTCTCCACTCAGAATTTCTTGGAAAACTTCTATCTACCCCATAATGAGTATAGCCTCGTGTATAATGGGGGTTAGAAGGTTTTCGTCTGAAATTATTTCCTCTTTGAGGTCTGTCCAGCTTCCTATAGTTCTTAGGAGGGACTACCTTTTTGGGAACTTCTGTTGGTTTCTCCTTTTCCTTTCCTTTCTGCTTATTTGGTTTAGCAGTAGGTTTAGGAGGGATGAAAGTTGTTTTCCCTTTCCTTTTAGAACTAGAGGGGTCAAACCCAAGTCCTTTACAACCCTTATTGTTGGTCGTTTCAAGAAGCTTATCCACTGCTTCCTTAGACTTAAGTATCCGTAGTTCTTTGTTAAGGGATTTCACCTTTTCAGAGAGAGATTCATTTGCAGTCTTGAGTTGAGTGATTTCATCCAGTTGACTTTTCCGACCTTCAGTCAACTTGAGATTCTCTTCACTCAATAGTTTGTTCTCCTCTGTTAAGGAAGAATGTTTGAGATTTATTTCCTCAAAATCTACCATCATCTTTTTGAACTGGTCAAAAAGATTTTCAGAAGTTGGTATGCTTTCATAAGAAGATGAGCAGGAGGTTTGTGAAGTTACTTCTTGATCAGCATCATCTTTGGCCATTAGGCAGAGAGTGTCATCTTCTGACATAGTCCACCTATCCTCTTGGTTGGACTTTTCAACTCTGCGCTCCATACAGACGAGGGCTTCTTCATCCGAGCTTGAGCTGGATGACTCGTCACTCTCAGCAGCAACCATTGCCTTCTTTTTCTTCTCGTTCCTTTCTCTCTCTCCATACTTCTCCACCTTTGGGTACGGGCATGCTGACTTCCAGTGGCCAGGCTTCCTGCAGTTATAACACAAATAAGATTCAGGAGGAGAGTCACTTACCTGTGGCTTTCCCTTGGATGGCCTTCTGACTGAGTCAGCTTTCTTGAAAAACTTCTTGAACTTTCGGAATTGCTTGACAATCATGGCAAATTCCTCATCGTAGTTCTCCATTTTTGAGCTTGACGGCTGGCTGGAGGAGGGTGTGTCACAGCTTCTTGGGCATGTCCCTTCACTTGTTGGGACTCTGGGAGTTGTCATTAGTGCCGTGGGGAAGGGAGTGACTTGTTCTTCCTTCTTCTTCTTCAGCTCGTGCTCATAGGTTCTGAGCTCATCAAGAAGACCCTGGACAGTGTAGTTTTCCAGGTTTCTTCCTTCTTCCATGGCTGTGGCTTTGGTGTACCACTCAGTTGGAAGAGATCTCAGCAACCTTACATTCTTTTCTTTGGGAGAAAGAACGTGGTTAAGTGAGGCAAGATCATTTAAGATTTTGTGGAATCTTTCATCCAACATATCAAATGATTCTCTAGGAAGCATTTTGAAGCCTTTGAACTTCTCAAGCAGGACTTCTATCTTCTG
>OOIL02001679.1:1110093-1240320 GCA_900332095.2 Cuscuta campestris
GCTTTTTGGGCTAACTATGAATGAGATAGCTTTAGATTGCTTCGTTGTGTTGTTGTATCAATGTATCTCAACATTCATGCCTTCTCCAGTCTTCCAAGGTTGCTATTTATAGCTGGATTGGATAATCTATCCGTTGAATCATAATAGACTATCCGTTGCATTTGTTGGCTTCAATTTTGAATGAAGATTGTGATTTGAAGATTCTTCGTTGCAGTGGGTGTTTGGACATACCCAATTGTTGGGAAGAGATTCCAATTTCCACAGAATCCGTCTTCTAGCTGTTGTTCAAGAATTCTGAACTGTAGCACTTTACTCTGTTTGTCTTCTAGTGCTTGTTTAGGAATTCTGGGCGGGCTCTTCAATTTAGAGGGCCAGACTTTGTCTTCGAGTAATTTGTTCTTGAATCAGCATAATTATCTTCAATCTAGCCGTTGAAAATCAAGAGATTGATTTTTCCTTACCAACGGGTAGAATTTCTTCATTCAGGACTTAGATAATTTTCCAAGTCTTTTTCCCACTTGTCCGTTTTTTGAGAAATCCGGGCTTCAATGAGTCTTCCGATTCTTAGCTGACAAATCCGGAGGGGTCATTCTGAGTCTTCCGGGTGAGAAAGAAATCCGCGCTAGTCTTCCGACTTAGCCTGAGCGGGTAGTAGCGAGACATCCGGTTTTTATGTAGTTATCCGGAATAGAGGATTTTCATCTGATTGAGAAATCCTTACATGTCTCTGACGTTTCCGATCAAGATATCCAATTTCCATATCACTGAATTTGATTTAGTCTTCAGGCATCAAAACGCTTAAAGGATAATCACAATTTTATTGGAAATCTCAAAAGCTCGGTTTTGACAATATTTCTAAAAAGAAAAATTACATTGAATATTGGGGGAGACCTAAAGTCCCTAATACATTCTAAATACATCATCATCAAAATCTATAATATTTTTCCCAACAGTAATAAGTGGCTGGTCTGCCGGGATGTTTGTAAAAAACTTGGCACGTTCTGCATTTCTGGACATACCTCTCACAATCCCCGACAATGGTCGGCCAGTAGTAGCCTAGCAGGATGATCCTTTGAGCCAAAGTGCGGGACATCTGATGTGCTGCACAAACTCCCACATGTACCTCGGCAATTACCCGCTCAGCCTCCGGGTTAGTAAGGCAACGCAAGAGTGGTCCGCCAATTGCTCGTTTGTACAAGTGGCCGTCAATCACCTGGAAACGTGGAGCCCGCAGGACTACCTTCCTGGCTCGTTCCTCGTCATCAGGCTTCTGACCGGTCTCCAAATACTCCATGAGTTCGTACCTCCAGTCATCATCTGCCCCTATTATCCAGGTTGCTGAAGTCTGGCCCGGTTGGATGGCTGCGACTTCAAACCGGTCTGTACTCGGGACATCCAGGATCTCAATTTTCGCCAACTTCGACACATGCTCTGGGCAAGCTTGCGTCAATTTTGAAAGCATATCTGCATCAGCATTTTCCGACCGGGGTATCCTAGTCAGACGAAACTCTTCTAATTCCCTTAGAAGCGCTCGGACCAGGTCACTATACCGGGCCAGACGATCCTCTTTTACTTCCATCTCACCATTGACCTGTCCGACCACTAGACTTGAATCGGAACGGATCTTCATCCTTTTTATTCCAAGTGTCCGGGCTAATCTGAGGCCACCGGCCAGCGCCTCATACTCCGCCTCATTGTTGGTGAGCTTGAAGTTGAAGATCAGGGCATGGTAGATCTTAAATCCTTCCGGGGTAGTGAAGACTACGCCGGCCCCGCATCCCTTCGGTCCAGAGGCCCCGTCAACGGCCATATCCCACCACGGTTCGACCGTATGAGAAGGTCCGGCCTCGGGCTCCAGACCGGTCAGTTCAACGAGGAAGTCTGCCAAAGCTTGACCCTTAATTGCAGTCCTTGGTTTATATTCTATTTTGAATTGAGTGAGCATCATTGCCCACTTGATCAACCTTCCCGAGGAGGTCGAATTTCGAAGGACCGGGCCAAGTGGCTGATCGGTCAGTACTTCCACAGTATGAGCTTGGAAGTACGCGGTCAGTTTTTTGGCCGTTATGAAAAGTGCGTATTCCGTTTTCTCAATGGCAGTGTACCGGCTTTCAGCCCCATTTAGTGCTTTGCTCACATAGTAAATAGGCCTCTGGCCGTCTTCATTTCTTATCAAAACAGAGTTACAGCGTTTTGGGAAATTCCCAGATACAAGTACAAAGTCTCACCCAGTTTGGGCTTTGACAAAACAATATCAGAGACTAAGTACTCTTTCAACTGCTGGAACGCTTCCTCGCACTCCCGGTCCCACTCGAATGTATTAGCCTTCTTCAGAACCTTGAAGAAAGGCAGAGCCCTCTCAGCAGACCGGGAGAGAAAACGACTCAAGGCTGCCAACCGCCCGGTAAGTCGTTGTACGTCCTTCAGCGAACTGGGCGACCTCATTTCAGTTATGTCCTTGATCTTCTTCGGATTAGGCTCAATTCCACGCTTGGTCACCATGAACCCCAGAAACTTACCGGTCTTTACAGCAAAGATGCATTTCTTGGGGTTGAGACGCAAGTTGTACTTAGCCATAATCTCGAAGCAAAGCCTCATGTCGGCCGGGTGGTTCTCCGCCCCCGGGCTCTTGATCAGCATGTCATCCACATAGGCCTCCATGGACTTACCGAGGAGTGGCTTGAAAAGCCGATTCACCATCCTCTGGTAAGTGGCGCCCGAGTTTTTTAGTCCAAAGGCCATTACCCGGTAGCAATAAGTACCTTCAGGTGTTAAGAATGAAGTCTTCTCCTCGTCCTCCTCGGCCATGAAGATCTGGTGATAGCCTTTGAAGGCATCCATGAAGCTCAGCAACTCACACCCGGCCGTCTCATCGACCATCTGATCGGGACTGGGCAGCGGGTATGAATCCATGGGGCATGCCTTGTTCAGGTCCGTGTAATCCACGCACATGCGCCAGGTATCGCCCTTTGGAGCCAAGACGACATTCGCCAACCAGGCCGGGTATTGCACTTCCCGTATGTGCCCGACCGCCAACAAATCCTTCACTTCTTTTTTCACAAAGTCCCTCCGGACGTTANGAATCCATGGGGCATGCCTTGTTCAGGTCCGTGTAATCCACGCACATGCGCCAGGTATCGCCCTTTGGAGCCAAGACGACATTCGCCAACCAGGCCGGGTATTGCACTTCCCGTATGTGCCCGACCGCCAACAAATCCTTCACCTCTTTTTTCACAAAGTCCCTCCGGACGTTAGCCAAGTGCCTTTTCTTTTGTTTTACTGGCCGGCTCCCTTCCATCACAGCCAAGCGATGGCATATGACAGAACGATCAATGCCCGGCATGTCTGCCACACTCCAAGCGAAAATATCTGCATATTCCCGAAGAACTGAGATGATTTCATCTCGAAGTCCCCCGGGCAGATCTCTTCCGATCCGTACCATTCTTTCTGGGAAGGCTTCCCGGAGAACGATCTGCTCGGTCTCATCACCCGGTTCCAGCTTTGACCGGTCTTCTTCTTGAGAGACCAAAGTGACTCTCTCAAAGGCCTTTGTCATTTTCTTTACTGCCTTCAGATAGCAATGCCGGGCCTTCTTTTGATCACCTCTGACTTGTCCTATACCGCCCGGGGTATAGAACTTCATACAGAGATGGGCCATGGAGATGACCCCTCGGACCTTGTTTATTCCAGGCCGGCCCAAAATAGCATTGTGAACACATTTGATGTTCACAACTACAAACCTCATCTGCTTCTGGACGACCTGCTCGCTCGTGCCTAGCTCACAAGTTAGAAGGATCGACCCTTCAGCTTCGACTGATTCCCCGGTAAACCCAGACAGGGGAGTCTTTAAGGGCTCAAGCCGTGTTCGACACAACTTGAGCTTCTCAAACGCTTCCAGGTACAAAACGTTGACACTGCTGCCCGTGTCAACAAGTACCCGGGAGACATCGACTCCACCCATATCCATAGTTATCACCAGGGGGTCATTGTGATCTTCTCCGGTGGCGGGAAGGTCCCGGTCAGTAAAAGTGATCGGCTCCTGTCTTGCTTGTTTTGACCGGGGATTGAGGGCCACCGTTCCTACATAGACCTCTCGCCCCCATTTCTTCCTTTGGGAAGCAGAGTCTCCTCCTTCTGGTCCGCCGTAGATGACTTGTAAGTGCTCCTTACCGGCTGTTTTCTTCTTTTTGTTCTGTTCAGCCGGCTGTCCTTCAGGCCTCACACATTGGTTCTTCTTCGGTTTGGCCTGAGCCAGGTACTCAGGATCAATCTCCCCGGCCTCGATCATCTGCTTTATTACTCCTTTCACACTGTTACACTCTGCAGTGTTATGGGAGTCAGTTTTGTGAAAGGAGCAATACTTCTCCGTCCACTGTTTCTCGCCGGTTGGTTTCTTCTCTGTTTTGACCGGCTTTACCTCCATGATTTCGGCTTTTACCTTACCGGGCAATCCGATCTCCTTTTTCAAGGAAATCTTTCCTTTTGAATGGCCCTGCTCGGCCTCCCATTTAGATAACACCTGGGCTTCAGCGTCAGCATAATCCCAGGCCGTGTTATATGCCTCTTGATAGGACTGGGGAGGCCTCCTGCAGAATTCTTTATACAGCTCTCCGGACCGGAGCCCGGACACAAGGAGGGACATGGCTGTTTTGTCGTCCATCTCCTCCACCTTGTCAACTTCATCCTTCCACCGGGTAAGGAACTTTGTCAGATCCTCGTGCTCTCGCTGCCCGGCTGTACTCAAGTAGGTGAATTTTTTCCTCTTGGTACAGTTTTCCTTGAACTTTTCTTGAAACACTTCAGCCAGCTCATCGAAAGAATCGATTTCGCCGGCCGGCAAGTTATGAAACCACTCGGCGGCGCGGCCTCGGAGGGTTTGAAAGAAAAGCAAACATTTCTCATCCCCGGAGAGACCCATCATCCGCCCATTTTGATGGAGGGTTTTGACGTGAATCTCCGGGTCCTCCTTCCCGGTGAACTTCGGGACTTCAAGTTTCGCCTTCTTTGGAAACGGGGTCTCATGAACCCGGTCTGTGAACGGAGATTCGTTCAGCAGAATCTTCTTCTTTTCTTCCCGGTCTACCCGGCGTTGCAGTTTCTCCAGACGTGCCTCAACCCGGCCCACACGATCCCGTGGTTGTTCAACATGAGAACGGGTCGGGTGCCTGGGATGGCTTTCGGCTTCTTCCTCCCGCGGCGCCCGGCTGTGCTGTGGCTCATCGCGTGGGGGTGGTTCCGTTCGCCTGGTCTGACCAGGTCGTCCGGCTCCTCTCCCTGCCCGGTTAAAGGCACTAGCTGGGATGGTTTCCACTCCAAGCCGCTCTTTTGCTGACCGGTTCTGGTTTCGGCCCTCATGGCCCAGTCTCTGAAAGGCCGACCTCCTAGATCCTTCTGGCTGAATTGCCTTTCCCTTCAACTTTTTGAGCGCCTGGGGAACGTCCCAATCCTCGTCTTTGCTGTGGACTGAACGCACATCCCCGTCCGAGGTCACCTTTGTCTGCGACCTACGGGACCGGCTCCTTCTAGACCGGGATGGTCCTGCTTTATCCATCTCCACGATCAGGTTTGTCGGGACGATCGGGCGAATGACGTTAGTTTGAGGCGAGGATTGTGGATACAATCCCGGATTGAAAGGTGAAAACCCTCCCGGTTGCTGGAACATGGACATGAAATGTCCAAAATTCTGAAGGGCCTGGCTGTATATTGGATCAAGGGGTCCGGTGAAATTTGAAGGAAAAACGGGAACTGGGTTCACGGGGGAAGTGAATGGGATAGGTTGTGGAATGGTGATGATGGGGGTAGGAACCTGGCTTGTTGGTTGGGAACTTCCTCCCGGGAACGAAGTGACGTTCTCAGCGGGAGTAGAGATTTGTGAGATCACGGTTTCCTGATTACTGGCCATGACTTTTTGTAATAGGTCCCACGGGTGGCGCCAATTTGATGGTGTAAATTACCACGCAAATACCAAGTAAAAGTAGTCGGAAGGGCTGTAGGTGGGAGCACCTGTAACCCGGTTTGTTATTGATAATTGTTGGGACTATTACAAATACAAGCCGTGTAGGTTAATTAGAACATACCTCACAAATGAGGATTTTAGGGGTATTTATAACATAATTAAGCACGTCAAGCACGTCTCTGGTTATCCAACCGGTCATTTGTCTGACCGGTCGCATAAGAGTACTTCGAGAATCTTTCTGCAGGTGTCGTGTGCTCATTCCCTCCAGCCAACCGGTCTCCCGACCCGGTCTCCGAAGGACATGATCTGCCATCTCCTGTCACCACCCAGTCAGGCGAACCAACCGGGTGGTATCCATGGGTTATTACCCATCAGTGTAAAACTAATTTTTGTTAAACGCACCAACATTTGTGTCCGTGTGAATTTTTATTAACGCACCAACACGTGTGTCAGTGTAAACCATCGAAATGTTTGTGCAAACATGTGGTGTACAAATGGGGTATATTTTTTGGTGTAATTGTAGCATGATCCAAAAAAAATGATGAATCTCATCTTGAGAACAGATAAATTAAAGTATTAAAATCTGGTACATTTTTAACATAATTACCTTTTTTAGTGCAGTTGTTAGGAGTCAAATTTAGATTTACGCTCACTTTCTTAGGTAAAAGTGTTTTAAATATCATGTCTCATTTATTCAAAAATGTGAGTTGATTCAAGTAAAAAATATGATCAAAGTGTAAAAATTTGAATCATGCCGAATCGTATAACCGATTTAGCATTTGAGGGGGATATGAATAAAATTTACATGCATGTTGAGAATTCTTGAATAGAACATAGAAATTTATTCAAATGTTTTATGTATGAATTGTACTTTACTTGAAATTTAATTGCTTGAGGATAATTTTTCATGTATAAAGAAGAATTCAATCCAAAATTGATAAGATTTTAATCAACTTATATACGTTAGAAATTTTACTCTTTTATATAGTTTCAATGTTGCCACTTTGTTGTATTATGTATGAATTTTTTTATTATCTATTTTCTTTCAGTTGTGAAATGTTTCTCCGTTCTTAAATTAATCTTCTGATTTAGTATGCATCTTGTCAACTATATTCTTGCACTAAAATACTACCCTTATTAAATATTTTCATTGACGATTTTGATAAAATAAAAAATAATTATCACCATTTTTGCATTGATCATTTGAACTAATTAATGTATAAGGCAATAATGAGTGGGAGGAGGGAGAAGAACAAAAGGATAGGGTCAAATTAAAGAGTTAAAAATATAGGGAGGATAGAATTATGATTTGGCCAAAATGATCAATGGTTACATAAAAACCGACTTTGGTTATCATTCTTGTAAGATCATTCAAAAGTTCAGATATTTTTGTAATAGAAAATGAAGCTAACACAAAAAAATATGTAAAAGTTACCATTCATTTAAAGTAATACAATGAAAAAAGTTCAAATATCATACGTCAAATATGCTCAGAGTATATACTTTTTGAACTTATTTAAACAAACAATGTCCTTGCTAATTTGGATGCCGAGAGAAAAGAATTTATTACCTTCATCTTTGAATATTTATTCAGTTTTGACTTTTTATAGTCAACTAATTTCAACATTTAGTTATTTTTAAAATACTTTATAAAGTAATATAATTAAATTATTTTATATTAATATCTAATATCATTTTTATTGAATTTGTGGTCAAAGTTTCTTGATTTTGATTAATAAAAAAATAGATAAATACTTTTAAGGAGATGGTAGCAAAAACTACTTCTACCTTACTATTTACTCCCTCGATCTTAAATTAATAATCATGTTACAATTATAATGATTTACTTCATTTATTTTCAATTCATCTTATTTAAATTACAAACACTAAGAATTATTTACAAAAAAAATTATATCCAAACACTAGATACGACAAAGAATGATCTGATATATTTTGATCCAAAATCTGACCTGAAAAGACTGGATTTTAAACAAATTACTCCGTAAAAGTTATGACGACTGAACCCAAAGTCGAATAAACCCGAAATGACCTGTTAGAAATGGATCAAATCCCACTGAATTCGAACCTGACCTGATCAACCCGCTAACGTAAGAAATTTTAAAAATATAATTTACTATAAAATATAATGTTATTAAAATAAGGTTATAATCGTTTTTTTCTTAGTACTCATTTTTAGTGTATAAATTTATATTTTGTGACAAATTTTCAATACTTTTTTAAAAAACTTATGCATTTTTAAAATTTTTATTGATTTATACTCCCTCTGTCCCGGAGTATTCGTCCAGTTTTGACTTTTGAAACTATTCATCTAAGCACTTTGACTCATCAAATTTTCTCAATGTGTAAGCCTAAATATAGTCATGTTTGATCTTATTTGATTTGTCTTAACATATAGATTATTAATATATAATTTCTATAATTTTTTATTATACAAATTACAAGATAAAATGGATTAAAGAAATGTATTGGATGGTGTGTAAAAATGAAAGTGGACAAATACTCTGGGACGGAGGTAGTATATATTTAAAAAATTTTCAAAGTTTAAAATTAAATAATCTATTAGATTTAATACATATTTTTGATCTTTTAAATTCATTCAAATGAAATTAGAAGTATTTATATAATTTTAATTATTTTTAAAATCAAAATCATAACACGTTTGGTCCAAATTCAATAATACTAGGTCATGAACATACAGTTTTAAACCTAAACTTGAATTGACACGAATCCAACCTTTTGTCACCTCAACCAAACATAACCTCTAGTGAATTTTATATTCTGTATTTATTTAGAGAATGCTAGAGTAACAAATAACACACTCACAAAATGCACAAACTTTCCATTTGTATATTTAAATTTTTATTTTTTAATTATTTGAGACTATTGTGATTCATCTATTTGAGACATTAATCATTTATTTAAACGATCAATTACTTACTTTCAAACAAAAGACCAATGTATCCATCCGGGACTAAATGCATATGTGCGCATTAATGATTACTCCGTAATACAGAGTATTAGCAGTAAGTATGACGTTAATAAATCAATATCGTCGTATTACATAACGGACAGTCCAAGATTAGACGAACATGATCATATACATGCTCTGAAAAGACGTCCGAGTCACAGCATCACTGAGTTGAACGAATTTTACGAGTCAACTCATTTTTGGGACATTTCCCCCTTTCCCGGACGACACCTGCCGTGATCGTGACTCCAATGCTCCCCCAGAAACGTCTTGGCTGCATCCAAACTCGGAAAATACGTCGGCTCTAGAAATATTTGTGCGAGCAAATCGCCGGAATCGGCGTTCACAGTCGCCGGATTCGCCTTCGCTTCTAAGCTCCCCATGACCATAACCAGAAGCTGCCTGTACGAGTAATAGAACCGCTTCAACGACATTTCTATGGCTTGCAGCGCTTGAAGCAGATGGATCTTATCGGCGCTGTCTTTTCTCCGGAACAACTCCATCGCCGCCTCTTGAACTCTCAGCCCGCCGTTGGGATCGACTTCCACGCCGAGGATACAGGGGACTTTGTGCTTCAGGCTCTTCGAGAGCTTCGTGATTTCCACCAATCCTTTGGATCGGAAGCAGAAGAGCTCGGTTTCGGAAATTGCTTTGATGGACAACTGATTTTTCAGGCGGAGGAAATCGTCGGGATCCATCAACAGGTGCAGGTCTTGAATCTCGGTTAGGAGCCTCCATGTTTTCTCCAGGATCCAACAATCGCTTCCGGCCTTGTCAAATTCCTTCCGATCGATTCTCTCCGAGATCCGATAGAGAAGCGATTTCGATGCGCAGATCCAGGATTCGAGCACGTGAAGAGTTGTGTACAGTGTCTGGTTCTCGTAGTTCTGAAGGTTGAGGCGATCGGAGGGGCTTTTCTTCAGGGAGTGAAGCTCCGTCGGCCTGACGATCGAATCGTAGTCGAGGCTCGGTTTTCCGGTCAGATTCGGCTCGCCTAATCCGAGAGTGTACGGACATCGCTGCATCTCGCTCTCGATGCTGTCTAGAACCTTCCGCGCTACGTCCTCCGATTTGCGCCACGTACCGAGCCGGGGCAGCAGGCTAGCTTCGCTCGTCCGGCTCACCACCGTCGTATCGCCGGAGAGCTTCCAAACCTCCACCGAGCTGTTCTCTCGAGACAAAACCGCGCCGGAAGAGGTCAGATCTACAATCGGAGCGGCGCCTCGCGTCTCATCATCTTCGGCATCGTCTTCGCATAACATCGCTATGATCTCAACCTGACTCCTCGCGAGAGACTCCAACCTCCGCTTCCACTCGCGGCGGTTCGCGTACGGCCGGGGATCCGATAGGACGACAGAGACAAACCGGAACGTTGTCTCCAGCCCCTGCAGAGCCGGCTTGATCAGACATTCATTCCTCCAGTCCGGAAACTCCTTAGAACTCCATAGCCTACTCAGCTCCGGTAGCCTCAAGTAGTACTCATAAGCGGAGCAAGCAGATTCCGACGCGGCAGCCAGCTCCAATTCATGAACCGGCGGCGGCGGGGGCGGAATAGAGATATGATGCTTATTCAAAACCCTGGGAGATTTTTTAGGCAAATCAGGGGAAACCATATCCGCTTTCCGATCAAAATTAAGCATTTCTTTTCGTCTATTAATTAAATCTAATCTGAGAGGGGAACGAAGGTTTGAATTTCGAAAAGATAAATGAATCTGGTGGAGGGTTTGGTGGGAATGGTGGGATTGAAGGCGTATATATATACACGTAGTTGGGGGGAAGGGGAGATGAACTGCAGATAGACGGCGTGTGGAAGGATTGAATGGCAGGAAATCAAAGGCGGGGACGGTGAATTTATGAATATTCAATGAGTAATTTACTTAAATACGACTAAAACATAATGACTTTCTCAAAATAGAACTATATGTTTTTATTTCCGAATGTAGGACCTTTGGTCATTATTCTTTAGTCATTATTCAAGTAATGTCTATCGTTGCAGGGCATTATTCCTTCCACGAAGACATTATTAAGTCTTATTTAGGGAATAAAAAAGTTTAAGTCCTAAATTAGGAAAGTTACTATGTTTTAGTCCTATTTAGTGCAAATTTCACATATTCAATTGGTCTTCACTCGTATTTCCTTCGTGGCTGCCACCTTTAATAAAATGTTTAATAAAAAAAAGATTTTATTAGAATAATACAATCTCTCTCCCTAAATGATTTTCACAATTTACTATTAAAAAATCATAAAAAATTTATTTATCTCTTGTTTTGTAAAACTTGTGATATAGTTTTTAAATATGTAAATTTTATATTTTTAAAAACTAATCTTTAAACAAATGAATTCAAAAAACTTAACATTTTATTTCATTTTGCATACAGAGTTACTCCGTATATGATTTGGGGGCGAAGGAAGCACTAAAATATATTCCATCCGTTCTAATTCTTTCTTCTCAGTTTGAGTTTTTCCATTTTTAATTTTTAGCTTTGACTTCAAATTTTACACTCCTTAAAAAAATTTTTGAACTTTTTTTTGCAATCATTCAAAATATAATGTTAGAAGATAATTGGTGTAAATACATGAGGGTATTAATGTCATTTGTCATTTTTTTTCTAATGGCAAGATAGTTTTAGGACGGAAAAAAGGAAAAGTGTGAAGAACGTTTTAGGACAAAGGAAGTACTTCTTATGTTCTAAAATGATTATTCCAGTTCAGTTTATAAAATTTGATTGAAATTATTTTCAATCCAACTTATTTGATAATAGATGTAAAATTAAAAAATAAAAATTATATATTTTAAAACAAGATTAAAAATTCTACAAAATAACAAGTGATATGACTATATTATTTTATCAAATAACTAACGAAAATATATAAAAAATGATTAGAGTTTGATAATGTAAATAGTGATAGGAAAGATCATCTTAGGGCCCAAGGAATAATTTGTTTTTCAATGTAGTATCATATGATTTAATTTTCCAATATAATATCACTGTTTAATGTGAACTTGACTTTGTTTAAATAAAATGTTCACCATCACTAGATATTGTTCAAGTAAATAACCACTGTTATTGGACATTATTCAAATACTTTTGAAAAAATAAAAAGGTTTGAGTATTACATTTTTAAATGCCTCTTTTTTAATTAATAACTCTATTTTAGTGTAATACATAGTATTAACTTATACTTCCCTCCCTCTAAAAAAAATTCTTTATTTCGTTTTTAGGATGTTTTAAGAATAAATTTTGAGTGACCAGCAATCTTTCTTTTCTTGTTATCACTTTCAGTCATACATTTTTTATTTTTCTTAAACTTTGTAACGAGTCAAACTGAAATTTTTTTAGACTAAGAGAGTGCATATTTTTGTAATTAGTTGAATCAAAAATAGTCAAAGCCTCTACTAAAAGACTAATTAAGATAAGAGTAAAATATAGGAAAAAAGAAAAACATAACTTTAATGTTTTTATTTTAAAACATGACATATAATGCTAATAATATTGATATATACAAAGAAGTATGAATGGGTTATCAATAACTCCCCCATATATGATGTGTCATTATCTGGGAGGGGGGAATGAAAAGAAAAACGATATAGAAACATTGTAAAATGAAAAGGGGAACATAAAAAGAAAGGGAGAGGTTAGAATAAATTTCTTCAAGAAGGGGAAGCTTTGAAAATTAAAGGTGAAGCTTATCCAAAAACGGATATATGGTTTCTTTTAATATTAGGTCCGCCCCAATTCAATATACATATCCTAGTTCCTAATCCTACTACTCCAACCGTATATCGGAAGGTGTAACTAATATTCTCTTTAATTTATTTTTTATTTATTACTTATTCTTATTGAAATCAAATCAGATTTGAAATAATTTTTAAAATAATTGTATTTTGATCGAATCACACCAAAACTTATTCTAATCAGATCAGAACTAATCAAATCAAATCAGAACTAATCAATTCAATAAATAAAAGCCGCCCATCACACCGATATGATAAATCTTAAAAGCCTTTGGCACGCCACCTAATTTTGTTGAAATTTAGGAGGTGCAAAAAGAATAAGGCCCCGTTCGGTATAAGGAATTCAAATTATGAAATTGGAATTGAAGACTTCAATTTCAAGTTTGGTGTTTGGTAATACAAATATCACGTGGATTTGGAATTGATAATGCAAAAAATGAACTGTAATTGGTAAATTCAATCATGTGGAATTTAATCTCATGGAATCTCAATTCCAATTCAATTTCAATTCTACCAATTCTGTATACCAAACGGACCCTAATATCTCATCTTTGAATTATTTTTCGAGTCAAATAGAATGAATTTTAAGTTTAAATTAAAAAATGATGATAGTATAAATTGGAATAAAAATGATTTTATTACATGAGACTTGTTGGAAACTTTTAGAATTTTATTTTATTAGATTAAAATGCAATGCAAATTATGATTAATTTGAGTTCATAATTTGTCTAATTTAATTTTAAAAACATCAAACTTTACAATTGACAAATACACCCAGATAAAGATAGTATTTAGATTTGATTTTTAATAACAACAATGACTAACGATAATGCATTACATGAAATGTTTGCACAGATTGTCAAGGTGGGTTAATGATGTTGGTACGTTAAAAAATTGTATACTTGGTAAAACTCAAAGCAAGAACGATGAACATAGATCATCTTAATTATGGTTCCCCATACTCGATTCAGATAGTATAATCCTAAAAGAAATAAAATGTATTTTAATCTTAGACTCGTGAAAAAAGGGTGAGATCTGTATATATGGCATATGTAAAAATCTCATACTATGTATCCTCATCATTTCTTTGTCATTGCCATAAACCAACCTCAAATAAATGAAATAATATATAAAAATGAAATATTTTACGTAGTATCTCATAATTTTCAATTTGTAATCAAATTAAGGATATGAAGGGAGTTATGATCTTTTCTTTTGGATCCCATGTTGACCAAATAATCTACTTTGCCCGACACTAATTATTCCTACCACATGAAATAGCATTGTCATGCCGCATCAAAATATCGGTTACGTACGCCAATGTTTTTTTTGGTGAAATCAATATCTGAATATATTGACCAAAATATACGCAGTATAAACTAGTGAGTGGGGTTTTTTCAGAAAAAATGCTAGGAGTACACCAAAGGTGTACCTCAAATATCTACCACCCCCTCCTTGTCCACTAAAAAGGCAAAAAAAATTCAAAAAAATAAGTAAATAAAAATCAAATAAAAATGTGTGGAAGAAAAGAGGATGATGTACATTTTGGGTACACTTTTTGATGTACCCCTAACATTACTCTTTTTTCGGATAGTTTTGGGTCATTTTTCGTTGTTACGGAGCATTTAAAAAGAAAAAAAAATATATACGGAGCGTATACCACAACCACATGTTACTCCCAATTCGTAGGGTTACAGGTTGCTGTTCATTGAAGATACAAAAAGGAAATACTACCTCCGTCCCAGAGTATTTGTACACTTTCATTTTTACATATCATCCAATGCACTTCTTTAATCCATTTTATCTTGTAATTTGTATATTAAAAAATTATAGAAATTATATATTAATAATCTATATGTTAAGATCACACATGACTATATTTAGGCTTACACATTGAGAGAATTTGATGAGTCAAAGTGCTTACATGAATAGTTCCAAAAATCAAAACTGGGTGGATATTCCAAGACAGAGGGAGTATTTATTTAGATACGTGCAATGGATAAAGATAAAAGATATTGCTAATCTTTCATACGGCGTCGTCGTAGGCTTTGGGTCATAATCGAATCACATACTTCGTACTTCCCGATTCAATCAAATACATAATAACAAGTCTATTACCTCCCTCCTTAAAAGTTGTCACCGTTTGACATATTTGGTTGAACTAGTACATCATTTAACCGTGAACTATAAAAAATATATATTTAGTTTTATTGTAAATTTTGCAGAATTGAGTTTATTGTAAAAAATAGTTTTAAAATATCACGAATTATAATTTCAAACTGTGACAAATTTTTAGAAACGAGGGAATTATATAAAAGTAAAATCATAATTACTCCTTTGACACTCTCTGCATTTGCCAACAGTGCAACGTCCAACGGCCGAGGTATAAAATATAGGTACATACTACATAGTATAATTTTAAAGAAATCTCATTAGATAGGAGTAAAAAAGTATAAAGACACCAAAATAGAATTCTTATGTCTTTTAAGACTAATATACAAGTATAAATGTATAATAGCACTGTGATTTAAGAGTATGCGTTGACAATTTGATGGAAAAGTGATCGATCAATCAACCGTTAGCAATTCGCAACATCACTCTAGTGGCATGCAGTAACAGATGACAATGTGACAATATTAGTGTGAATGTTGGCTATTGTATTCTGACAATAGAATTATAAACTCATATTTTGGTCTTCAACGTGAAAAGATATGGAAGGAGATAGGGACTTATTTGGTTTGTCTATGGCATTTGATAGAGCATAGTAAAGTGCCGGCCGGATATTCCTGATGTCCGGGTTGTCATTATAAAAAGTGAGACAAAGTTAATTATTGACTAATCATGTTGCAAATTGCAATTGTATTTGCATAACCAACTCAACCCAGTTTTACCCTTTGGGATGAGATTTAGCCGGATACTATATTCGACATGCTTTTTACTTCATTTTTTTCCCATTATTTTCTTTTTGACTGTTGAATTTTGATGGCATTTGGATGACCGGTCTCGATGAAATTAAACAAAACAAAAACTAATTCAATCCATATGTTTAAACCATGTTAATTACGAATTTGTTTGATTTAATACGAAACAATCTTGAATTTGTATGAAATTTTTGATGTCAATATATGACTCAATCGCTTTACATTAAGATAAAAACGAGTGTCGTCTCATCGCCATCTATTTAAAAAAACGAAATTTCCTATAAACTACTCTGTCCGTCTGAATTTATATTGCTCGATTTGGTTTAAGATGATTGATTGAAATTATTTTCAAAGTATTTTATATGAAAAAATGGTCTATAATTAAAAAAATATAATTACATATTTAAAGACTTGATCAAAAGATCTACAAAACTATTGGTGACATAATTATATTATTTTAGCAAATGACTAACAAAAATAGAGGAAGAAAATAAATAGAGTTGGACTATGTGAATAATAAACATGAAATTTAAATTGGGATGAAGGAAGTACTAAAACATGGTGAGTTTTTTAATATAATTATGTTTTTATTTCGTAATGTATTACCACTGTTCAATGTCAACTGAATATTTCTCGAGCAAGTGTCTACGGTCACTGGACATAGTTCAAAATAAATATTTACCGTCACAAGATCCACTCGTTATTATTCAAGTACTATCTAAGAAATAAAAATAAATTAGATACTACATTGAGAAAAGACATCTTTTAGTATTATTTAGTGCAAATTTTACTTTAAAAAAACTATACCAAAACTTACCACCACAAATATAAACATTTGATTGCTTGACAATTTGAAGTATGTTTCAAATTATTACCAAGTTGTCGGTTCTCATACTTATTCAAAGTATATTCGATTCTAGAATTTAAATTTGAGGTGATAATGTATATAATAATAGTGTGTATAGTATAAATTCTACGGCGGAATGAATCAATACACATCTTTAACGCAAGAAGACGACATTGAATACCAAAAGCAAGTTTGAAAATGAGGCCTATAAATATATTTGATCTTTTTTTTATATAATTATTTTATTAAGACGTGTTTGGGTTTGTTTCGGATAAGGGCGCCAGAATCCGATTGGGTCGTCGTAATTAGCGACTAATTTCAACAATAATATCATTTTTCTGGTGATTTTTCAAACGTCTGGGTGGAAACCACGACACCCGGTTGGACTCGTTCCTCGCTCCCTCATGCTATTCTTCCAATAGAAATCACTTTAAAAAAATACTCCATATTTATCTTTAAAATAGTATTTTCATATTTTAAATTTATGAAGTAAAAGTTTACCCTGTGAAATTAATTATGACACTATGTTCTACATCTCGTTATATTTTTTAGTATTATAAATAATATTATTGACATTTTTTTCTTATTATGATCTCTTTTCGTTTATATTTATCAAATTTGATTTTTTTTAGTTAAATTGGACCTCGTTTAAATAATACGAGTAACGATAATGTATTTTAGTATAAAATATTATGATTAAAGTGTATTTGAGTGTAAACTGAAAAGTTTGTTATCGTTTGGGTTACAAATTACAATTATATCATTCACCATCACATGATTATATTCAAGAGTAAATTCCTAAAATGGTTCTTTGTAATTAATTATTTTCTCAAATCAGTCCTTAATAAGATTTAATTACTTACGTGGTCCTCAATAATTGAAATTTATTTTTAAAATAGTCTTTTGTAAATAATGTTACTCAAATGATAATTAATTAAGGGATATTTTGGATTTTTTATATGCTAAATCCAGAATAAGTTCTTGAAATGATCATTTATAATAAAGTACTTTCCTAAAGTAATTTTTTCTTATTAAAGATGTGTATTTGATTTGAAATCTAAAAGATTTTTAATAAAATTTAATAATTCATAAATTGTTTATAGTCAATGTATTTTTTTAATTTTACATTTTATTATACAGAAATGACCGTTTCGAGAATGTACTTTAAATTTAGATGATAAAAATACCAAAGTACTCTCGAATTAATCATTAATTGAGAATAATATTATTTACAAAGGACTATTTAGGCCATCTCCAATGGGATGCCTAAAGGAGATGCTCAAAGGAGAGAGAAGAAGATGTTTAAAGGTGCCACTATTAGAGATGGGTGCTTAGAGGAGGTATTCAAAGAAGAAAGAGAGTGAGAGATGCTCAAGAGAGCACCTGATGCTAGCACTCAAAATCATGTGTGCATTCTTTTATTTTTTGTAAAATAAGCTTTTTTTAATAGTACACTCTCTTTTTAATGTTTTTTTTCTTTTCATTTTTGTGTCTCTTTGTTTCCCCGGAAAAAATCTTTACCATTTTTCCTAAGTTTTTTTTCTTTTCTTTTTCTTAACTTGTAGTGATACCATAAAAAATTGTTAGCCTTGGTTTGCCATAAATCTGTTTGAAATAGTCTTTCATTTGATTGAGTATGATGTGCACAAAATAAATAAATAAATAAATAAATAAATAAATAAATAAATAAATAAATAAATACTCCATAACAAAACATGACACCCTATTTTATTTTTAGTAATACCACCGTGCCTTTAATTTTTTAATCAAAATTTTTTAACAATAAAAAAAGTCATTGATAATATTTTTAATTATTTACACTATTTTTTTCTTAAAAATCTTTTAATTAATAATTAATTACTCCATATTTAACACTTGTATATATAATACAAAAATCCATAATTAATAATATAAAAATGGCATTTATATGTTAATAGGATCCACCCAAAGCATCTCAATGAGATGTCACCATTAAAAGGTTTGGATGTTTAAAGAGATGCTCCAATGCTATCTTTAAAATAAAGCCCACATTTGGGCATCTAATGAGAGGTGCTACCACTATGGATGCTCTTAGGGAATAAATCTCAACTATAGAAGACCATGTAAGTAATTTAAACTTATTGAGGACTGAATTGGGAAAACACCTTATTACAAAGAACCATTTTAGAATTTACTCTATATTTAATTCTCAAATAAGACGATATCATATAGATGTCAAATTAACAGAGTATTATACTCCGTAGTTTTTTGAATGCTAAAAATCTTTACCAATATTTATCAATGTTTTAGTTTTTTTCTTCCAAAAAAGCAATCAACAAAATTTAAAAAAATGGTTACCCTTCTTTTGTGAATCTTTACTCAACAAGCTAAGTCTACTTGGGTTATTTACTAATATTTTTTGACAGCACATGACTATACATTTATTTATCAATAAAATATATTGTGTGTTGAGCTGCAGATCGATAAATAGCTTTAGAAACTAAGAATTAAAAATATATTCCCTGTAAGAATTAAAGATAATATTGAAATAAATATTGTAAGTTGAGTTGCACCTAAGTGTTTAATGTAGCTTTGTTGGGTACGTAAAGAGGTTGGCGTTGTCTTAGCAAGCATGATACTCTTGTTTTAGTAAATAAGGTGTGGCATTTGTTGGGTAAGGAGAGTGATCCTATTATGTTTGAATTGGCTCTTAGCTTTTTGGATGTGGATCACGACTAACCGTGCAACCGTGCGTGATGGAGGTCGGTGCTTCAGCGGATGAGATGCTTATATATAACATCTCTCATCAATATTTTTCTTGCCATCTCATTTTGACTCTTTCACATTACCAGCTCTTAAGACCTCATTTGGTACATGGAATTCAAACTATGGAATTGGAATTGAGAATTTCAATTTCAATTCTGGTGTTTGGCAGCACAAAAATTATGTGGATTTAGAACTGACAGTGCCAAAAATAAATTGGAATTGGTAAATTCAATTCTATGTAATTGAACCTCATGAAATTTCAATTACAATTCAATTCCAATTCCATTTACCAAACGGCCTCTAAGAGATTAACAATCAGGTGACTCATTAACATGCTGGCAAGTGCGCCTGATTCTGAGTTTGATTTTTTGGAATGGGTTCATGTCCTCTCCTCTTAATATTTACTCCCTCCGTCTTAAAATTCATTTGACTTTTCACGGTCTCCAATACGACACTTTGATCATTAATATCTCTATTTTTATATAAATATACATTATCAAAATAATTTATTTCAAAACTATGTTTCAAAATGAATCTATTGATACTAAATTTATATGAAAATTTAATATAGTACTCCGTATATTTTTTCCGTAATATGCATTTAAAGTTTAAGACACTACAAGAATTCACCTAAATTGCAACAGAAATCTGCGAGGGACTGCTTTCCGTCGCAGATCTGCAACGAGACTGCGACGAGGCTTGGTATTTAGAAAATCTGGTAAAAACTGCGACAGACTGCTGAAGTTCATCGCAAATCTACAATGGAATAAGTATGTCTGTAGCAGATGTCCGTGCCTGTCGCAGACTAACCCCTACCTTATCTTTTTAGTCTCAATCGACATCCTCACAAAGAAGTCATTCTACCTCCTTCAAAGTAGAAACCATCTAGGGTTATCCGCCGTTGCGTCACCGATGTTCAGCCCCTCTTCGCCGTCTCCAATGTTCAGCGCCCTCCTCAGCTCATCACCGCTGCCTCACCTTCGCATACCCCCCTCGTTCCTAGCAGCTCCGTTGCGCAAGATGGGGAAGCCACCCCCTAAGTTCAATTATTGCATTTGTTTTGTGAATTAGTTGAATGTTCTTCACAACTTTCAAGCATCTTTACTTAATTAATTAATTAATTAATAGTATTCATTCTAAGTCCTGTGTATGTATGTAACCTACCATATTTGTTGTTCAATTGCAATTTTTATCAAATTGGGTGTTATGGATCTATTTTTGTAAAACTTATAGCATAGCGAAGTGTTTACATGTTGTTTTTTGAGAGTTTTATATGTTGAATTTATCAACATCTTGATCTGAGTGGTGGTTGAATTCAAAAAAAATGCTTTATATGCAACATTTACTAAGAAACCTGACTTTGAAATCTGATTCCAAACGGAACTTTGCACATAAAGTCTGTTTTTTGTTTTTTAATTGAGCACCTGGTGTAGAACTAAAAGACATTGTTGAAATCTTTGTGGTTATCTTATTTTCCACTTCATCATATGTTGCATTGTCTCTTGAGCTTAATTGATTATTTTTACACCATTTATGCTTTTAACCATCTATTTAAAAGTTTTTGTAAGATTTTTTGAGCCTATGTAGAAATGAATTTGTTTGAAGTAAATATCTACACATACAAGATGCAAAAGCTGATCTGAAGCAGCATTTCCAAGTACCAGGCAATGAGTGTTTTGTCATTTTCAGTTTCTTTAGCCTATGCAGTTCAAATATTATCTTTTTTTGGGCTGAAAACTAAAGAATCTGGATAATTTTGAATCTGATTCTTATTTTTATTTGGTTAAAAAAACTTGGTCTTAGTTTTGTTTTGCAGATTTCAGGTTCCAAAAAGCACATAACAGAGAAAACGAGGACCTTGTTTTGCGATTTCAGGTTCTAAACATTGTTAGATAGTGAAGTAACAAACAAGTGGATTTGAGATCAAATACTTCATTTGTGGAAATAAGTTAAATAGAATAAATGTACTTTGTATGAAAAAATAATATAATCACTTCAAATTTATGATGAATATACATGCTATTTTGGCTGATGATTTTTTATAATTGTAGGATCGATTCGTTGCGCTTTGTGAATTGACATTATGTGAAGAAAGAACCCAATGCCGTGATGAGCAAACATGGTATTTACTATACCTAGTGGATGGACATAATATGAAGAATTGTGTGCCACGAGAAAATAACTATCAGCATGAGATGAGAACCTGATATTTGTTAGAGTTTTTGATTCAAAACAAAATTGTTTAACTAGGATTTTTTTTGTATACATTACACTATGTATATTGTAAGGATTGTATTTGTTTAAAATTAATATGACATTGTGGTGTTTGCTATTGTTTGATGTTTAATTAATTATTTTAATTTGTTGTATCGTAAATCTCGCTCCTGTTTATCATTCGTCCACAACAACATTACAAAAATAATTGAAAAGAGAAGTGACTTATCATAAAAATAGAAAAATTTAGTGTTTGGATGCAAGAAATTTGCCACAAATCTGCTACGGACAATCACTTTGTTGCAGATTTTGATTGAAATGCAGAATAATTCCGTTGCAGATTTTGTCGCAAATCTGCGACGGACTCTAAGTCCGTAGCTGTTCCGTCACAGATTTGATGATTTATTTACCGCGTGAATAGCGTCGCAGATCTGTCGCTGATTTGCGAGAGACGTATTTTTCCGTCGCAGATATTCAATTTGCGACAACTTTTTTTGCGACGGACTGGGTCTGTTGCAGATCCGTCACAGCTTCTCTATCTGCTACGGATTTTTCAAATCTGCGACGGAATTTGTCCGTTGCAGATTTGTCAAATTCTTGTAGTGAGAACTTTGACTGCAAAAGTCAAAATGAGAAATTAATTTTAGGACGGAGGGAGTATTTCTAAAGCATTGTACTCTGATTTGCATTAATATTAATCCATTGATTTTCAAAAAAAAAATTACTCCGTATTTCGCTCTTGGAGTATTTGGACAATTGGACTATTTGGACCCAAGTCTAAGGGCCTGTTTGGGAATAGCGTTAGAGATTAGCGTTAGCGTTTTGGATAAAATTTTAACGGTGTAGATTACTTTGGAAACGCTAACGCTAACGCTAAACGCTGGCCGTAGATAGCTTTTTCAAAACGCTAACGCTAATCTCTAACTCTATTCCCAAACAGACCTAACTAGGGTCTGACGTAAAAAAAAAGCTCATAGATCCGTCCATAGGTCACCACTGCAACTCTGCAAGAAGCAGTGGGAAGAAAAGAAAAGGGCGAGCCTGCAAGAGATAGCACCTAGCTCAGAACAATGGCTCCCCGTGCAAGAACCAGAAAGGTTCATTCTTTTTCTTCCCCATTTCATTCCCAATCTTCTTCTCCGTTGTTCCATGAACTTTCAGAGTTTCTCCAATGAATTTCTGCTAATTTATTGATTTATTTTGCGAGATAGAGGTCAACAAGAATGGACGCCGCGGTTGATGCGATGGGAAATCTAGGTTTCGATGCCGATGTCGTTACTCGAGTTGTGAGAGAGCTTCTGGATGTAAGTGTTCGGACTCTTTATTTCGCCGCAGAATATTCATGATTTCCGCTGTTGTTTCAGCTTGAGATTTTCTCTGAAATTGTTGGAAGGTTCTTTGAAATTGATCGCCGATTAAACTTGGGATTTCACGGATTGGAGGAGTTCGAGGAAGTGTTTTACACAGCCTCGTTGTGTAATGTAGAAATTCAATATTGAAGTGAGATTTTTTTTGTTCGGGAAGGGCTTTAGTGGTAATATGTTGTTATTACTTTGAAAGATATACGGAGGAGATGAAGCTTGGCCGTTCATTGAGGAGTATGGATACAAGGAGCTCATAGATGCAGTTCTTCGCGATTCCGAGACTTCAAAAGATGAAAACTTGGAACAGGTATGGACCAAATGTGTCTTGTTTCATTACACTGATCAATCAATCTGTCATCTTGTTTTCTTTGATGAACGGCAATTCTCTCTGTTTTTGCCCTTGTTTCTTCATATGTGGGCTGGTTTAACCTGACTTTGTCAAGTGGAGAGCTGAAAATTTTTCTTAGGACTTTTTTAGCTAGCTAGCTTCATACTTTGTTTGTGCTTCAATGAGTTCTTTGTTCGTACTTTTTTTATCTGAGCCCGGAGTCTCTTGAAAACAGCACTCTCTACTTCATAGTAGGGGTAAGGTCTACCTGCACACACTCCCCCCAGGTTCTACTATGGTGGGATTCTAGTGGCTTTGTTGTTGTTGAGTCACAAATGAATGTAGATCAAATACGATATTTGTGCAGCAGTCTGATTTCTGATAATGGAAATAGGTGCATAAAATTTGTCCATGGCTTATTTGGGCGCATACATAGGTAGGCCCCACAGGTGGCGCGGGTGGTTGATTTGGGGAATTTAAACCGGCCACCAATGAAAGTCCTGGCGTTTAGGTGGTGGGTTAAAAAGGGTACAATTGAAAGGTTTTGCTGAAGGTTATGGGAGGAATTGACAATGGTTTTAAAAACAAGAATTGGTACCAAATTTGGGAAGAGAGTAGAAGGATATTGACCAAAATAGCATTAACACTTATTTATATCATCAAACCCAGAATGAATCTTTGCAAAGTGAAGTTGCCTATGGATCATCAAATGGTCTTGCTTCTTGACAGGTATGCTCAGGAGCTGGTGATTTTGCACCAGAAGTAGAGAACAGTATTGTTGTGAAATCACCGTCATCAAGCGTCGTCTGCGCTAATGTTACCAGCACAGGTTATCAAGTTAGCCTGTTTTCTTGCCTTTTTTTGCTACACCAGGAACTTTAATATGCAATTTTCTTCAAATTAAGGGACGAATGCATACATTTGTTTTATTCCTGGCCTATATGCTTAGATTTGGATTATATATACTTATTTTCAGTCTTCCAAACTGTAAAATGAATGTGAACTTTATATGGAAGCCATTGCTGTTTGGTAAGGGTTATTTGGCTGAAATGACTAAACCCCTTGATTTTTCATGAAAGTAATAGGTTTGAAAACCCGGGAAGATGGACTCTAAAATACACGAAAATTGGCAACCGTTTGAATTTGGCATTATAGGGGAAAAAATATGTTTTGTAGGAGATATGCTTCTGGCCATTGAAGATGTAAATGGTTCAAAAGAAGCCGAGTACGATAGCGACGAAATGACCTTGATTAGGAGAAAGAGATCCAAAGATACCTCCAATTCTAGCAGGACTGAGATTGCCAAAAACGCCCCCAACGTGTTGGCCTCCTCCCTCCCTTCTTCAAGGATTCTCAAGAAACCTCATTCTGTCACTGTGAAGCCATCCTGTGAAAAGAATCCGGGTAACACGTCTTCTTCGCGGGCCCCACCTGCTCTTCTTCCGCAGAATTCTCCAGAACCGGTTACTCCTCGCCCGCCGGCAAGGCGCTGGCCTTGTTATGGCTGGATTGAGAGTGACGACGAGGATGAACCCGAACTCGTGTATTTTCCACCGGTGGGGCCCGCCGACCGTCCATCGCGGTTTTCTTATTTCAAGACTGGAACCAACAATGAGGGGAGGCGGCCTTCAAGGTGGGATCAAAAACCAGAAACAGCCTGATCTGACCGGGTGCCTCCTTCACTACCCAATTAAGTATGAACACTAACTATTGTAAGTAAATGTAAGAGTGTTGCTATATCCACCCTGTTTTGGCTATATCACTTCATTCATTAATGCTAAGTAGGAAACAGAGAATTTTGATGCAAGGGCACTTGAAGGGGCAAAATTGTCTATTTGACATGAAAAGAGTTGATAGAGCCAAAATGGAGTGGATATAACAACACCATAAATCTACTGCTTTTCTAGAGTTAATAGGAGCCATGCTATGCATATTTTTTGTTTGTTTTTGTTTTTTGTTTTTGCTCCCAGATTTATTATTTACCAGCATATATATAGCTTGAAAGTGTGTAAGGATCATAGTATTATTAATATGGGTTCCTATCATAGCTATTTTCAGTGACAAAATACCCCGGAGTATGTTGTATATTTATACAATGGAAAGGTTTTTGAAATTCTCTACAAAATGAATTTAATGAAATACTTTTTGTTTTAACATATGCATTTTTTATTTGAAAATCACATTTTGATTAGTTCATGTGGGGAAAATCAAAGTAGATGAATATTTTGAGATAAATGTAGTACTCCGTATGATTCTTTTTACTCGGCATTAGATACACACTTTGTCTCTCAAAAGAGTTTTTTATGCCATTTTTTATTTGTTACGGAGTATGAGTTTAACTATTTTATTTTAATAAATATTTAAAAAATAAGAAAAAAAATATAGGTCACTAGAACTAGCAAAAATTAATCTGATCTATTTTTGAAAAGAGATTGAATGACTTGTCGTCGTTAGAACATCTTCATCCATTTTATTTAAATTCATTCATTCAATAATTCTCTCTCATCCACATCATTTATTATAATATATTTGATTTTTTTAACAAATACTCATAATCCATTTCATCCATCCATCTGCTTAATTAATTATTCATGTGGCCTATTTTATTCTATTTTATTTTAAATAAAAATATAATGAAAACTATATAATTAAATATTTTAATTTAATAAAATGTTTTAATATTTTGAAATTAAATATTACAAATCCAATATCATAAATAAATATTACTCCATATAAATATTAAACTAAGTAAGTCTTACATTTAAATGCATTTAATGGAATGAATGTTTAACCTCCTCCCTCTATCTAATGAATCATTCACAAACTAGTAAATGACATTTTGCATCTATCCATCATTTTAAACATCATTAGTGGAGATGTTCTAATCTTAGTGATCATATTGTTGAATTAGTACCTTCTTGGCAAATACTTCTTTATGAAAGTCAGGTTGAGGCAAGTATCTATCCTATTGAGTCCTAAATTGAGTATTAACATAATTCTCTTCTAGTTTGTGACAACAATATTTGTTGTGATATTATGACAACATATACGGTGCTTCGATCGACAAGTTGATAGTTAACCCATCGCAAACCCTCCGGTCCCTCACTTCAACATGTCCCTTCCACAAAACGCCAAAATGATACAGCAGCATTGTAACATATCGATGTTTTGGGGAGAAGAGCAAGAGATGTCGTATGATTAGTGGACATTTTTTTTAAATGACATTTCGAATTTTAATCTTTTAATTTTTTCGTAAATTTTCCATCTCGATTTGATACAATCATGCGAACCTATCTTCATTCTCTTCAATTGCACTTCTCAAATCAAGTTGACTTTAAAGTCAAAACAAATTTAGAGATGTAATTGAAGGGTAGTAATTCTCATTTTTTCTTCGGAAGGACCATACGGCCCATAGTGACATTGGTCAAACCAAGCCGTTTTTTTAATCCATTTCAGCCCAAATTGCAACTCTTCCTTCCTCATCCACTGAGAACCGATACTCTCCCGCATCTTCGCCATGAGTTTTCCGGCGGTATGCCGCGGTGATGCCGTTCCTGTATTGCGGCGCAGCTCTTGCTTTCATTTCTCCTTCCAACCTATGCTTCTGCCTTGTTACGCAGTTTCTCGGCTGAAGCCCATCGATTTCTCGACTAAACGCTCGATTAGGTTCGCCGGGAAACTTGATCTTTGTATTGTACTCAGAATTGTATGCATATCATTCCTGGTCGATTAAAAAAGTAGTGATTTCTTCAGTTCGTTAATCAAACAAGATTATTTTTGAATAGACGACAAATCTAATTTTGTTTCTAACATTTCGCCTATGCCATTAGGATTAGGTTCAATGTGAAGCGAGGTGATTTTTTCAGATGTAGTGCGACAGAGACCGGCCCTGATAAAAATGAAGACGAGGCATTTTTGCTTTAATTTCTTTACTTTCATGGAGAAAGTCATATTTTGCTTCACTCTTTGAATGTATCACGATTTGGTGTCACCTTAGTGTCCAATTTTGTGTTTAAAAGGAAAAGAAGCTGCATGAAGAAGAAACCAGCTTGGGCTCAACCGATTCATCTTCATCAAATAATTCTCAGCCAAGCTCTTCTTCTGATCAAGTAGGATATTCATTTACTCGGTGTTTTTTGTTTACTTAATTTGTTAATTTAGTATTGTCATGTAATTGCTTAATTTTTCTAATACGCTGGCAGGTCATGTCATTACCAGTTTGAAATGCCACACTGTTTTGACTTAAATTTTATGGGATCGTGTTTTCTGCCAGGATAATGGGCAAAATCTTGGGTTTCTCGAATCTAATGACCAAGTCAAGAGTAATAGTGTAGATGCCAGTTCTCAATCTGGAAATGAGGCATTTCAGTTTTTAAATGCTTGATGCTTCCTATATGAATTTTCACTCTTAGGCATGACGAGTTTTTACTTGACGAGTTCCTATATGCTTGATGCTCTTTTGCGGTCTTGCTTTCATGATTGACAATTTAGTTTTTACTTTATTATATTTTTATTTTTTATTGATGGCAATAGGTCCATAGTCCTAGCTTCTTCCATTTTTCATCATTGCACAAATTTTATTATTGTTATTAGAAAGTTGGTATGATTATATGAAGTTTTTGAAATCTAATCTCCCAGTTTACTGATTTGTGACCTGTTTGATTCCTGCGTGAGTAATGTGGAGATTAGAGAGGGAACTAGGCAGGGGTAGAAAGGGGAAGGGAATGCATTATGTCCTAGTTCCCCCCATTGTCAAAACCTAAAACTTGCTGTGCATTGCTGTTACTTAATCGTAATGCTAGCACTCTTTAAGGTTATGTTTGGATCCCAGAAAAGTCCTAAAGAAATTTAGTTTCTGTGTTTGGTTTTATTTTGAAATATCAACGGAAAATGAAATGTGAACATTTTAAACTGTGCATAGATTTGGAATTCTTAGTTCTTATATGATAGAAATGGAAAAAATAAAATGAGAATCAACGAATATCAAAAGGTTTGGTTTCCAAGCAGACCCTAAATGTTTCAAGTATCATGCCAATATGTTTTACCAGCAACCATTTCCAAACAGGTAAAAATCCTTTCAACTGCATGGGATGATTGATAGCCATTCGGAAATTGGGAAGTTGTAATGGTTTTGTAATTGACCTTTTGATGTTGGCTTTGTTGTCTTACTTTCTGTAGCATTTGTTTTGGTGCAGGATGCTATGGAAAATCCAGTTGCAAGCGGATCTCCTCTGCCAGGTCTGAAGGTGATAAGTGTTTGCCTTACCATTTTTATGATTTGTATAATTAGCACAATTGTTGACTCTCACACTATCTTTACTTTCTTTTCTGTTACTCCATTTCCAGCCACAGAATCTTGATGAAGCTATAAGGATTCCAAAGGAAACTATTGATATTTTGAGGGAACAAGTATTTGGTTTTGACACTTTTTTCGTGACAAGTCAGGAACCATATGAGGTGAGCACCTCAATTGACGTTGCATATTTTTTAAGTTTCACTTTTACAGGAAAAAGAATGATATAATGATTTGAATTCAATATACTATTCCTTGGTTGTGTTTTAAGTTACAATATCTGGGGGATTTTTTATAAGGTCAATCATCATAATTCTCACCCTTATCATCACCTGAATCCCCACTAGTTGGGGTGGATAGCATGAAATTATTACATAACGAAAACAGTGTGGCAAAGTTTTAAGTTGTGTGCCCTAGATATCACAACCTTGTCATGAAGAATTGATGTCCGAAAATTCCAATAGTCATCATTATGGGTTATCTCCACCCTCATGGAAAAAAGCATGCGGTAACAATGGTTTGAGATAGTTATGGACATATGGTCATGTCTCATTACAAATTGATATTGTAAAATCAATATGCAAATTAGAAAACATGATTGTATGTATGTTTTTTTGCCACTTACGTAGGATATTTCGACCTTCATGGAAAATATCATTAGACAACAATGGGTTGAGATAGTTGACATTGTTACTTTTTATTTCATTTTAGAACTTTTTCTTTGATATACTTTCAGGGTGGTGTTTTATTTAAAGGGAATATACGAGGGCAGGCCGCAAGAAGTTATGAAAAAATATCAACAAGATTGCAGGTGTTTGCTCTACTCATTTTTGGGCTGAATTTTTATACACAAAGTATGACCAAAATAGAGTAACTTGTAAGTTTGGGTGCAGGACAGATTTGGAGATATGTATAAACTATTTCTTTTGATAAATCCAGCCGATGATAAGCCTATAGCAGTTGTGATTCCAAAAATAACCTTGCAACCCGATAGAACTGGTAATTATATGCTTATATAGCATCTTGTCTTTTAAATTTGCTGTATTTTCACAATTGCTAGATGCAATTCAGCCAGTATTATATTTACTTAACCTTCTGCAGCTGTCCCGGAATGGGTTGCCGCGGGTGCTTTTGGACTTGTTACATTATTCACCCTGCTTCTTCGTAATGTGCCTGCATTGCAAGCAAACTTGTTGTACGCCATCTTTCCAAATTCTAATTTTTTGCATACTCTGTATTCATGATACGAGTTTTGTAAACAGTTAATGAGTAGATTATATAATGTGCAGTTTGTGCACAAAAAAGCGTGGTGCTCTGATGCTCATGCTCTACTTATTCAATATTTTTTGTATTAAATATTCCAAATATAAGCATGATACTACCTGTGTGGTTTTATGTCCTTAGGCTACTGCTTTTAGAATGATTTGATTTTTCAGTTACACGCACACACCTTCAATTTTCTCTTTCCTTTTCTCATTTTCAGCTACTCACTATTTCTCTCATTAAATGTTCCAAATACAAACATGATATTGCCTACAAATATCTCTTCTCTTTTTTGTGGAGGATCCCTTTACATTTCTATGTTATTTTGGAGAAATGCTCATTGTAATTGCATTGGTGCACATTGTAAGCATCTCTGCACATTTGTATAAATTGGCATCGTTAGGTGTATATTATGATAAAGTGTTCAATTTTCATAGGTTGGTTTTTGACAACTATGACTTGTTGGTGAATGGCCTTCCCGGAGCACTAGTAACTGCACTTATTCTTGGTGTTCATGAAATTGGCCACATCTTTGTCGCACAAAAAGCTGGAGTTAAGCTGGGAATACCTTATTTTGTTCCTAGCTGGCAGGTAAAAAAATCTTCCTGATCCCAACCTCACTTGCAGTAAAGAGTAAAATAGTCTATCTATATTGCTTCCTCGTACTAGTTGTGCATACCATTGTGCACTCCGTATTTGATAAACGATCTAAACTCTCTATTCATTTTCTTGAAACTGAATTTGGAAATTGGAATAGCTCTTTCTTCCCCAATCAAACCCGCTACTAATGAGAGCTATTTTGATGGCAGATAGGCTCATTTGGCGCTATCACAAGGATATTGAATATAGTACCGAAACGTGAAGAACTGTTGAAGGTTGCAGTTGCTGGGCCTTTGGCTGGATTCTCATTAGGCTTTATTCTTTTCCTTTTGGGCTTCATCATACCACCTGCTGATGGGATAGGTGTTGTAGTGGATCCCTCCGTGTTTCATCAATCATTTCTAGCCGGTGGCATAGGTGTGTAACCACTATCTGACCTCCTAGTATAACCTCAACTCTATTAAGATGTCCGCAAAACAGAGAAGTTGTTTCTGTTAGACTATTAAATATGCAATGCCAAATTTGGTTTCTTTGTAGCAAAGCTGCTTCTTGGGGAAGCATTGAAGGAAGGCGTTCCCATTACCTTAAATCCACTTGTACTGTGGTCTTGGGCTGGACTTCTCATCAATGCCATTAACTGTATCCCAGCAGGAGACCTCGATGGTGGAAGAATTTCTTTCTCCATATGGGGTAGAAAGGTACTACATTTACCAAAGCTAACTACAAAAATCAAATCATGGTCTTGAGGTGCACATCTGATATTTTTCTCTCTTGTGAAAACTCGGGAAAATTTCGTAATTGGTACCCAAAAGGGTAGTGTAGCTGTGACTACTCTCATATTTGTACCGAAATTCGTTACTTTCCCCAGTTTGAGGAATCTGAATCCCAATTGAGCTCTCACTTGATGTTAATACAGGCATCAGCACGCCTCAGTGCGGTCTCCATTGGTCTTCTTGGGATATCATCGTTATTCAGCGACGTAGCGTTTTATTGGGCCGTCCTAATATTCTTATTACAGAGAGGCCCAGTTGCCCCGCTGTCCGAAGAAATCTCAGAGCCCGACAACAAATACATTGCTCTCGGTATCGCTGTCTTGCTAGTAGGTCTTCTAGTGTGCTTACCATACCCCTTCCTTTTCAATTCTGATGCTGCTTTAATGAGCTCTTCGGATATTCTGTAATCTTAATAATAGTAATAAGTAATAATATTTCAATATGCGAAAGTAATGCAGTGAGGTAACTTCTATCTGGCCATGTGCATAGTTAGAGAAGTGATTTACAAGCTTTTAATGACCCAATCTCTCCATTTCGGCCTTGGAGTTTAACAAGATAAATCCGAGTAGATCTATTTTTGTCAAAAACCATATTTCAATCCGGAAAATTAGCATTTAGCAGTAGTACTATTTGCAACATTTATTTTCCCCTCCAAAATTAAAACCAAATTTCCTTCCTATTCAGATTTCAGAGGTCACAAAATTGAAGTCACACTTTTCATATTTGGCATGACTAACACACAAAAAGACTATTTGGTCCGTTTGGTATACGGAATTGATGAAATTGGAATTGAATTGAAATTGAAATTCCATGAAATTCAATTCCATAGAAATGAATTCACCAATTCCAATTCATTTTTTGTACTATCAATTCTAAATCCATAAAATTTTTGTGCTACCAAACATCTGAATTGGAATTGAAGTTCTCAATTCCAATTCCATAATTTGAATTTCGTGTACCAAACGGGGCCTTTAAGTTTTACTCCGTGTATAAAATAAAAGATCAAAGTACTATGTCGTGGTATCATTTTATCAAATGAATAATGATAATAAATAAAGAAAATACTTCCTCTATTCTTGGAATGTTTGTCTAGTTTTACTTTTTTGAAGTAAAAAAAATTGAACTTTGACTTATAACTGAATAAAAAATTATTTGGTATTTTATATAGATGAAATAATATCTTAAAAATACTTAGATGAATCTACTTGACCAATTTTGTAGGAATTGAATATTTACTACTCTCTGTTCCAATTTGAATTGTACATTTCGATTTACGATGATTGACTGAAGTTATTTTCAAATCATTTTATACGAAAACAATGTAGAATTAAAAAATAAAAATTACATATTTAAAAATTACATCAATTTAATCATTTGATAAAATAATATCAATTTCACCATGAATACATAAATATTACATCTTTCACCACTAGTTTAGTTTCTACTCCTGGTTAGGTTTTAGTTTTAGAATGTCAATGCCGTGTATATTTTAAAACTTTTTGTTAATTATCATCATAAAGGATATGGTGTCATTTAGGATGTTGTATTTATCCAAGCACCTTTTTTAATGTAATTAACTAAACAATCATACGAGCATAATAGAGGTATATTAAAAAATGTGCATCAAAGGATACATTAAAAGTATATACTAATATTTTGATGGTTCACAATGTATTATTATATGTCACTCTAAAACACGACACTCACTCGCACTAATATAAAATGAAGGTAAATGCCTATAGTGTACTCCGTATAATTTAAGACACAAATCTTGGTGTAGAAGTAGTAGCTTAATTCTTAGCTAAATTACAAGGTGATACTCCCTCCGTCCCTCTGTATTTGTCCACTTTCATTTTTACACGCCATCTAATACACTTCTTTAATCCATTTTATCTTGTAATTTGTATATTAAAAAATTATGAAAATTATATATTAATAATCTATATGTAAGACAAATCAAACAAGATCACACATGACTATATTTAGGCTGACACATTGAGAGAATTTGATGAGTCAAAGTGCTTAGATGAACAATTCCAAAATTAAATGTGGACAAATACGAGGGAATACTCCGTATTTGTTCATTATCCACAAAACAGTCAAAAGGTTGTTGATTCCTCCCTCCGTCCATCCGATCCTCAACGACGGGATGGCATTACCGCTACTAGCCGGGACAGTTCCAATGGCGGCTCTCGCTCCAACTCTTTCCTTTTCGCGCTCCACCTCACTCGCCGGTTCTCCTCTTCCGATCAAGTCCTCGTCGTCTTCATCGCCTTCCTGCGTCACTTCTCCGGCCCTTCCACTGAGTACGCTCGATTTCCACGATTCTAACACGCTATTCTGTCCACGGGACAAGTAATTGTAATCTAAACGTGTTTATGGGAGTGAAATTGATCTTCATTGTTTTCGATTTTCAGTTTACTGTGGAAGAGGAGATAAGAAGACGGAAAAAGGCAAGCGTTTCAATCACTCGTTCGGGAATGTGAGTGTTATCTCTTTCTAGATCCATTCTTATTCGTTGATTTTCCCAGGCTTTGACGGAACACAAAATTTCAAAAGTTACTCTGTGAAATGTGAATTAGGTTTTTGAGTGTGTGTTTTGGATGCAGGCAAGACCGAAGGATAAGAAGAAGGGGAGAGGACCACCTAGGGTTTCAATGCCACCTTCGGCACCGAAGAAGGTTCCGTTCGACCTCGGTCAGGTGGTTGATATTGAAATTGATGATGAGTTTTAAGGTGATGATTTTTCTCATGATTCAGATCTGATTTCTTGAGTTTGAGTTTGTGTGTGTGTGTGTGTGTGTGTGGAACATATGATGTATGATCTTCAAGCTCACATTTTCCATGGGAGTTGATTAGCATTTCATCCCTTAGCTTTTGTTTACACTGCCCACAATGCTGAAACAAGGATGATATATGTGCATTTTCAGTCTGCAAGCTCAACTCCAATGGTGTTAGAAATTGTTTTTACTCTTGGAAAATTTACCTCTCTAATCCCCATGTTTGCCTATTGCTCACTCACTCTATATGACATTCACAGTCAACTGATTGCTATGACTTTTATGATATATGAAAAGTTGAATGAATGTAGACATATATCATGTCTACATTTGTTCTGCTTTTGATATATCACAAGAATTGTAATGATCGGTTAAATGTGAATGGATGGAGTATATTTGTATATGCATGCCAACAATACCATATTTATATTTTCATCCAACAATTCTAGGTTTGTTCCAACTAAACCTTATTGTCCCTGCTCCCTCTTCTGTTACTCCGAGCCCTCAATAGTCACTTCCAAAGAAAATTGAGATATTAGCGTAAAATGAGTTAAGCATAGGATTGTTGGTGTAGTTCATTTCAATATTGATGGCTTTACTATAGTGTTGGGGTGGTGCAATTAGCACTCATAATAAACATATACTACTTGGGTTGTGTACTTTGTGCTTCGAAAATCTGAATATGGTACCTTTGGTTTAGCTGTTTGAGGTATTTAGAACAGTTGTTCTTTTGTTTTTAAGGTGTTTGGTCGAACTGTTGTGATGTAAAATGGTTGGCAAATCAATTTCTAAAATAGGAAAATCTCTTGAGAAGAAAAAAATTAGGCATTAAAAAAAGGACTAATGGTCTAATGCCTAGTAAATAGTACGGGTAATAGAATTATTAGTCTTCAAAGAAAAATACTAGAGTATAAAGCTTTGTTGTTGTTGTTGTTGTTGTATACGGAGTATATGTTAATTTCACTAGTTTTTTATTATTGAAGATGTTCTTGTGACATTGAAACTCAATGTCATGAGATGACATTGGCCCCAATGTAAACTTTATGGTTCATATTGAAACCCTCCCGGTAAACTCTCACCCAGCCCCACCCGAACCCACCACTCCCTTCAATTGCACACCTCAATTTTAGTTGACTTTGAAGTCTACTTGTGGTGCAATTGAAGGGGATTGGGGGGGGGAGGGGAGGTTGGGCTGGAATGAGGGAATTTACACTGGCGTTCGAGGGAGGATAGGAACCCAATGAACCAAGAACCGTAGGTGTCCTAGTTACGGCCAATGTCATCCTATGACATTGACACTTAATATCTTCTGAACAATATTGTTTTATAATTACATTATAATATACATGCTTGGGCAATGAAGTAATATACTCAATACTTTTTATCTTACAAAAAAAAAGTGCATTTTTTGTCTCTCTCTCTCCTTTGTGTTACTCTCAAATCTCAATTTCACCTTCTTTAATAAGTGTGTCCAATTAAAAAAAGGTTTTTTTTTCGAATGGAGAAAGTATAACTGTATAATGTGTTAGTTCTGGTTCGGAACTTCAGATATTTGGTTTCTAAACTTTAAAAACAGTTGGTCAAGAATAATTTTAATCTGTATGGTGCTAAAATTGAAGTTAATGTACGTAATGGCATACATTTTTTAAAAAAATTCTTTCTTTTTCTCTTAGTGTTTGAGCCTTGAGGGCTTATATTCTTAGGAAAGCTACGCAAAAATTATTTGACTTATCTGATAAATTCACAGATGAAGACCCCATTCCCATCTTCATTTTTCCTCAAGATGGACAATTTTTTATTTATTAAAAGAGCTAGGAAAACCCAAACTTTTTGACTCATATTATTTCTTAAAGACATACGCAGATAACGACAATTGTCTGCGTGGCTACAAACAATAATTCTCTCTATTTGTTTTTGAAGTAGTATGATGTCAAAACTCAAAGTACTGTAAAACCAGTCGAATTCGTCTTGTAAACCTCAAGGAATATCATTTTAACAAAATCAGAATCATGTCCCTGAAACATTGTGCGAGTATGAAGTTACATGAATCTACATGAATGCTCCAGAAGGTGTAATGCGTGACACAATTCATAAATTTTCTCAAAACATTACTTCATTCGTACCAAAAAAATCTTTATTAAGAGTTTCTTAATTAAATTTTATTAATTTTGATTATAAATTATACGAGTAAAAATATGTATTTAATTCTAATTTAATTTTTGTATAATTAGTTTTTTAAAATAAAATTTTAATATTCAAAATTTTATAACGTTTATTTATTTTAAATAATACTCTGTATGTATAAATTAAATAATCAAAGTGTGTTACAGTTTAGCCAAAATGTCACTCTAATTTTGATAATAATATGGAGTAATAAATTGCTCCCTTCGAGTCAAAATGATATTGTGCGTTTGATTCTCTATGAGGTTAAAGAAAAATATTAAAAAGTGAAAACAATATGTATTTAAAATGATGAATTTTTAGCCACATTCTTTTCCTTATCATTTTGAGAGGGAGAGAATATATAATTCTAAATACTTAAGTGCAAATTTTTCAATTTTCTCAAAGTGCTTTCACTCTTAAGTTTTTTCATATCATTTTGTTTAAATATTGATATTAAAAAAAAGTTACAGATTTATGAATTACATGAAAAAATTTTCAAATAAGAAGTGTCAAAAGTATTTTATTTTATCAAATAAAATTTGAAAATGTATAAATAAATAAAAATTCACGTATTTGTTAAAAAAAGAAATGTGATATTTTTTTGAGATGGATCAAGTATTACCCTTTCTACAAGGGACATAGAAAAGGACCATGCTAGCTAGGGCGCCACCACATGAGTGTTATCATGGGTGCACCCATGTTTTACATAGAGAAACACAGACGATAATTGTCTGTACGGCACAAACAAATATCGTCTATGTTTGTCTGTGTGAAGCATGGGTGCACTCATGGTAGCACCCATGTGGTGACACCCTACATTTTTCTAGAAAATAACACTAGTGAACACTACACTTTTTGGTACGAGCGACTCAATTAAACATAGGGTCAAACAACATATAAAGTCATGTAAACATACTCCTTCCGTCCCAAAATATTTGCCACATTTGTTTTTTCAACCGTCGCGGGAATTTTTGTTTATTTCTACGTTTTCATTGCTTATTTGATAAAATAAAATATTCTTGACACCTCTTATTTCGAAGAACTTTTCATGTAGTTTTTTGATATGTAATTTTTATTTTTTATCTCTTTACCAATATGTAAATAAAATGAATTGAAAAAACTTGATATTTTACCTCGGTAATAGAAATGTGACAAATAATTTGGGACGGAGGAAATATTAGGGAGTAGTCCACAAAAATTCAATCGGTCCAGTTTGCGGCTCCCAGTATATATACGCCCATGATGACGGCCACGACCCGTTTTGACTCTTGCAGACTAGTTCTGGGTGCAGTGGGCCATTTTCATTCCATTGAGAAGAAATTTCGCACTCCCGCGATATGACGTCATCTTACCATGGCTCCTTCGATCAGCCCGCCGGTGCCGGTGGCTTCTCCTACCCTCCGCTCTCCACGCAGCGGTTCGACACCTTCCCGAATTTCGCAGATTCCGAATCCGGCAGTTATCCCGCCGCTGGAGACGACTCGCCGTTCTTCGTTCCCCAACACGTTCCGTCTCCACCGCCAATCTACTCCTCAGGAGGGGGATTAGGCTCCGATCCGGCTGATTTCTCCACGCTCCAGGATGAGAAGCCGTTCGACGATGGTTTTCCGGCATCCAATGGCCCGATTCTGCCCCCGCCATCGGAAATACAGGAGGAGGGTTTTGCTCTCAGGGAATGGAGAAGGTTAATCGTTTCTACAGTTCAAATTTGATTTATTGATTTTATTCCGGTGTGTTTGAATGATTTGGTCACTGATCTGTCACACATTGGCATCCGTTTCAGTCTTAGATTTCTTTTCTATGTCTGTTACTGCTCCCTATTAGTTTTCAGAACAAATTTGCCATCCTTCTTTATGCAAAATTTGAATTTGTTCTCTTTTTCTTTTTTGAATTGTACCAGTCTGTTTATAGTGTATGTATGATCTTCCATTTTCATAGTTGTGTGTTTGCAAAAGAAAATGGAGTATGACAATGGAATTAGTGGAGATTATATATTCGTGGCTTTTTTGTTCATGAACCTTGAATGCTGTTTAAAGACTTCAAGAAAGAAGAAGATGAAGAAGAAAGACTTACTGGTTTTGATCAGTTGAGTGATTTAAATTATTGCAGATATTTCAGTGTGAAACATAAATTTGTATTATGCAAATTAACACCTCTTTTCCCAGAAATGAATTTCAGTTTCTATTATTGCTGATCATGTTGTTTATCTGACTCTATTCATCCAATGAAGGAATACAAAAATGGTTCTGATGTTTTCCTATTCTCCCCAGACCCTACTGTTGTGGGATTCACCTGGGTTGTTGTTGTTGTTGTTTTCCTATTCTCTCAATGCCAATTTTAATTTGTGTTTTCCTTTCTAAGTGTGAACATGCCAATAGAATTAAAAGTGATATAAGATCAAAATTGCACCTTTATATAAGAGCATTTGTATTATTTGAAATACTCCGTATGATTTTTTCAGACAAAATGCTATTCAACTAGAGGAGAAGGAGAAGAGGGAGAAAGCGTTGTTGGGCCAAATCATTGATGAAGCTGATTCCTATAAAGTTCAGTTTTACAAGAAGAGACAACTTGCAATGGAAGCAAACAAGGCTGCATGCCTGGAGAAGGAGAGAGTAAGATTACAGATTTCTTCTGCTAAAGTTCTTCAATTTACTCGGCTATGGTCCTATAGTTTTTGCATCAATAGAAGAAACAAGCTCATTATTTATGTGTCTTGTAGTCCCTTTGCTTTGTCATCCATATCGGTTCTTAGCTTTCATTCTAGACTGTGTCTTTTTTTCCTCTTGAGTTCGTTACAGTTTCCTCTTCCCCTCTACTTGCTTCATGCCACATGATTTTTTTATATTGGCGATTCAAATTTTTAGGTTCATTTAGGGCCTGTTTGGAACTTGGAAAATGTTGGGGGATTATATTGTGAGGAAAATAAAGAGTAAGGAAATAAGAATATGGGGAAAATAAAAGAAATGCTTTAAGTTCAACAACATCAACAAACCCAATAGAATCCCACAAAAATGCTTCAAGTTCAATAAAGCAATTTTAGTTTCTTTTCTTTTAAAGTCATTTGATTTAACATTTAAATAATTCTATATGTAAAAGCTTAAAAGTTTATTCCAATTGGATTTCCCATTCCCTACTATTTTACTAGTTCCAAACATAGTCTCAGTTTCAATCCTGCAATCTTAAAAAAAAAACGGTGGCTGTCACTTACCTCAATCTTGTCGTTTTATTTCAGTTATTTATTGCCAGACATGAGAAGTTGCACGCTGATGCGGACAAACACTATTGGAAGGCGATTGCAGAGCTAATTCCTAATGAAGTTCCAACTATGGAAAAGAAAGGGAAAAAGAGTCAAGAAAAGAACCCTGCTGTTGCCATTACTATCAAAGGTCCGAAACCAGGGAAACCCACAGAGCTGTCAAGAATGCGGCAGATAGTATTAAAGCTTAAACATAACACACCTCCACACCTAATGCTGGCACCACCCACCACCACCACCAAAGATGCAAAATCCGGTACTGCTTTGCCCATTGCTATCAACCCTATCGCTGTTGCTTGATTGCAGAATTATGTTTAAAATACTTGAAAACAATATACGAGTGCATCGTTTTTCATTGTTTTGAACGGGTATGATTTCGGGTTGAGTTTATGCCATCTGTTATTTATATAAATGTCAGAAACTGGTTCTTGCAGATTGTATAAGATGATACTACGGGGTAATATATTTCATCTTAAGGTTTGGAAAAATAAAAAAAATACCCTGCCATCTCTGCGGTAGTAAAGAGTTGACAATAATGTTTGGTATACATTACCAAACGTTTTAGTACATTACGCGATTGATTGAGAATGTTTCAGAGAATTGTTTTCTCCTAGTTTTCCTTCTAATGAATACATATATACTCACATTTGCACATTGATCTGTACATAAGTAAACAACCCCCCCCCCCCCCAAAACTACTCAATACGATATATATTCTGCAACAGAATGACCCAAAGTATTATCCATCATCAATACGAGCATGGTGAATTTGAGAATCACCTTTATTAATGAGATTCTCTGCTCTGGACCCATCAGTCCCGTGGCTAACACTTTCTGCTTTACTTTGAGCCCGTCCTGAACTTGTTCTGTACGATGGTGTTGATGATGCTGGAATTTGAGTCATCAATGGCTTTATGTTACTCGTTGGAAGGCTTCGCTTAATATCCTGTCTCAGACAATGAAGTCAAGAATGAATCAAAGCAAATAAGATGGAGATTTTTTTTAAAAAATCATGTACATACCATGTGCCTCATAGCCATATCCAAAGATTTTTTCGAGATTGTCCTACCAAGTCCGGAGCTGGAAGAAGAATGTCTGCTACTATTGTTGTCTTGCTTCGGCGGGGCCAGTTTCTGCATACTTACCACTCTCTCAACCATCTTAGTTCCAACTGCAGCGGGGCTAGCCTTAATGTTAGCTTTGGCGTGTAAGCAACTCATATTTGAGGGAGGAACAGATCTTCCACCGCTGCTATGGATAAATTGATTAGGAGATGGAAGGCCTCTCCTCGGAGAACACGATTGACGCCTAGACCCTCTTACAGAAGAAGGGGGTTCAGCATGTGCTCCGGATCTACCCCTAGTGGGGGTAGATCCTGGCTGCTTGTCTGGTAGTGATGGTGTCATAGAAGTAGCATCAAGAGAGTTACGCAAGGGAGTAGGGGGCCTTGGCGATCTCTGTTTTGTAGCTAGAGAAGTAGAATGTTGGGGGTGGAGATTTTGCGTTGTCTTTTTCGGCTGTAAAGTTAGGGTTGAATTCCTTGGTGTTGACTTAGGTTGAGCATGAATAATAGATGGCCTCATAGTTGGCGTGGAGGAGGACCTCGTTTTGTGTTGCTGATTGGTTGAATGCAATGTGGCACTGGATGATGATAGTATAGGGCTCACTCTAGTTGATGATCGTTTCAATGGTGTGCTTGGTGTTGGTTTAGACGTCAATGATGATGAGGTCGACGCTGACATGGATTTGCTCGAATACAGTTTCCCACTTGAGGTTGAATGTTTTGATCTGCTTGAAGATGTGGAGGGCGTTCGGCCACCAGCTGCACTTGAAATGTTTAACTGTGGAGATCTTGGGTCTTTAGTTGCGAAGCTGCTTCTTCTTGCACTGGACTGATAGGGATCTGATAGCTATACACACACACACACAGAGAGAGAGAGAGAGAGAGAGAGAGAGCAGAGCAGAGCAGAGATAACAATAAGCTTAATCATTTAGGACTTAAGAGAGAGCAAGCAATAATTTGGGTAATGCCTAATAATCCCATTTGGCCTTTTTCCCATTTTTCTCTGCATCCAAGATTTTTATAAATACAAAAACCGTCTTAAAAAAGATCGGTTGTTCCAATTCCATTATGAGTCCAACCCCCATTACAAACGAATTCAATATGATACACACACTTAGGGTTCGGATGGTACAAAGGTGATGCGGAGAAGAAGCAAGAATATCTTACCTTGCGCGTTTGCACAGGTGCAAAGGTTTCAGGTGTTCCCAACAGATTTTCTGTTACTGTTTCTGCTGACTCCAACTCCAATGAAGGGAAAAGTGGAGTATTAGGAGGTGACATAAGCCTGCAGCAATGAAAAAGACTCATGTCCAAATAGACCATAAGGCATTCCATGTTATCATTCACAACATAAGTCTGGGTCATTTGGATCAAAGGGAGTGTTACAAAATGCTTGAACAGATTTTTTTATATTCATTTGTGTTTTGCATATTATTAGCAAATACTTCATAAATAAGTCCAGCTTCCTTTTATAAATGACCCCAAATTAAGCTCCCATTCTTCCAAAGGACGACTTTATAAGATGAATAATACTCCGTATATTATTACTCCTACTTTATTAACATATAATAATGAGGCAGAAGCATATTCGGAAAGTCAACAAATAAGAGTGCCTAGACTAAATGTGTGCGTATTTAAAAGTGGGAATTTAATTATGAGATGGATGGAACAATTTCCTTTCTTGCATTTTTGTCCATTTTGCAAAACCAAGATATAGCAGTTGCACTAAAAAAGACAGATTGAACAGTTTGGCTTTAATGTTCCAGTAGAGAGTTAAGCTAAGCCAGCAAAAGCCTTAAGTATGAGTGCAAAGATGAGAGTAACACAGAGATTTATTACCATTCATAGTCATTTTTATCAGTTTCTGCACTCAGCAAATCATCAGCATCAATCTCCAAAGCAGCAGCAGCCGACGCAATACTGAATCTTGGAGAGCTTCCAGCTGTTGATCCTGCAAGAAAAAATGTACTGTTTTGAATTGTAAAATGAAAAAAAACCTAAATACTATAAAAACATCAGGCAATACTATATTGGTAATTAGGCAAGTGTACAGCATGGTCAACAATGGTGCTATTTTCTAACATAAGCCAGATTACTAAAAATGGAATTGTCCGGGTGTAGCTTAGCTGACAAAGAAGGAACACAAAAGAGATAATGCACGAGTTTAACGGTGCGATTATAGCTCAATTTGAAGTTCACGTTTTTTATACTTAAAATGGGAATTGATACAAAGAGAAAAGACAACAACATGAAGAGTCATCAACCAGCAACACAACAGACTAGAACAATATTGAAATCTAAGGGCAAAAAAGCATTTGGTAACTTCTATTTCAGCCCTTAAAAATTAAGCCAGCCAAAACTGGGCCTTACATACCAAGAGGAGCATCAAACACATCAGAATTCTGAAGCAGGAGAAGATCGTCTTCCCGCGTGCGCATTTCAAAGAACAATGCTAGCTCATCTTCCTTCTCAGAGTTCCAAAGACTCCCCATTTTCCAAGCCCTTAAAAACTCCGCAATCACGAACCCTAAACCCTCCTATTTGGCGTCCACATTGCGAGGCAACAAGCCTCTCCTTCCTCCCTGCAAAACCCTAGCCTTTTCTTTCAACCCTCAGATTACAGAGGAAACCAAGCCGTTTCTCCTCTGGAAATCAGAAATCAATGTCCATTGATCGGAAATCCGGCTCCTGCAGTCAGAATTTCCGACCTGAAGAAACAAAAAAAAGATGGAAATCAAAACGGCAGTTCGAGATTTTGAAAAAAAACTCCGGGAGAGAAATCAAAATCTAGGGTTGAAATGTGCGATAAATGTGTGTTCCGTTGTTGAGAACAATAGTGATATATACATAAATGCAAGCATAAAAACAGTGAAATCGCAGTATAGATGGATTAGATAGATTCAAACGGGCGCCATTGTTGAGAAAATGAAGCAGAAATTCACCTGAACCAAGCTCACCATCAGAGAGGGAGAGGGAGGGGAATGTGAATTAATGTTTGGAGAGAGAGAGGGACACAAAGAACGGCAATTACGTTGCTCTAACGTTAGGCCGTTAGGGCAAATTTATTTTTGATTAAATTCTTAAAACAGTTCGTATTTAATATTTATGTATTCTTTTAAATTAGTTCTAAAATGTTTTGACAACCAAAAGAATATGTAGTATTTGTTAATTGAAAATAATGTTTAGCATAGTTTCTCGATTAAGGTCTATTAGAATGTCATAACAACTTCTAACAATTTTCTCAAAGTGATCCATTCTAATTTATTTTTTTCAAAATAAAAACTCATTAAAATTAAATCACGCTAACTTCATAATCACCGAACTCAATGTTATGTAAATATGTAACTTATATATGTGCTTTATTTTCATGAAAAATTACTATTCCCTCCGTCCCGCTATATTCGTCCAGTTTTGACTTTTGAAACTGTTCATCTAAGCAGTTTGACTCATCAAATTCTCTCAATGTGTAAGCCTAAATATAGTCATGTGTGATCTTGTTTGATTTGTCTTAACATATAGATTATTAATATATAATTTCTATAATTTTTTAATATGCAAATTACAAGATAAAATGGATTAAAGAAGTGTATTGGATGGTGTGCAAAAATGAAAGTGGACAAATACTCTGGGACGGAGGTAGTACAAAGCAATTCAAATCTCATTTCATAATATTTCTTTTGTCCAAAAATAAATTTCATGTTAACGGAAAAGACTAATTCTTAGTTATACTCCGTATTTATTTGAAAATAATTTTGGTCAAGAATCGTAAATCAAAGAAAAAGTATTATTTCAGACTAATGAAACTGTTTATTGAATAATTTATTTATATGATATTCTATTAAATAATTTTAAAAAACCTAAAAGGTTTACTTTCAAGATTATTAATTAATTATCTTTATTATATTATCATCCAATAAAACTTGACATTATTTTTCTCTATTTGATGAGTTTTTATTTCAAAATTGTACTAATCTGTGAAAACATCCAATTAAAATGACAACTTTGAGAAATTAGTATAAGTTTTAATGTCATCTTTATGGCTCTTAGTCTTGAGACTAAACTGAACATTATTTTCAATTAACAAATACCATCTTGGTAATTAATTTATCTTGGGAGCTAAATCAGAAAAACGCATAGTTATTAAGTACTCCGATCCGTACCTTTTTGAGAATTTACTCTTTAAAAAAATGGGAGTTGTACTAAGTGCGATACGATTTTGGTTCCCAAGATGTAAGGGATGACGACTATTACAGCATCCACGGCCTTTTTGGGTCGATTTAATTCTAGACCGATTCAGATGACTAGTTTCGGTATTTTTTAACTTTAATTTAAGATTGTATTTAAATTTAAAAAATGTGTACATTTATAAAATGAAGTAATCAATTAAAATAAAATTCAAGTTTAAATGTATTGAGTTAATTAACTTTAGACTCTAGTGTCACCACTTAACTTGTGATGTTTAGAGACAATAGGCCAATAGGGTCCAGTACTTTTGCATCACAATTTTCAAATAACTTTGAAAAGAATATGAATAAAGATTTAGCTAAAAGTAAAACATAGAAAATTTATTAAAATATAAAATTCATATTTCTATTCTCAAAATAAGCTAGAGTTACAATATCAATAATATTAAGTATAAAATATACAAAAAGACTATGGAATGCCAATATATAGCTATGCTACATTATTGTCGCGGTGCAAACTCAAATTTTTTTAAGATACGGAGTATAAAGNAGTATTAGACTCTTGTTTTGGGTTATTTCTTTTTTAAAAAAGCTTGAAAATACTTTTACACGGTTACATTTAAAAAATTTTAAATTTAAACGAACTCGTTAGAGTAAAAAATATATCAGTCTTGAGATTTTTATTGAGTTGGATCTTTAACATAGTATCAGAGCTTTGATAACCAAGAGATCACAATTTTAAATCTCACTGTCACCTAGTTAAAAAAAGGATTTTCACGTGCAAGCTAAGATTGAGAAAAATGAATAAATCTCATATGCACGTGATTGGCGCATCAAAGTATAAAAATATATCCACCACAAACAGTAGGGTAAAGTCCGGAAGCCTCAGCACTGGGGCCGACACCATGGCCTGCTTGAGGTGTGCGAACGCTGTGGCGGCTCCATCTGTCCATCGGAAGGCATCCTTTTTAACATGTCCGTGAGGGGCGCAGCGAGGTGGGAGTATTGGCGAACAAACCGTCTGTAGTATCCGGTGAGGCCCAAGAACCCACGCAATTGCTTCAACGACGTCGGCTCCGGCCAATTGACCATGGCTTCAATTTTCTTTCCATCAGCCCGTAGTTCCCCGTTGGAGATAATATGTCCCAAATAATCAATGGAATCCTGACAAAAAGAGCATTTGGATTGTTTAACAAAAAAATGATTAGCACGGAGCAAGTCTAAGACCTGCGTCAGATACTTTCGCAGGGCCCCGGAAAATAACTTATTCATGCAAGCCTGAAAGGTAGACGGGGCATTGGTTAACCCGAACGGCATAACCAGGAATTCGTAATGGCCTTCATGGGTACGGAAAGCCGTTTTATAAATATCCTTTTCGGCCATGCGAATCTGGTGATAGCCGGAGCGTAAATCCAATTTGGTGAAGTGACGCGCGGCCCCAAGCTCATCAAAAAGCTCGTCGGCAGTAGGAATTGGGAAGTGATCTGGTACAGTGACGGCATTCAACGCCCGGTAGTCCACACAAAACCGGAAAGACCCATCCTTCTTTTTGACCAACAAAACTGGGGATGAGAACGGGCTTCGACTCGGGCGAATGAGTCCCTCCTTGGTCATCTCCTGTACGAGCCTTTCAATTTCCGTTTTCTGAAAATGTGGGTAGCGGTACGGACGGACATTAACGGGAGCACTGCCTGGTTGGAGGAAAATACGATGATCCGCCGTACGGTGGGGTGGCAGACCGTGGGGTATGGCAAAAACCTCAGCATAGTTGTGGAGTACTTCGGCGATGGCAGGGCAGAGAGCTAACTCACGTGGTTTTGCAGCAGCTGTGGGTGAATCCTCCGGCGTCAGAGCAAGCAGTTCATAACATTCAAGAATGGCTTCATGAGATTGCATAGTTTGGAACATGGCCAGGGACACTGGTTTCGGTGTGGGGCTGCTGCCCTGGAGTGTAATGACCTTGCCATCCCATGTGAACTCCATAGTTAACTGGGCGAAATCTTGGGCAACTTTTCCGAGCTGCTGGAGCCATTGCACCCCCAAGACGAGATCTTGTCCATGAATAGAGAGAATATAAAGGTCCACCACAAAGGCCGTGTCTTGCAAGAAGAGCTGGACGGCCAAACATTGAGCGGTACATGGCATGGGTAACTGCAGGCGAGTCACCACCTCGGGGTGGATGAAATTGTGCGTACTACCCCCATCAATGAGAACACGCACCTCCTTTGAACCAATGCGTCCCGGAAGCCGTAGGGATCGTGGGGCTGTGAGGCCCATGAAGTTATTAAGACTTGAGATATCGGCCTCCACAACGAGTTCATCCGGCGTAGGACCTGGGTCGTCGACGTCACCGGGGTCGTCGTCACACAACAAGAGAAAACGCCCACAGCTATGAGTGCGGGACCACTTCTGATCACAATTATAGCAAAGGCCCTTCTCAAGCCGCTCGGCCCGGGTGAGACGTCGAATGGTGTAGGGCATCTTGCTTTCGGCTAGGGCCTTAGTAGGTGTCGGTAGAAGGGGTGTGGTGGGTGCGGCCCGTAACCCCGGACCCGTTCCGCGAGATGGGGTGTAACTGCTCCCCCCATATGGGCGTTGTGAGATGGCGGAAACGAGGGCAGTGTGCTTGGCCTCCAGTTCCCTGGCCAAGGCAAAAGAATCAGACAGAGTCTCGGGTTTGAGCAATCCAATCTCCTGTTGAAGGTGTGATCGCAGCCCGGCATGAAACAAGGAGATCAAGATATCCTCCCCGGCACCGGTGACATGTTGTAATAATTTCTCGAACTCACCCTGATACTCCATGACGGTACCCCTCTGGCGCAGCTTTGCTAATTGACCCAGATAATCCACGTAGTGTTGTGAATCGAAACGGAGTTTGAACTTGTCGACGAAGTCCTCCCAGCCGGCCAATAAGTTATTGGTCCGACGCCAAGGGAACCAGTCCGCGGCCGCGCCCTCTAACATCAAAGCAACACATCGTAATCGCTCCTCCGGTGGTGTGTCATAAAACTGAAAGTACTCCTGCACTTTGTAAAGCCAACGTAGCGGATCGGAACCGTCGCATTTAGGAGGCTCCAATTTTGGTTTAGGGACATACCCGGCGTTTTGTTTCGCAGGAGTATCGCACTCCCTGCGGTTGTCCTTCTGCTGGTCGTGCGTGCTGGGCGACCCACTGCTTGCGAGAAGGAGGGCTTCTAAACGAGAGAATCGCAATTCCATATCCCGTTGCATGTGCGCCACCGATTGACGGAGTGCGGCAACTTCCTCACCCTGGGTTACTTCGGCTGACATGATAACTCAATGGAAGCACCAGTTGATACGAGTTGTATCGAAATAGAGAAGACTTCGAGCGTCTCCAAGCTCTAGAACCGTACGCCCAAGGTGAAGAGAGCTAGGGTTTAGTTAATACTTCTTGTTATTCATTAAGGAAGAATACCTTCCCTATTTATAGGAGACAAAGAAGCATTAATCCTAATTAAACTATGTTTGCTATCCTGACGGTTCAAGAAAAGCGACGAGGTAAAGAACCGTAAAGAAACCCTCGAAGGAGCATTTAATTTGCTCACCTAATGAAAATCTAAAATACAATAAAGATAATTAAAGTATTATTAATTTAAGATGCATAATCCTCCTGCCATGCGGGAGGTCTTCTCGGCCTAGAACTCCTTCGAACACATGTCTCTGAACCACCCGTCTCAGTCTCCTCATGCCATCCGTTTCCTTCCTCGGGTAGGAACTCCGTCTCTGATCCCTCGTGCAGCCCACTGCCACCATCGGTTGGCAGCTCTTGCTCCATAGGCTCATGCATAACAATATCTTAGGCCTACAACCACAAATTTGCGTTTTTGATTGAATTAGTTCTTTGTGAGTCTGTTAGACAATGTTCATCAACTCAGCCGCATAGAGGTAGTAAGACTTAGACTTTTTTATTTTTGAAAGTATATTATAGAGGTAGTAAGACTTGACTTTTTTATGTCTACCAGCTTACACATCAACTTGCACACCACCTCCATCTTCTCCCACGATACAATTCCACTAGACCACTACACATTTTTTATCTAAAAAAATGTTTGGGTATACCAACAATTTGTACTCCAAATTATATGATGCCTTTATATTTACGATCAAAAATATGGAAATTTAACTCTATATAGTACGGAGTACTATTTTTCATTTATTTATTATTTATTTACACTTTAAAATCTATTTAGCATATAGCATATTTGTTTAAGATTTTATGAACGTATTATAAAGATTTCAAACGACATGTACCCGCTTACAAACAGAATGATCACAAATTTCACAAACTTACCATTTATGATTTAAATTTTCATTTTAAAATTATTCTAGACTATTTAAAAGTTTTTTTTGAAATTTATAAATAGTAAGTTTATGAAGTTTGTAACTGTTTTGTTTGTGAATCTAGCATTTCTCAATTAGAAAATACTTGATTTACAAACACAATGATCACAAACTTACTACTACCTTCGTCCAAGAGTATTTGTCCACTTTCATTTTTACACACCATCCAATACACTTCTTTAATCTATTTTATCTTGTAATTTGTATATTAAAAAATTAAAGAAATTATATATTAATAATCTATATGTTAAGACAAATCAAACAAGATCACACATGACTATATTTAGACTTACACATTGAGAGAATTTGATGAGTCAAAGTGCTTAGATGAACAGTTCCAAAAGTTAAAACTTGATGAATACTTCGGGACGGGGGGAGAATTTGTGAAATTTAATAAAAAAATAATAGTTTAAAATAATTTTAATTTATGAGAATTTGCACTAAGGTAATTCTCATAAATAAAAAAAATTGGTATATCCATTTAAAAAATCATTTGCTTATGAATGAATATAAAAATATTTCTATTTATTTATGGATGATTAAAAAACGCTTTCCATATATAATATAATAAAAATTATTGGTCAATATTTCTCCTTCATTTAAATAAAAAATGATTTTATGTATGGTAAATATAATACTACATATTTTTTGAATGCTATTCATACATATTGTATAACAATTATAATAATTGATAATAATAATAATAATAATAATAATAATAATAATAAATTGTGTTTATGCCCCTATATATAGTAAATTTTTTTATGTATGGTACGTAAATGTATTCCTACATTATATGGAGTACTTATGTTTCCATATATAAAATTATACTCCGTATTATAATGTTATAATGAAGGGAACACACAACATTTCCATATAACACACAAAGAATAAGAGAAACACACAAAATTTCCATTTATAATGCAACGTTAATGGGCAGAAAAAGTTGGTCAAAATTTTCTCAGCTTTTTAATAAGTATAGATATAGATTTGTCTAGTTTAACCTTGTTCGTCAACTTAATAAATTTTGAGTTCCAATTACTCTATGTATTAGTGTGTATATATATATATATATATGTATGTATGTATGTATGTATGTATGTATGTATACTACCTTCGTCTCACTCTCTTTGGAGTCTTTGTCCATTTTTTACTTTTAGAACTGTTCATCTAAGCACTTTGACTCATCAAATTTTCTCAATGTGTAAGCCTAAATATAGTCATGTGTGAAAGAAGAGAGTGGGACGGAGGGAATATATATATATATATATATATATATATATATATATATATATATATATATATATTTGAAACGATAAAATGGATATATCTAAACCCACTCGTGTGGTTCAGACCACTCCATTATCTATAATTGTTCATTCTCTACCTTCAAACCAATCAGCACATAAAGACAAGAGTGAAACTTGAATATATACGACACAGATCCCACGTGTACTTCCATTTTCATACTCCCTCCGTCCCCAATTTGATTACAAATTGCGGGTTACGGAGTAAAATTTCCTACTTTTTGAAATCATTTTATTTACAAATTGGTATATCAATAAGATATAAAAATTACATATTAAAAAACTACGTGAAAAGTTCTACAAAACAAGAGGTGACAAGAATATTTTATTTTATCAAATACTTAATGAAATCACGTAAACAAACAAAAGTTATCGAGAGGAGAGAAAAAAAATTGTAATCCATTTAAGGACGGAGGGAGTATCTCAATCATCAATTATTTCATCATTCATTCAATTCCATGTTTTCCTTATTTTATTAATTTGTAAATTTGTGTATTTTGTAAATTATTTGTATGTGAACTTTGTATAAGTTTATGTATTTCGTGAATATTTTGTTCTAACTCTAGCATTATTCTTAGACATTTTTTAAATAGTGTGGGGGGGGAATGAGAGTAATATTTACTTGAATGATACTCTGCTTGACTACTAGAGTAATACATTGGAAAACAACATATGTTTTAGTACTATTTGTACAAATTTTACTTGCTTTTATGTACCTCCAAAGTGTCTTGTACTATTGGGATTCGATAACTATATATATTTGGTCATCTTTTTTCTCTTTTTCCAGTGGAGAGGAGTTTGCTACCCAACAAATTTGACGATAGATAATCACAAAATAGAAGGAATATATTTATTAGAAATATTTTATTTTTTGTTAAATAAACAAAAAAATTGCAAATTAAATGTTGTTCGTATATGGTATATTGTGTATATTACGGAATACGGAGTATATAATTAAATTTCTCTAGCATCATCTCAATATAAAAAGTTGGAACCACATCCTTTAATCATTGGATCTACTTATAAAATGAGCACCATGCTACACTTACACCAAAAAGTGTACCCAAAAGTTACACCAATGATATATACGGACTTACCGAGTATATATTAACATTTTGATGTTCACACTGACACAAAATACTTGTGCATTATTGAAAATCTACAATAACATTTTGTGTCTATGTGAACTATTAGCCTATCATTACACCGTTACAAAATATAGGCGCAACGGGTACAAATAGCTTAATCCTAAAATGAAATAAGGAGTAAAATAATAGAACGATCTAAAAATAATTTATTCATTAAAATAAAGGGCAAACTACAAATAAATTATTGTTTAATCAAAATATTACTCCGTAGCTTACACGTAGTTTCTTAAATACGAAAAGAATTAAATATATCCATAATTTTGTTTTTCATCTTTTCGCTTTAACTTATACACAATTAAAGAATAACATATTAACCCCCAAATACTTTTTTTGCTCCATAAAAAATATTAATGCCAAAAAGTGTCACACCCGGCGGAGGATAGATGGTGAAGGCAAGTGACAATCCCATTAAATACTACTTCTGTCTCAGAATATTTGTTCAGTTTTGACTTTTCGATTAATCATTTTTAATCTTTGACTTTTAATTAAATAAAATATATATTATATACTCTTGCGTCCCGGAGTATTCGTCCAGTTTTGACTTTTGGAACTGTTCATCTAAGCACTTTGACTCATCAAATTCTCTCAATGTGTAAGCCAAAATATAGTCATGTGTGAATGTGTGATCTTGTTTGATTTGTCTTAATATATAGATTATTAATATATAATTTCTATAATTTTTTAATATAAAAATAACAAGATAAAATAGATTAAAGAAGTGTATTGGATAGTGTGTAAAAATAAAAGTGGACAAATACTCTGGGACGGAGGTAGTATTAATTAAATAGAATAATATTTTGATAGTATATAATATAAAAAATCTAATAAATCAATTTTGGTATCAATATCTAATATCGTCAAATATTTCTAGTAATTTTAAAATGAACCAGACAAGACATTGTTAATTCAACGATTAATTCTTCCTACATTTGGATATATTGTACCATGTTGCGTTTAACAAAAAATACGAGGTTGCGATCAATGATTTATGAGTACCAATGTAGTTTATGAAGTTTCCAAAATTTAATTTGTAATTCATTTGATAATCATGTTTTAAAGCGTTATATTATTTTATTATATACTCCGTAGTCTATTTCTATTCTTCAATAATGACAAATATTAAGTGATAGCGTAAATATGAGTCGTAAAACACACAGGTGTGATACTAGTGGGTCTTAAATGACAAGCCTACAAAAAAGCTTATGAGACAGCGAGAAAGGATATCGAGGGGGCGTCGCGCCTCACTCCCATTGCAGGAGGGGAACCGCGCTTTCCGTCGCGGCGCGCGCCCGACTTCTTGCGCAGAGCTGGTCTTCATTCTTGGCGCAAAAACGTGGCGGCCCCCCTTTCTTCATCTTCTTCTTCCGATTCCTTTTTCTTCTTCCTCCTCGATTTTTTTTCTTTTTCTTTTTCTTCTGAACGGGATTCCTTGACCGACTTTTTTTCTTAATTTTCTCTTAATCTGTTTTCTCCTTTCACTTGTTTTATTTCAATTTATTTTTTTAATTCCAATAATTAATATTTAATTAATGTTAATATTTGTATTTATTTTTATTAATTTTTAATTCATTACTTTTATTTTATTTATTATTATTTATCTATTTTTATTAATGAATAAATATTTGTATTAAATTTATATAATTTTTGAACTAAAAATAATATATATTGTAAAAGAAAAGGGAATGCGGGCTTTCAGCCGATATCATTGCAAGATTTTAGGTGAGGCAAAAAGTTAGTGGAATGCTGATGTGACAGAAGTTATGGCAAGGCGGATTTTGGAATCATTGTTTATGATCTAATTGCCTTATTTTCTTAAATTTAACACAATGTATCCTAGTTACTTTCTTCACCATACACATTTTAACATTTTGCAAATTCGACTTGTTTCAATTGATATCGTTTCGCCTTTATAAAACTTCTATAATTCTTCTCCAAAAGTCAAAACAAAAAAATATTTATGATATAGAAGAAGTTTAAAATAAATCCTAAATTTTAAATCATTAAATAAAATTTGACATTATATGTTGGTGATCTTTTCACATCATTTAACATTATCGAGAGTAAGTTGTGTACAATATTTTTGTCTAAAAGTTTTGATTAACTCTTTCCATCCTAAAATAATCTTCCCAGTTCGGCTTATAAGGTTTGACTGAAATTATTTTCAATTTAATTTATTTTATTTTAGAATAAAATTTAAAAATAAAAATGGTATATTTTAAAACTACGTCAAAAAGTCTAAAAAACAAGAGATAACATGACTATGTTATTGTATCATAAAAATAATGAAAATATGTATTAAAAAAGAGAAATTTAACTAAATAGGACTAAAACATAATGACTTTTCCAATATAGCACCATATATTTTTATTTCCCAATGTAGGACCTTTGGTCATTATCAAGTAGTCATTATTCAACTAAATGTCAATCATTACTGGACATTATTCCTCTCATTAGGTCATTATTAAATTCTATTTAGGGAATAAAAAAGTTTAAGTCATACATTAAGAAAGTCATTATGCTTTAGTTTTATTTAGTGCAAATTTTACACAAAAATGATTAGTACCCAATTTTCAAACGCACCAATCTGTATAAATTTACGACAGGCATATATAGATACAGCTACTAAAACACTCATATACTAAAAATTCTCCCCCATGGAATTCTTCAATCTCCTTTTACTCTCTTTTCCGCCCTGTCTTCTCCTCTCACTCCTCCTCCTGCTGCGGCGGCGCCGGTTAGATCTCGGGAAGGGACGCCGCCTCCCGCCGGGCAGCCTCGGGCTGCCCTTCATCGGGGAGACGCTCCAGCTCATCTCCGCATACAGGACGGAGAACCCGGAGCCGTTCGTGGACGAGAGGGTGTCCCGGTACGGCGCCGTTTTCACGACGCACATATTCGGGGAGCCGACGGTTTTCTCGGTCGACCCGGAGGTGAACCGGTTCGTGCTCCAGAACGAGGGCCGGCTCTTCGAGGCGAGTTACCCCGGTTCGATATCGAACTTGCTGGGGAGGTATTCGCTGGTTCTGATGAGCGGGAGCCTTCACAAAAGGATGCACTCGTTGACCATGAGCTTCGTCAACTCCTCCGCCATGAAAGAGTATTTGCTGCTTGATATTGACCGGTTGGTCCGGTTGAATATGGATTCCTGGACCGGCCGGATCCTCCTCACCGAGGAGACCAAGAAGGTATATTCTTTAATTTATTACCACACATTTATTAATTAACTAATTAGTTTCGTGATTGAAATTACTAGGTGGATCTTACTAAAAAAGATTATTACTTTTTAGGTGGATCTTACGCATCCTTTCCATCATTAGATCATTTTTCATTTTCTTGTCTATGTAAAAAAATGTTTTTCCTCTCTACCATAAAACTTTTCAAAATTAAATTATAGTGCTTTTTAAAAATGTCTAGTTTTCTTATTTTTTAAATTTTTTTAAATTTATAATCCCTCTGTCCACAAATAAACTTTACATTACGCGTTACGATGTTTGACTGAAGTTATTTTCAAATCATTTTATATGAAAAATGGTGTGGAATTGAAAAATAAAAATTACATATTAAAAAACTATATCAAAAGATTTACAAAACTAGAGGTGACATGACTATATTATTTTATCAAATGGGTGATAAAAATAGGCCAACAAAGTGAATAAAGTTTGACCCTGTGAATAGTGAACGTAAAGTTTATTTGTGGACGGAAGGAGTAATAACTTAGGATATGATGTACTCGGTATATGATAGATTAATTATAAATAAAAAATTATACCAACCTTACACATTTTTAAGGAATGCTTTTTTCAACTTTGGAAAGTGATTGGGATAAAATTTTATTTGAAATAATAGAAAAAGGTTACTCAAATAGGAGTAAAATATAGAAAAAATTACTAAAATAAGAACTCTATATTTTTATCTTCTATGTTTGCACTGTGGTAATGTAACATTGTACATGGACATTTTGCAATACTGTTTGATAATTTGTATGGTCATGATTGACAATATAAATTTATTTTAACTCATATTTCAAAAATAAAAACATGAAAAATCCTATTTTAGTATAATTTCAATTTTTTATTCATATTTTAGATTTTTTTCCACAATAGAAATAGGTAAAAACAAAATTATGAATGAGGCGGGAGTGTATTTTTATTTTAAAGCATGAATATATCACGAGAATTGTACCTCTTTTTCCGTATTACGTCAAAAGTTCTACAAAACAAGAGGTGACAAGAATATTTTATTTTATCAAATACTTGATGAAATCGCGTAAACAAACAAAAGTTATCGAGATGAGAGAGAAAAAAAATTGTAATCTATTTAGGGACGGAGGGAGTATTTGATTTTTCCTAGTTTTTATTGCAATACTTCAACTATTAATACATCTATTTATATATTATGAAAAATGAACATTTTGGAACTATGTTTCAAAATGAATTTATTAATATTAAATTTATATAAAATTTTATATATTTTTTCCATAATATATAATTAAAATTCCAAAAGTTTGATAATAAAAATCAAACTGCAAAGTTAATTTTAAAACGATGAGAACAAATATTTTTCATTTACAATTACCAACAAGTTTTTTCAAATATCATACGGAGTAATAAATATTTATAAATTTTACTTGTTTTTATTATTTTGGGAACGGTTCCCATGACCCGGGGCAGTTCAGTGTCTCGTTCGTAAAATTGACGATTTCTACCTCCCTAATCCGTGTTAAACTTTCCTACAAGTTAATTTTGACTATGAGGTAAAATTTTGACTCCAAATTTTTTTAAACAATAAGTTTTTTTTAATACTAGAGTATTTCGCTATTTGCCCAAGGGTGATTGATTGGGCACCCTTACTTTGACCAAGCCCATTCGTTTAGTCTCGGCAACCTTGAATATCGTACTTATTGGGAAATGCTTGGTTCACAAACTCAAACTTCACAAACTTCACAAACTTACCATATGTGAACTTCAATAAAGAAAATTAAATAGTCTAAAATAATTTTAAAATGAGAATTTAAACCATAAATAGTAAGTTTGTGAAATTTATGATCTTTCTGTTTGTGAACGTAGCATTGCCCGTACTTATTATAGGAGTGCATTATACTAAAGTCAAATAGAATTTTAAAAAATTGAAAAAAATATGTTCCACATATTAAAAAAGAATATTTTACTCCTCCGTTTATAAAAGATTGTTACAATTTGACTTTTTTGGTCAAATTATGGCACCATTTAATCGTGAATTATGAAAAAATTAAATTTAGTTATAATGTAAATTTAGTAAAATTAGGTTTATTTTAGAATATAGTTTTGAAATATCAGTTTTTTTATAAAATTTAATTATTTTCAACTATAATTAATTTGTGACCAAAAAATACCACAGTTTGACTAAAAAATTTAAACTGTGACAATCTTTTAGGGACGGAAGGAGTAGCATGCATGAAACATGCTCCATATACTAAAATAGAACATTTATTGTTTTTATACCTAAATAAGACTTTATGCTACACATAATTGTTTTTTCATGGTTATTTTTAGAGACTGTATTTGCATATTTCCTCCACTTACATTCTTTGCCATCTATTTACATTATTTTGGGGGAAGGGGTATTTGAATTGGAGTCAAACCATCCTTTCCTACCAAGAGTTTGACACAAAGTATTTCACTAACATATACGTACAAATAATTATCATTTCTGATACACAGATACACATAATGATTGTCACTTTGCAAAACATTTGGTGTCAAACCTAGTTGGTTCATAGTTTTTTTTGGGTGAATTGAGCATGGGAGTAGTCCACATTTAGGAAGTGTGACAAAAGCCTATATTTACGTATGATGTGGATGAAAAAGTTGTACGTGTTCTAAACAAAAAAAGAGACAACTCATATTAGCTAATAAGGTAGGTACACCACACACATAAGACTGCTTCAATTCATAGAGTAGAAATTAAGAATGCTCTAAAGTCAAAAAGAAAACGAAACCCTCGCCACATTTGTCCCTTCTTTATTTTTAGCTGGACACATTATATTATCCATGCCAAAACATACCTAACTCAAAAAATTGTTTTAAAAAACCAATTAGAGTTATACTTTCTACGTCCCTTACAAAATTTTCAAGTTTTTCATTTTACATGTCTCATAAAATATTTCAATTTAAGTTATTAAAAGGACAAAATTATCGTTATTGTTCTTATATCTAATAGAACCTACCTCAACCACTTTCTAAGTCCTTAACATTTTGGTCTTTCTCCTGCCCTACTCATTTCAATTGTTGTCGTTTCACTTTGGTTAAAATTCTTCATCCTTCCCTCCCAAGCAGTGGCGGACCTAGACTACCCAATGAGCGGTGTCAAAAGTAAAAGATCGAGAACTTCTCAGGCGGAATATATAGGCATGATAAAGAGTTAGAGAGCAACGTCTCTAAATTTTCTTTAGAAACATAATAAGAAATAACAAAAAAGTATCAAACTGATAAATTTTATCTTTAATATTAAAATAATTAAAATAAAATAATTAAATGACATTATTATTAATTATAAAAATGATAAAAAATGATCACAGTAGAAAATATTGAAGTTAATACACATTGCACCGGTAGATAACTAATTTTTTAAACACAATAAAAAGTGACAAAAAAATTATGGAGTAATAAATTATTTTCAAATATTCAAATAATTGAAAATAACATAATTATTGAATAGAAAGTATTATTATTAATTATATAAAAAATTATTGTCAATATCTAATACTGTTTTTTTAAAAATTCAGCGGTGTCTGTTGACACCGCCGGACCCCCCCTAGGTCCGCCACTGCTCCCAAGAGTAAAACAAGAAAATGTGTGTGCGCGCGCGCGTTGTGTGTGTGTGTGTATATATATATATACACTCCGTGTGTGTGTATATATATATATATATATATATATATATATATATATATATATATACACACTCCGTATATATATAATGCATGGGATGGATATGATGTGATGATGTGGGGATGCATGCTCATATATAAATGGAATGAATGCAGATAACGTTTCAACTAATGGTGAAGCAGCTGATGAGCATAGATCCATGCGAGTGGACAGAGGAGCTAATGAAAGAGTACATGCTTCTCATTGATGGCTTCTTCACTCTTCCTTCCACTCTCTTCTCCCCCACTTACCGCAAAGCTATTCTGGTACGCGCACACCACCTTTGACACCACCATCCAGTGTCTCACACACCAGATCTTCTGACATGATATTAATCCTATTTAGCGCAAATATTTCTAATTAATATGGTTTTGTTTTATTATTTTGGAATGTTTTTGAAATCAGGCAAGGAAAAAGGTAGCGGGGGCGTTGAATGAGGTGGTGATTGAGAGGAGAAAGGAGAGAGAGTGGAGAGGGGAGAGAAAGAACGACATGTTAGAAGCACTGTTGGAAGGAGACGGCGGCGGCGGAGGGGAATTCACGGACGAGGAAATAGTGGATTTCATGGTGGCGTTGTTGGTGGCGGGGTACGAGACCACCTCCACCATCATGACGGTCGTCGTCAAATTCCTCACCGAGACCCCCTCTGCTTTGGCTCAACTCAAGGTGCGTATTGTAAATTTTGGTACATAAATAAAAAAATAATTCGTACAAATTACATATCCTCTATCTAAAAACAACATCAAATATTCTAGAAGACATCATGTGACAAAAATATTTTATTTTTATTAAATGATCAATGAAAATATACGAATAAATAAATGTTATCGAGGATTCGAGGGCTAAAATCATTTTGGAATTAAAAACATTAAATTGTATAATAAAAAAGTATACCCCGTAAAAAGATTCAAAAGAGAAAGCTGCAAGACCAATAATGATTTCCTTGGTAGACCAAACCAACGGCCTACTTTGTAGCACGTACGTCTTAGTTTTTTATGTGAAATTTAAGAATAAAAACATAAGCTATTTCCAATGTATGACTTAAACTTTTTTATTCTCTAAATAAGACTTAATAATAACTAGTGAAAAAAATAATGTCTAAGTGATGCTGGACATTTAGTTAAATAATGACTGATAGATAATGACCAATGATCCTACATTGAGAAATAAAAACATATGGTCATATATTGGGAAAGTCATTATGTTTTAGTCCTATTTAGGTAAATTGCCCGTCTGAGCTGGCCAGACAATCATTTAAAAAGAGTAAAATTGAGCTTTAATCATAACCAGGTTGACAATGGGTGAAGCTTCTATTTAGTACTCCCTCAGTCCCCTTAATATCTTCTCGCTTTGACTTTTTGTGGTTTTTAAGAAAAGTTGAAAAAAGGAGAAAATTTACCATCATAGCCTTAATGAAAATGGGTGGAGTGTACAAAATGAGATAGGTGATGTGTAATAAATAAAGTGTGGGTAGTTGTGGTATTTCATTTGTTAAAAAAGGTAATGAGAAGATCTATTGGGGACAAATAAAAAGAGCTATTGAGAAGATCTATGGGGGACGGAGAGAGTACTTGAAGATACTCTATGCTTAATATATTTGTCACCGAACAAAATTGACAAAAAACGATCACGAGACTTGCACCCTCGGCCTGGCCTTACCCGTTGAGCCACGCCTCCCGGCACGAACCCATCATTGCAAATTTCTCAATTCCCCATCATTTCAACCTACATTTTGAGTAACACGCTCACACTTGTTCGTTAGAACACTCACCGCTAATTCTCGAGGATCATTTTTCATAATAACACATTCAAGTGGAGACATAATTCTTTAAAGTCGACATTATCTGCGTATTTTTTCGTTCATCCCAAAACATGCTCTATTTTCTATTTTTTTCTCCTCTACACAACTTTCTATCATACAATTTTACTTTTTATAAACTTCTTCGTATCTGGTCAATTCTGGAACATTATTGCGAAACAAAGGGAGTACGTACCTGCAAGATGGGTTGTGGTACCAAACAGGGGTCCCACGGCACTCGTGACTGACAATGCCACTTCAATTCCCTCTTCAATGTTCACACGTGGAGATAAACCCCCATGTTCACACACCTAACAGCCAGTAGTACCGCTATACCCCTTTTCTCTTCTTTCTTTCTTTTGATGCATGCAAAAAGACAAAGCTGTGGTCATTTCTACAGTCATAATATATAATGGGTCAAATTTGTTTGCCCTGCCATTCAAAACATCAACTCAACCTGGGATTGTATTTGCAACTATACTTTCTCTTTTGGTTACCATAACCAAAATACTCTGCTTTTCTACTTCAACCACTCATCCTATTACAAAAGGATGACACCCCATCTCAGAAAGCCCCCCAGGCGGGACATTTGACTGAAAAGAAGGGACATTTGACTGAAAAAAAGTAAGTTGAGCTATAATCTCAGACAGTTGACGTAAAAGTGTGGTCCCATGTTTGGTACTTGTAAAAGCTCTGTGCTTTGCAGAGTTCCTCTCATTGCAACCCTTAATGCCAATCTTTGAGCTACGTCTCACGAGTACACTATATTAGTTTTCCCATGCACAAGGTACAAATCAACGCACAAAAAGGAGAAAAAAAATCAAGCACAAATTGCAAACTAAAGCTCAAAAGGTCTACTCAATTACTCTAATCATATACTCGAGTAATAAAGGTGTCACGAGAATTTTACATTAAAAAAAAAATAAATAATCCGTCATTAAACATGATATATATTAACTTAAATGTGTTTGCAGAAAGAACATGAAGACATCAGGCTAAGGAAAGGCGAGGCTCAGGAGCTGGAATGGGGCGACTACAAGTCCATGCCTTTTACCCAATGTGTGAGTACTCAAACAACACCAACTTCCAACAAATTAAGAAGTACCCATCCAGGACACCTTTGGTCACAAATGTTCTGTTTCAGGTTATAAACGAGACGCTTCGGGTCGCAAACATAATTGGTGGAGTATTTAGGCGCGCGACGACAGATGTTGATGTCAAAGGTTACACAATCCCCAAAGGATTCAAAGTTTTTGCTTCCTTTCGAGGAGTGCATCTCGATCAGGACTTGTTCGAAGATGCGAGGTCTTTTAACCCATGGAGGTGGCAAGTATGTATATACATACATATTCCCTTCGTTTCATATTAACTGTCCATTATGACTTTCTTGGTACATTGAAAAATGAATGAATATGGCCGTACTTTATGTCTAAATTCATTCATTTCTTAATGTACCAAGAAAGTCATAATGGATAGTTAATATGAAATGGAGGGAGTAAGTCATATAACTCATGATTGTATATGTCTATGTATTTGTTTCATAGAGTAACGAAGGACCGACGAGTGCATTCATGGCATTTGGTGGTGGGCCTAGGCGTTGTCCCGGGTACGAGCTTGCAAGGGTGGAGCTCTCCGTCTTCCTCCACCACCTAATCACGTGTTTTAGGTACATTTAATGCTCTGTCTTCTGCGTGTTACTATATACCATGTTATTTACTTGTATATCATACGTGGTAATTAAAGAAATGCGTGTACCAGTTAACCAACTCTTTTTTATTGACAATTGGATGAACAGTTGGACGCCTGCGGAGGAGGACAAGTTGGTTTTCTTCCCGACAACTCGGATGCTAAAACGGTGTCCCCTCTTGGTACAAAAGAAGAAAGATTTAGGCTTAAATGAGGAGAGGAGATGATGATAATCAGTGGAAGCAAGCTAGCCAATAAAAGAGATGAAGTTTAGAGTAGATATATATATGTACATTTTATACTATGTATGTATAGTAGATCAATATGATGGTTTGTACACCAACTCCGATAAACACAATATTTATATGCCTCCTATATTCCTTGGTAAAAGTTAGGGTCATAAAAAGTCATATTTAGCATATACGGAGTACCAAGTATTAAAACCTTATTAATTTGGGTGAAAAAATGGTCTAAAAAACGTTAAATTTTTAAGTGATGATTTTCTTTTTCTTTTTCCAAATAACTTTTTGGCATCCATTACGCATACAAATTCAGAATATTATGACATTGTTTGAAAGTGGTTTGTCACCTGTATATTATTGCGTTAGATATTTTTAGAATATCTGTTTAATTTAGTGGATTTAACTCACTAGATGTATTGATTGATCGTTAAAAAAACACGTATTTAGCAAAATTAACTATTTACAAATAATTATTTTGAGATTTAAAAATAAAATTTGTTACATGTATATTATTACATTCTTTTTTTAAAGAAATTAATGGAGTAATATACCAGTAGAAAATTTTAACGAGATGCAATAAGATGGTAGGTATTTTTATCACTAATTAAGCCAATTTTGGAAGAAACGAGTATTTTATTTATTTTATTTTTATTTTTTATTTTTTTTAAATTTAATTTTTTCAAAATATATTAATAAATAAGTAAAAATAAATAAAAATATGTATTATGGGGATGCTTGACCATCGAGTGATGAGTAAAAGAAAAATACTAGGGTACACCAAAAGTGTACCCCAAATGTACACCACTTCTCCAATGCCACATATATTGGCAAATAAATTAAACAAGAAATAAATTAATAAAAATGAGTGGTAGAAAAATGAGTGGTATAAAAATGGGTGGTGTACATTTGGGGTATACTTTTGGTGTACATCTAGCATCCTTCGAAGTAAAATTGTGGTTTATCTTGACTAGTTGAAAAAAATAAATACTCCATTAAATTTTGATTAATTACATTTAAAAAAATAAAAAAAGGAAAAAAAGGGGAGGAAGATGACGTGATAGCCAACACAATGACCACACACATAGTACTATAGTACGGGGTAGTGTGTAATGAGTGGAGGAGACATGAGTGAAGATGATCCATAGAAATTTGAAAAAGAAAAAGAAACTACACTTTGTCATTAATCTTAAAACCAAAGACAAGCATACAACTATACATTATACCCATATGTGTATAAGTCTTAAAATATATATTTTAAATTTTAAAGTCAACTAAACTTATGAGTTATAATCGACGTACGTGGATGAGGGATGAATTAAAGTCGAATCTTGTGAGTCGGGGTTCACCGAGTGGTTTGGAAGGATAGAACTATTAATTATGTAAATGAAGCACCGTAAGTATTTCAAATAGTCAGTGTCCTCCGAAACCAATATATTTTTGGTGTCAAAAGTGGGATTACAATTACGAGTCCTTTGTCTCATAATTATCTTCATTCTATTCTACTTGAACTGCCTCAAAATTTTCTTCTTTTTTCATTTTAAGAAAATAAATATGTGATCTATATTAATTTCTTTCATCTACACGAATCACAACCATCAATATTTCACTTTATTAAAAATTGTGTCAAGTCAAATACGGGAAGTAATTTCGAAATGAAGGAAGTATTATAAACCCAACAATTCTATGGGTACACCAAAAATTGTACTCTTAGTGTAGGGTAAATTTCACTAATGGTACCTGAACTTTAGCTGGAATTTCGAAGTGGTACCTGAACTTCAAATCCTTTCACAAAAATCCCTGAACTTACACAATCTGTACTTACCCGCGGTTTCCGGCGGGTCGGAGCGTTTTCCGGCCAACTCCGGCGAAATTGACGGCGGGAACCAACTCCAATGGGGTCGTGGCATCCGGGCGACCTCCAAGGACCCTTCAATTGCAAGATTTGATGACGATTTGCAAAACTCCCAATTTTAGACCCAATTTCGAAATTTAGGGTTTTTTCGAGTAGAAAAATTCAGATTCGAGAAGTTACAGGACAAATTAGACAAAATGGTTTGGATATTATTGATCCTCGTCTCAAGACGAAGAGAATGACATTGGTCCCGTCGGAATCAGAAAAAGTTCATTTTCCGGCGACTTTGACCGGCGGGCGGCGGCGGCGGGGCCTGGAAGAAAAGAAAAGAAGAAATGGGGTCAAATTGAAAATTTTAAAATATATAAAATTCGAATTTGGCCCTAATGACCGGAAGTTAACCTAGAAACGGGCTAGTGGCTCATTAGTGAAAGGATTGTGTAAGTTCAGGGATTTTTGTGAAAGGATTTGAAATTCAGGCACCACTTCGAAATTCCAGCTAAAGTTCAGGTGAAATTACCCTCTTAGTGTACCCCAAACTTTTCTACCACAAATTCTTGATTTTTTGGTGTTGATTAAAAATGAATAAATTAATAAAAATATATGATAAAGATTATAGATTGTTGGTGTACTAGGATTTACAAATTACAAAAGTCCAATATGAATGGAGAATTCAGTCCCATTTGGTATGAATAAAAGAGGCGGGAACGTACCACAGGACCGGCGGCCGGCAACACCGTCGAATTGTCGTTGACACTTTTGATGCTTTTTTGTTTTCTTAATTTTTACGCAAATCTATGTTTCGCCCGCAACCCAAGACTGCCCATCTCCAGCTCTAAAATCACGTCAATTTCATATTGCCCTAATGATAATTTGCGAAAGGAAGAAACTTCAACAGCAATCGGGAAATGGGGAGCTACAATTACTACAAGATGTTCGGTTGCTTCAACCGGAAATTCAAGATCAGCGAGAGGGAGCCTCCGCCGGAGGTTAGGGATGTGTTCTCCCGATACACCGAGAACGGTCCCCACATGAACGCCGATCAGATGGCCAGGTTTCTGGTGGAGTACCAGGGGGAGGAAGGGTGCACCGCCGAGGATGCCGCCCAAATCATACAACACATTCACCACCGCCGCCGCCACCATTTGCCCCAGCATACCCACCACCCTTCCCCCGCCCGCTCTCTTGATCTGGAAGATTTCTTTGATTTTCTATTTCAAGATGATCTCAATGGACCTCTCAAACCCCAGGTTCTCTCTTTTTTCCTTCTTAATACCCCCCCAAATTATTAATTTTTCGGTAGATTTTGCATATTGACACATTGTTGTGCATTGTTAAGGTATTTTTACATGCTATTCAGTGTAAACTGGAGGGATTTATGATCATTTATACGTTGTGTTCTTGTTCTAAGCTCATCTGTGGTGTTTGCAAGTTGGATTCTGGATATGTTTGATGATTTAGATTATCGATTTATGCTTTCGGGTATTTTTATTTCATAATGAAAGAGGATGCTTTGTTTTGTGAGTAAACTCAGGTATGGCATGACATGACTGCCCCATTGCAACATTACTTCATATATACCGGTCACAACTCCTACCTGACAGGGAATCAGCTCAGCAGTCAATGCAGTGAGATACCTATTATTAGAGCTCTTGAAAGAGGTGTGAGGGGTATTGAATTGGACTTGTGGCCTAATTCTGCTAAAGACAATATTCATGTTCTTCACGGAAGGTACTATGCCGACACCAAGCAGTGAAAATTAAAGTGGTCTAAATCTTCATTTTTTAATTAATCAAAGATGAAAACATTTATACTTGATGATTGAGGTTATTTGGTTTATCTGCATTCTTATTTCTGGTTGTGTTATGGTTGGTATTATTATCATTTTAACTAGATTGAGTGCTTATGTTGTCAGCTTTGGAGATTTTCAGGACATTAACGACTCCAGTGACTCTCATCAAATGTTTGAAATCCATTAAAAAGCATGCTTTTGTGAAATCTCCATATCCTGTTATCATTACTTTGGAAGATCACTTGACGCCTGAACTTCAAGCCAAGGCTGCCGAGGTTAGATTTTGCAAAAAAAAAAAAAACTGTTAAAAGGACTGTTATCGCAAATCCCCCATATGCATCTTTTATTTTGCACTTTAATGTTTGTAGATGTTGACTCAAGTGTTTGGGGAAATGCTTTACTACCCTGAGTGTCAATGTTTGGGAGATTTGCCTTCGCCCGAAGAGTTAAAGCACCGTGTTGTTCTTTCTACTAAACCACCCAAAGAGTACCTTGAGTCAAGACACCAAAATAATGACAGAGAAAATGCCTCTCCAATTTGGAAATATTCGTCGGAAGATGACTATTCTTTGAAAGAGATTTCAGAAAATGGAGCCGATGGGGTAATGTAAATGGAGTTGGGATTAGACATGGTTTTGTTATTGTTGATGCGTAGTGTACTTGCTTATTATCCAATCTTTGTTTGGGCATTAGAGCGGTTCTGATCAAGATGAAGAGTTAAGCAAAGCATCTACATGCCAGCCCGACGCTTTATTAAGGAAAGAGATGCGCAGAAATAGAGATGAACCACATGATGATGACCTGGTAAGGTTCCATTGGGATAATTCCTTCATCTTCTGGTGGTGTTTTACGTGTTTTTGTGTCACCTATCTTCTTGAATTAATGACTTCCCCCTCCCCAAAATTGATCAAATTATCATGTGACCCTTGAGATTTCTTAACATTATTAACGTCCCTTGATTTGTAATTTTTTTGCAAACAACACCTCTAACACCGATCTTCTGTTTGATAACAGGGAAAAATAATTTAGATGAGGATGATAATAACATTCAATCGTCAAGAGCACTTGAGTACAAGCATCTGATTGCTATACGCGCAGGAAAGGCAAAGCAAGGCTTGAAGCATGCATTAACAACACTACAAGAGAAAGTGAGGCGTCTTAGCTTGAACGAGCAAGAACTTGAGAAGGCAGTAGGGCTGTACGGCACTGATGTTGTCAGGTGGTTCGAATAAGATTTTCATCTCTTTGTCGCTTGCAAACTATTTTAACATTGTTCTGAATAATATTGATGGGTTTCGTCCCAACATTTACAGGTTTACGCAAAAACATATTCTGAGGGTGTATCCAAAGGGAACACGTGTGACATCATCAAACTTCGACCCGATGCTTGGGTGGATGCATGGAGCTCAGATGGTTGCATTCAACATGCAGGTTGGTCTTGTGGACACTGGTATGTGAGTGCTGACTTCAAGATTTTTTTAGTGCTTCCAGTGTTTTCTCAAATGGTTATTTCTCATTTTAGGGATATGGGAAGTCGCTGTGGTTGATGCATGGGATGTTCAGATCAAATGGAGGTTGTGGCTATGTGAAGAAGCCTCAGTTCCTCTTGGAAAGATGTCCGGACGGCGAGGTTTTTGATCCCAAAGCAACCTTAACAGTGAAGTTGACATTAAAGGCAAGAATACTTGAGCCCATGGTCCATTTATGGTGTTCCTAGACCCACCTACCCCTTGAACCATCCACAACCTCTCCCATGCCCCCATCCTACTGTAGCATATCATTGAAATAGGAAGGGTGGAGGGGGGGAGGGGGGTTGAGGGAGAAAGAACCACTTTTGGGTTGAAGAAAACACCTTAGGCCCCTCGAATGGACCAGTGTCATATTATTAAATTGGTCCTTGGTGTCATAAGAACAGGTCTTTTTTAAATAAAAACACAGAGACCCTTTTGGTTTAATCCATTTGGCTATTGCAGCCAAATTTTAAAAATGCAAAAAAAAAAGTATGCCATCCAAACCAAACGGGGCAGTTGCATTCTCAGAGTTTGTTTTGAAAATCATTAATCATTATATGATTTGATGTCTTATGATGTGCAGGTGAGTGTTTACTTAGGGGATGGATGGAGGCTAGATTTCAGCCACACTCATTTTGATTCCTACTCCCCGCCAGACTTCTACACTAAGGTAATCCGTCTTACATTTAGTTTAGATCCCGTTTGGTAAGAGTTATTTGGAAATTGGAATGAAAAGTTTCAGCCAAATAAGTAGGAGCAGCACACATACTTTGCCAATAAAAAAAGAAAATGATGAACCCATCTTAGGGTCCTATTAGGTCTTGCCAGATAGTAACATGAAAGAAGGTAAATAAGCAGAACCAAACTACCAAATGGGATCTTATTAGTCAAGTCTGGGGAATTGATCAAAACAAAAGCTTGTCATGTAATCAGGCTTACATTTAGATCCCGTTTGGTAAGAGTTATTCGGACATGGGATTGAAAGCATTTCCATTTCAGCCAAATGAGTAGGAGCACACATCTGCCCTTTCTGTCTACTCTACTAATAAAAGAGAAAAAGATAGGACTCCGTCGTAGGTTCCCATTAGGACCTGTCATACAATAAGCTAAAAGAAAGATAAATTGAGTTATAATCCCAGTCTGACAAATAAAGAGTGAAATCTGTCATTGTGCCAGAAAGTCCATGAACCATTGGTGCGAATTTTAAAGTTCATTGGGGGTAAATGTCACAAAATAAAAAAAAAAAAAACAAAAAGCTTGTGTGAACAACAAAAGTAGGATGACAGGTACATATGGTAGGAGTGGGGGCGGACTGCGGGAAGAGAAAGACGAGAGTCATAGAGGACGAGTGGGGCCCCAACTGGGGGGGAGAAGAGTTTGAGTTCCCGCTGACAGTTGCAGAGGTGGCACTGCTCAGGATCGAGGTGCGGGAGTACGACATGTCCGAGAAAGACGACTTTGGAGGGCAGACCTGTCTGCCCGTCTCTGAGATCCGGCCCGGGATCCGCTCCGTTCCTCTCCACGACAAGAAAGGAGAGAAGCTGAAATCTGTGAGGCTGCTCATGCGCTTTCAGTTCTAATTCTAGCTCTCCCTGATCACTCACTGTAAATATATATGGGATTGTACGTACGTATGTACTTCTGTATATAGATAGCATTGTTGTACTTGCTGCTGCAATCTCCGAGTTATTGCACAATTTTAAAACTGTCTAAGACATGTTCTCATTATACTTGTGGATTAGTAAGTATGCTTAAATAATCCTAGCTTATACGGAGTATGAATTGGATTTTTCAAACCCAGAAATGGTAATGTTATTAATACAAAAAAAAGATGAATTCAGAGTCACGTGAGTAAGAACAAGAGCATCCAAAAACTGGTGAAAATAAACACAAAAGGGCTGAAGCCATAAGTCCAAAATGCCAAATGTCAAATGCCATACTTCTTCTTAACATGAAGGTTGAGTAGTAAGATTCTGAAATGCCAAATGTTTTGACCCATGCACGATTTGCCAAAACCAAGTTGCATGCCAACCTTCGAATGCATGAACAAAGAAATGTAATTGCCGAATGTTTTAGTCCATCCACAAACCACCAATGTCGAAGACCAAAGTCCCCGAGGGTGAATTAAAATTGAAGGGTTAGGGTGATGGGTTCAAGGGCCGAGGTGAGGGTTAGTCGAGGGATTAGAGAGGTATGATTCATCAATTTTACGACCGGAACACCGATTGGAAGTGTTGTCAATTGTCATATTATTTACATTATTTTTTGTTGTCACAACGGAAGTGTACTTAATACTAGTACTCCTTCCATCTCGTATCTTTCTTTCCGTTGCGCAAATCGAAGAAAAATCTCAAAATTTTCAATTTATTTTATTTTAATATTGGTATAGAAATAAAAAATAAAATTTACACGTTTAAATACTATATCAAAGTTTAATAAAATAAGTGGTAACAAGAATATCTTATCTGGTTAGAAGGAGAGGTTAATGAGAAGAAAGAGGTGAGAAGGAGAGATTACTAAAATTAGGTACTAAATTGCTGCGGCTGATTGCTGACGGTCTGACCGGCGCCTGGTAGAATAACAGGGGAGGCCAAGCAGATCACGTTGAAAACTGTCCACCGGCGACAATTCGGAGTACTCCATCCGGCATTTGGGCGAGACAGCACGACAAATTGTTTCTATCCTGAAAATGGGCTCTTCCGCCGTCGCCGCCCTTCCTCCGCTGTCATCTGATTCGGATTCCGACTCCGGCACCAACTCCACCGGATGCCACGGCCACTCCGACCTCTCATCCTCCATATTCAAATCCTACCTCGACCTCGCCGGCGGTGGGAACCACCAGCAACACGATCTCCTCAAGATCCAATCCTTCCTCACCTCCTCCCGCTCGGGCGCCCTCTCCTGCCTCATCTGCCTCGAGCGGATCAGGCCGGTGGATCCCACCTGGTCCTGCACCTCCCGCTGCTTCGCCGTCTTTCACCTCCTCTGCATTCAATCATGGGGTGTCCAAGCCTCCAACCTCGCCGCCGCTCGCGCAGCATCCCGTGGCGCCACCCCAGGCGAAAATTCTCTCCTCTGGCACTGCCCCAAATGCCGAATCGAGTACCCTAAACACCAAATCCCAAAAAACTACTCCTGCTTCTGCGGGAAACTAGAGAACCCGCCACATGATCCATGGGTTTTACCTCATTCCTGCGGGGAAATCTGTGGCAGACCATTGAAACACAATTGCGGGCACCATTGTCTACTCCTCTGCCATCCAGGCCCGTGCCCCTCCTGCCCTAAATTGGTAAAAGCCAAGTGCTTTTGCGGATCGGTAGAGGATATGAAGCGATGTGGTTTCAAGAACTTCTCATGTAATGCCATTTGCAAAAAGCTTTTAGCTTGTAAGACTCATAGGTGCAATGAAATCTGCCATGAGGGTGACTGCCCGCCATGTACCGCAAAAGCCCTTTATAAATGCCAATGTGGGAAGATGACAATGGAAAGGCAGTGTTTTGAGAGGGTTTTCAGGTGTGAGAATCCATGTGATCTGTTATTAGGTTGTGGCAAGCACAAGTGTGAGAGAGGTTGCCATGAGGGCGAATGCGGAAAGTGCCCATTTCAGGTGAAGAGGACATGTCCTTGTGGGAAGAAAGCTTACGAGGGGATGTCTTGTGATGTTGTTCCGCCTGTGTGTGGCGAAACATGTAATAAGATGCTGAGCTGTCGATATCATAGGTGCTACGAGAGGTGCCACCGCGGGCCATGTATTGAGACCTGCAGAAGTGTTGTTACAAAGGCGTGTAGGTGTGGGAGCCTTACAAAAAAGGTATTACTTGGCAGTTTCTTGATGAATGATATGAACTTTCTTGATTGCTAGTTAGTTAAAGCTCAAGTTTTGGAAATGGTAAACTGAAATTTTAGAATAGGTTCCTTGTTATCAAGATTTGACGTGTGAAAGGAAGTGTTTAAACCTCCGGGATTGCGAACGGCATGCTTGCAAGCGTCGCTGCTGTGACGGAGATTGTCCCCCTTGTTCTGAGGTATAATACTTGAAATGCCCTTGTTAAACTTATTATATGTTTTTTTTTGGTAATCATCTTTTGGGATTATCAGATTTGTGACAGGAGGCTCCGGTGTAGAAACCACAAGTGCCCTGCTCCATGCCACAGGTGCTTCTCTTTCTTTTCCCTCTGTCACCTCAATCTGAATATCACAAGTTTTCTACTCTGTCATTCCAATCATATGTTAGTACCCTTTAATACTATCAGTTCAGGACAGCCCCTAGAATTACGTCACGCTTCATCTGATAAGCTACCCAGACCCTACTCTTGTGGGATTCAACTGGGTTGTTGTTGTTGTTTCATTTGATAAGCTACCAGTCATTCAATCATGAAAAGTAATATCGGTGTAGCTTTCCTATATATAACTATATCAGAAGTACTTGTCTCGTCCGGTTAAAAGTGAACATTTGGAGGTGAGGTGATGAATCATTTAATGCGGAAATTAGGAGCCCATTTGGAAAGACATGAAATGAATGAAGTGGCAGAATTATGAAAAAAAGAATATTTAAAATGTATATTATTGATAAAATAAAGTGTTGGAATAAAGTTGAAGAAGCTCTATTGAGAATTACTGAGTTACATTCACTCATTTTTTTTCTGCTTTCATGAAAATTTACCATTCACGATGATCCGTTATCTTTTTCTGCTCTACATCATTATAAGATGTGATAATTTCTTGTTATCCTCGTAGAGGTGCTTGTGCTCCATGCCCGGTGATGGTGATAATCTCATGTTTGTGTGGGGAGACATACTTTGAGGTGAGAACAACATTTTCTTCTTTTATCAATTCATGTCGAGTCTTTTATCTTCTGTATTATAACTAAACAATGACAATAACACTACTTCCATAGCTACAGTTACATGTCTAGAATCATACCTTTAACTTTTATCAGGTTCCTTGCGGCACAGAATCTGAACAGAAACCCCCTAAATGCCCCAAACTTTGCCGTATGACACTTTTATGCAGCCATGCATCAGTTTCTAAGGTTTGTTTGCTGTACTTTTCTTAACAGATTTTGCTGGATTCAATTTAAGCCTTTAAGGTATATTTCCCTTTATTGTCCGTACTCTGTACCTAAATTCCACCTTTTCTGTTGTGTATCTTATCAGTCTTTTTGTTTTAGTGCCAAGTTCCATACATAATTTGCTTCTCCCTCTCCAGACACACAAATGCCACTATGGAGCTTGTCCCACGTGTCGGTTAATTTGTAATGAAGAATACCCTTGTGGTCACAAGTGCAAATTGAGGTTTGTCATATATTTTATGCTTAGGTGTACACACGAATATTTTCATGCAAATTTGTTTAATTTTTTTAATAAAAAATTAAAAATTTAATTGAATCAGGTGCCATGGCCCTAGACCTCCCCCTCTTCCAGAATTTACATTGAAACCGAAGAAAAAGAGGTCAACTCTTCAAAATGAACCAACCTCTGGAACACCATGCCCTGCTTGCCCAGAACTTGTTTGGAGGTCTTGTGTGGGGAACCACATTGGAGCAGAAAGGATGGTTAGTATTACATTTCCAAGATCTCATGTGAAGTAATTTTCTTGGTCATCTTCTTCCTACTCTCATGGAAGTTTTTACAGGCATCTGTTCTCGTATTTAGAAAATTCATCTCATAAGTTACATGATGTTGGATTGGAATAAGTAGGCAATTTTGAGACCCGTATGAAGTTAAATGACATTTTCCATTCCATTTTTTTCTTATATAAATATAAATACTCTGCATGCTATTAGAGGGGATACATATATCTTTCCACCACACATTTAGGCTATTTGGATCCCCGAAAGTGCTAGGAAAATGGGAATACCCCCAAGGAGAAACATTTTCTTACGTCTGTTTTTCTCTAGAAAAATGCAAAAATTGAAATACGATTTTTATAATATTTGCAAATTTACATAGATATTTAGATTTCTTAGTCTTTATATAAACGGCATACTCCATTTCCTTATAAAATTAGTGTAAACAAATATCTAAAATAAATTTATTGAATTTTAGCCTTTAAATTTCCTCCTTTTTTCTTTCCTTAACACTATGTTTGGTTCAAGGAATCTGGAAGGAAAAGAAAAGAAAATGGTTTTCCCTCAGTTTCCTCCCCAAAATGAGAGGAATTTGGTTTTCCCTCCTCTTAGTACATTTTTCCTTCTCATTTTCTTTTCCTTCCCACTTTCTTTTCTTTTCCTCTCTAACCAAACAAGAAAAATGTTTTCCTTCTCATTTTCTTTTCCTTTCCCTCTCAAGTTCTTTGAACCAAACATAGTGTAAACGTTTTCTCTATGTTTTCGTTCCGATTTTCTTTCCCTAGTATTTTCCAGGTTATAAACGGACCCTTACTTTCCTTTCTCTTCAAGTCATCTCAATCTCAAATCTTAAAAAATTACTCATTTTCTCTTCTCTCACTGCTCTCTACTGGATTTCTCTTCTCAAAGTCCTCCATCATCGAAACTAGCACTAAGTGTTCATCCCAGTAATCCTTAAACTGCTTCAACACTTTCTCCCAGATGGTGTGCTCAAACAGCGCTGAATTTTCGTGTGATAACCTATGCGGATATCTTCTCAACTGTGGCAATCACTACTGTACTAAAACGTGCCATGCCATAAGCTTGAATCCTTCTTCTTCTGCATCTGAAGGGCATGGTAGAGCTGATTCATGTGAAAAATGTACTCTTCGTTGCCAAAAGGTATGATCTTTGGTTCCAACTGCTGATCTCTAATTCACTTCATTACTTCTGTTTGTTTACATGTTTACAACAAATGTTTGCCACACTACACTTGATAGAACTAAGTTTCCAGAAATTACATTAAATATCACTTTTTTGCACCTCAATAGTCAATAGTCATCATTCACGACTCAATATAATAAAAATGCCATTTCTAGCCACAAAATTCACGGCTAGTTTATACAAGCCATAATGATGTTACTATAAAAATGCATTCTTTTTTTTCAAGGAGAGGGAGCCGGCATGTCCACATCCTTGCCCCTTGCCATGCCATCTTGGAGAGTGCCCTCCTTGCAAAACATTGATAAAGAGGTCATGCCATTGTGGTGCCATGGTTCATGCATTCGAGTGCATCTACTACAACACCTTGTCTCAAAAAGATCAATTGTCTGTCCGGTCATGTAGAGGACCCTGCCACAGGTATACCAACTCAAAACCCTTTTTTTAAAAACCATTTCGATACAGTTTTTTCCATCTTATTGAGCAAAGTTAGATGTTTTGTGGCCCCACAGAATTTTGCAGCTTACGAAAACTCTTCTTCTTGCTGTTATATATGCAGAAAATTGCCATTCTGTACACATCTTTGCCCAGAGACGTGCCATCCTGGCGAATGCCCATTACCGGACCAATGCTCCAAAAAGGTATTCTTGGCATTTCTGTATTCCCAAAGAAAGAAGGGAAAAAAAAGAGTGAAGTCTTATATGTTTGAATTATGTTAGGTTGTTATCCGGTGTGGATGCCAAACCTTGAAAAAAGAAATGCTATGTAAAGAGGTGCAAGCCATGTACCGGCAGCGTAGTGGTTGTGATGATCCCAAAGATGTGTACAAAAGCCGCCAATATGGAGTCGGTCTGCTTCCTTGTAACCCTAGCACTGGTTGCAAGGCCAAGACGAAGGTTACTGAGTCCGAGTTACACCTTCGCAGACCAAAACCTCAAGAGGTATTTAATCTGAAAGGGAACCATAGTTACTCTCCTAATTCAAAAAACAAAAAACTTCGAATTTTTGGACGCCCAAAAACACTTCGCGCTTTATTTTCTTTAATTGTAACGAAGACGTGGTCACGTTATTTCCTTGTCATTTAAAATCATTCCAGCCACACACTTTCAACATTTTTTTATTATCTCAGGAAAGGGAAGAAGCAGACATGAAATCCAATGCAAAGAAGCGTAAAAGACGAAGAGATCGTGTGCAGGAAGACAAGAAGATCTCAACACTCCAGGTATATTATGCTATTACCAAACGGCGCCTTATTCTGATGCCTTGCGTAAATTCTTACTGAGTTTTTTTTTCACCTGTTGCATTAACAGAGATTTATGACTGCAATCTGGAGGCTGCTCCTGTTTGTTACCATTCTTTTAACTCTGATAGTATCAGCCTATTATGGCTATAAAGGGCTGCTTTGGTTATCAGATCGGATGAACGAAGCTGAAACACAGCGAAGAAGTAGATACCCACCTCGTTTCTAGCAAAAAAAATGAAACCTTTAAGCTCCGTTTGGTACATGGAATTCAGTTTTGGATTAATGTAATTCTAATACATTTCGATGGTTTAAAGTCCTTCATGTATAATCGTTGAGTCTAAGTTATACTTCTAAAGTTTGAAAACAATGAGATTTCATAAAGTTATTTGGTTTCCCTCCCCAAATTACAAAAACACTAACATGACAACCAAAGCATCGTATTGGGGAAATTAGTTCTTGCTAAATCTAAGAAACATCAAAGTAACATATTGATGCTGATGATATTAGTGGTTTAAAGAAGAAAGTGTCACAAAAATTCTCCTTCCGTCCCAAAAAGATTCTTTTATTGTTTACGAGGTTTGACTGAAGTTATTTTCAATTTAATTTATTTGAAGATTTGTAAGAAATTGGCTAAAATCTACCATTGGTCCTTCAACTTTATCAGTTGTGCACGATTGGTCCTTCAAGTTTTAAAAGTCCATAAATAGTCCTTCAACTTTATTAGTTTTGCATCATTGGTTCTTCAAGTTTCAAAAGTCCATAAGTAGTCTTTTAGGTACACGTGAGCTCTTCAGATGAAGTCATTTTGACAGTAAATATTAAAAGTTAAAAGAAATATTAGTTTCATATAATATGAGTAAATTCCACTAGGTACGACTACTCCGTATTATATGGAGCTAGTATTCCATTTAGCTTTTAACATTTACTGTCAAAAGGACCTCATCTGGAGGGTTAACGTGTACTTGAAGGACTATTTATGCACTTTTATAACTTGAAAGACCAATCGTGTATAACTCATAAAGTTGAAGGACTATTTATGGATTTTTAAAACTTGAAGGACCAATCGTGCACAATTGATAAAGTTGAAGGACCAAAGGTAGACTTTAGCCTAAGAAATTAAAAAATAAAATTTATATATTTAAAAATTACATCAAAAGTTATGCAAAATAAAAAGTGACAAGATTAAATTATTTTTTTATATGAGTTGTAAACATTGACAAAAAATGTAGTTAAAATTTGATCTTGTGAATATTTAACAAATAATTTAAATTGAATCTGAGAGAGTATAAAAAAATGAATAGAAGGAATAATACGGAGTATTTTTTTTTGGGACAAAGAGTGAATTGAATGAGAGAGTCATGTTTGGGCGGCCGTCAATGGGTTGTGAGCATTTGATGTTGGAGGCTGTTTTTGGCCACATTTAATGGACTGGGCTGTTTTTTATTTAAATGTTTAGTATGAAACTAGAATGAAAATTAACAATATAATAATAATAGGGATTCATTCAAAGTCAAATCTCATCTAATTTGCCCAAATGCCCAACCTATACCCATTATTACACCCCCTAAAAAAGTCCTAATTAAACGTATGGGGTTGAGTAGCATTTCGATACATTTTAGTTCTTGGACCGTTACCGTCCATCCGAGACTAAAGTTTGACTAAGCTTTGTTTGACTCCCTATAAAAAAAGACCAGCTCAAACCTAACTTAATTTAACAAGCCACTTAAAAAAAATTGTACTGGAAATTGACAATTCTCAAACAAATCACACAATTGATGTATTTCACTAAAACCCAGATAAAATTTGGATGCTTCTAGATTGGTGGAAAATAGTATTTATTCCATCCCAAATTAAATTACTCCAGTACTTGTTTATTATTTATAAGATCAAATTTTATGCACTTTTCTTTCATATTTTCATTAGTTATCTGATAAAATAATATAGTCTTGTCACTACTAATTTTATAGATCTTTTGATATAATTTTTAAAATATATAATTATTATTTTTAGTTATACATTATTTTTTTAGATAAAATGAATTAAAAATAAATTCAATCAAACATCATACACTCAATCAGACAATTTAAATTAAGACGGGAAGAAAGAGTAGTCTTATTCATTTTTTCTTAAAATGATGTACTAATAGGTAGGAGCTTGAAAAAAATGCGACACAAAAGAATTGGGTGATCAAATTAGCAGTCCAAAAAAATAACTACAGCTTGTGTTAGAATTAGAAAAAAAAACTAACCCTACACACCGGCCAGAACCACCACATCCAACAATGTACCCCCACAAATCAACTCCAAAGAATAGTTGAAAAAATACAAAAAAAAGGCTCTAATTCCTGAAGAACTCAATCGGAAACAATGGAGATTTGGCCACTGGAAATGCGGCCGCCGTGACTGTCTTCACAGAGAGCCAAAGCCCTCTCCAAGTTGGCGACAATGTCCGTCATTGACGGCCGGTCTTTCCCTTCCAAACTCACGCAATGCACCGCCGTGTACGCCACCAGCTCCACCGCATCCCCCTCGCCCGGCTCCTCGGGCGGCCCCACCCTCCGGTCCAACACCCTGCCCAACTCCCCGCCCATTATCGCGGGGACCGCGTAGTCCACGAGGCTCGACGGGTCCCCGTCCTCCCCCTTGAAGATCGCCCTCCTCCCCGTCAGCAGCTCCAGCAACACAATCCCGAACCCGTAGACGTCGCTCTTTGCCGTCACCACGTTCAGCCCGTAGTACTCTGGGTCGATGTACCCGACCGTGCCCGCCTTCTCCGTCATCGGCCCACGGTGCCGTCGTTGGTGGTCCCCGCTCATCAACGACAGCCCGAAGTCCGAGACCCGGGCGGTCCAGTTCCCGTCCAACAGAATGTTGGACGACTTGATGTCGCGGTGGATGATCGGCGGGACCGCGTAGCTGTGGAGGTACTCGATCCCGCGCGAGGCATCCAACGCGACCTTAATCCTTATTCTCCACGAATTCAGGAAATCGCTACTCTTGTGGGTGTTGTTCTTGTCATGTAAGTGGTTGTGGAGGGCCCCGTTCTTCATGTATTCATACACCAAAAGCCTCTCGTCCCCGTCCTCGCAGAACCCGACGAGCCGGACGAGGTGTTTGTGGTGGAGCCGGGAGAGGAACGAGAGCTCCGACTGGAATGCCGTTTCCTTCTCCTGGAATATCTTCGTCGCGGGCCCGCCTCGTTTGATCGCCACCTCGCGGCCGTCGCGGAGTTTTCCCCGGTAGACGGTCCCGAAGCTGCCGCCGCCGACCTTGTTTCCCGGCGAGAAGTTGTCGGTGGCGGCAACGAGGTCGGGGAAGGCGAACTCCTCGGCAATGTCAGCGTGCTTGGACGACGTGCCGCTCCTCTGCCGCCGCACGAGGCGGGAGCCCTGTCGCCGGATGGTGGACGATCTCGAGACGGGCCCGCTGGAGGAGTGGGGGTTGTGGGGGGCGCCGTGGATCGTGGGCTGAACCGAGTTGTGGATCTTCTTCTCCCCGAAGCAAACGCCGGTCCACAGGCAGTAGATGATAGTGCAAATTCCCGCAAATGCCCCTACCGATCCAACCACTGCGAATGCCAATAAACCCTTCCTGAGCCCCTTGGAGTCAGACGGTGGCGATGGAATTGCATCCGCCGCAGGAGGCGGCGGAGGTGGAGGCGAAGGTATTTGAATGCGGTCGCAGGGTTTGCAGATTTTTTTATTACCAGAACAGAGGGATTGATAATCGGGATAAACGCCACAATCTTCTTTACAATCGCTATCGACGCAAGGACCGGGAAGAATCTTAGGGAGGTGAAGCTCCGACGACCCGTTTTTCCAGCCGGGGCCCCAACAAACCACCGTCAAATTGCTCGTTCTCAACCCACAGGAGAACTCCGGCCCGGAAACAATGGATTCAAAAAACCCGCCGGGAATTGCACCGCCAGAAAACGCACCTTTTCCTCCCCAACAAACAATCGTTTGATTCGATCTCCGGATCGCGCAGCTATGGTTTAAGCCCAGAGATAATCCACTGTACTCGTAAGCTGAATTGAAGGGCACGTTCAATTCTCCATTTTCGTTGCTCCCTTTGCAGATCAAGTAGCCGGCGGTGGTCATCCCGCAGGCGAATCGTCCGCCGGCGGTGATGCTCGCCATTGATTCGTTTCCAAACTCTGTTTCTAGGGTTCCGGCCACGGGGTTTTCTCCCCAGCAAGTTACCCTGTTCGAGGATTTCATTACTCCGCAGGAAAAACCCGACCCGGATGAAATCGAGAGGAGTCCGGCGGGCCCGTTCCACCCGCCGCGCCAGCACACGGAGTTCCGGGTCGACCCGTTTGTAAGCCCGCAGATTTGAGAATCCCCAATCGTGACCGTCGAAAGCGGGGCCGTGTAGTTCAAGTACAGCCTTTTGGGTCTGAAGCGGGAATTCCAGCAGATGAGAGAGAAACCGCCGGACCGGACGCCGCAGAGGACTTTTTTCCCGCCGGCGACGGACTCGAAAGACACGCCGGGGTACACGTCAAAAGGGCTGCCGCCTCCTTCCCTCAAGCACCGGAGCGTCTGGGTCTGTTTCCCGGCGACGATGCCGCAGACGGTGACGGAGGCGCCGCCGTACATGACGGCCAAGGTAACGGAAGAGCCGCCGAGGGCATCCGCGGAGAGAGGGAAAAGAAGAAGGATAGCGGCGACCACTGTGAAGGAGGGAGTCGTCATCTATGCAGGGGAGAAGAAGATGGAAATAAATCCTCCCTCATTTGTAGAGAGATAAATCCTAATCCACTGGGAACTGAAATAAATTTGATTTTTGAAAAAAAAGAATCCACCATTTCTGGGCTCTTTTGAACTGAAACAGAGCTCTTCTGTTGGGGGGAGGGGGTCCGGGTCCCACGTGACTGAATTTCATAGAAGGATGCCGACTTTTGGGTGCACATGTGGAATTGTTCTTCTCGTTCAAAAACTTTTATTATTACCAGTCAAACTTTTAGATAGGGAAAAGTCCCTCCTCCGTCCACGGTCCAGCCGTGGTTTTCTCGCTGGTCTTTACGAGTACTTTTATCATTCTTATTTACTTACCATAAAATTAATTTTACAATAAATTGTAGTAGTAATTTTTTTGGTATTAATTAAAAATAATTTATTAAATTAAGGTCATGGTTTCATAAATATTTCTACAAAAGATATAAAGTATATTAAATAGTTCGATAGAAAAACATTTCATTTTATCTTTAGATATTTTTCAACTAACCTATACAATAATAACATAGAAGCAAATTAACATGTTATACAATTTTGGATAGTACTTTCTCCATCTTAAAATTATCTTTTCCACTACTATTCATATGTTCAACTTTAAATCACTTTTTTTTTATCTATTTTCATTAGTTATCTAATAAAATAATAATGCCTTAAAATAAGGATAGAATCAATCATTGTTAAGTATATGTGGAGAGGCGTCCCTACTAGAAGGGTGCAAAAGAAGCTCACCTTCTATAATTTAGCGCGTACAATATTGTGAAAATGACGACTGATTGTCTCTCTTGAATGGTTGAAAAAGAAAGACATTGTTCTATTTTTGACATTGTTGTTGGAAAAAGAATACATTCCCACTCCGGAGAACATGGATAAGACAATCAAAATATATAATTCACCCAACCTTATTGGCATGAGACTTTTTGGAAAATGCCCAAAAAAATAAAAATGTAATAATCTTTTAGAGATAGAGAGTATTTTTTTCTAAAAATACTATATTTATTGCCAATTTTTTATGAAATTTATTAGAAAGAGAAAAACAACCTTTAATGAAGTCTTTCATTCAAGTGAGGTATTTATTACCTTACATTATGTTTGATTCAAAAAATGTAATGGTATGTTTGGAAATATGGATTTGAATTTCAAATTCAAATTTGACTTAAATTCTGTGTTTGGGAAACTTTAAAAAATTAAATTTGGATTTGGGTTAAATTTTTCGCATTCATAATAAAACTTAATTTGAAATCCATGCATATCTTCTTGTCATTTGAAATTCAAGATTTCAAAATTTTAGATTTGAAATGCATAAATTAAAATGAAATGTTAGTTACCAAACACTACCCTAAAAGAATTTGAAAACAATCCTTTTATTTGGTTAGAAAGGAAAAGAGAAATTTGAAGAATAATAAAATGAAAAGGCAAAAATGCAAAATAAACTAAGGATCCGCTTGGTACATGAAATTGACAGAATTGAAATTGAAATGAGTGCTAAAATTCTATAGAATTGATTTGAATGAAATTACATTCTTTAATTTCAACTCATTTTTGGTTTACTAATTTCAAATACACATATTTTTGTGCCACCAAATAGCAGAATCCCAATTTCAATTCCATAGTTTGAATTTCGTATAACAAACTGAGCCTAAGAGAAAAAACAAAATTTCCTCCCATTTTGATGAGAAAAATGTAAAAAAATTTGCTTTTTTTTCATTTTCTTTCCTAACTCCTTGAACCAAACCTAGTTTTGATAGAATGTCATTCACAAATTATGCTTGTTCTTAATAGTCATCCTCTATTCTATTTATTGTTAATGAAGCTCCATCATCACTTGTAATGCCCTTGGCAAATAATTGTAAAAGATCAATTATTTATTATTGTGAATCCATTCTTTTATTTATGGTGGCACAATCTCTCTTAACTTCCACAAGGTATTTGAAGAAGAAACTTTACCATGATGATGACTCTCTTGCTCCAATTAAATCACAACTTCCTCAATACTAGTCAACGTATAATGACTGCTTTTTATTATTCCTATTAACAATTTCCACAACAATTATTTACCACTCAAGGGAGGCATGAAATCTAAACATGCATCTATCTTAGAAGAAAGGGTTATTAACTTATTATTCCTCATGTGTTTTTTTTTTTCATTCATTTTTACACCAATTGGACAAGGAAGAAGGAAAATCCCAAGTGACATTGGGAACATAATCAAGCTATAAACATGTAGTTACACAAGAACATCATTAAACAATGCAGAAGCTGGGATTCCATGGTTTTGAAACCACTCAAGCATACCAAATCTTTCATGAAGCACCGGTCTAACGTCCTTCTCGAGAGAAAGGTCCTTGAGAAGAGGGAGTATAACGTCCATAAGCTTGAGAAAAGCCATAATGCAAGCAGCAACAACAACAACAAAAATCAGTATAAATATAACCGGTATAAGTGGAATTGGACACAATTAGTGGATTTAGTGGTAAGGTAGCAAGTATTGCTATATACACCCTCCATGCCTAAACAAATTCTATCCACACAATTTTCACTTTTCAAAAACTTGCTTAAGCAGGCTGTTTCCCATATGTATTACCTGCTTGTCATGGGGATGTCCTGGAGAGAATGGAACACATGGGATCCCATTTAATGGCTGCAATAAGAAACTGAAGGGGTTGTTGTCAACGAGGACAATTCGGCATACATCTTTTGATATGACAAACAGATCCTTCACATGTTCTCTGTATTCCCTGTGATTCCGTAATGTAAGAGATAATCAGGGTTTACAACATTATTTAACAGCCTCCTTTAAATGAGGATCGAAAAAGAAAAAGAAAATAAAAAGAAAGATAGAATACCAAGAGTGCCCTAATGGACAACAATAATCGTAAAAAGAGGAAGCGTGGTTTAAACAGGTCGTACTTAGTGTTTACTACGAAGTACTAAGGTCATATAACCTTAAGAAGCCACTGTATATAGGGGACTAGGGCTGTTTCTCTATTGTTGACATTTGCCAATCCTTGAAAGCTTTAGGAATATGATTCATGTCATTACCAAACACAAAACTTCTAGAAAACTTGAAAAAAAATGAGGCGATGACCTAAAATAGACGTGTTTGGTATCACTTGATGTTCTGCTAAAACAAATTTCCTAGGTAAAAAGCAGCTTGTAATCAATGGTAACTTCCATTGTTAGATGCTTCATCTTATTGGAGACTTGGAAGCTACTCCTAATATTTATAAAAACGGTCAGTCCATTCATTTCATCTTATCCTCCAAAACAAGGGGAAAAAAGTCAGGGTAGTAAAGTTTGTGATAAATGGGATAAACCCTTCAAGTACTTGCAGAATCTTTGTATCCATTCATTTCTTCTAGAGCTATACTGTTCTCATTTTCTTGTGGACTGCATCAGATTCGTGCAATGTAGTAAATACAAGGGGCCCTCAAGACAGCATATTGATATATTCACAATAAGCATAATAATCAGAGGAATACTCGGAATAAGTAGCATTTCAACTTTTTTGGCTGAAACGGGTGTTGCCAAACGTTTTCCATTCAGAAAAGTTCAACAGGTTCAGCAAATAACGTTTACCAAACAGACCAATATATAGTAAATCAAGGTCATAGACTGGCTATACTTACGTCCTGGTTGTAGAAGGCCTGTAAAGTCTATGAATAAATCGATTTTCAGCATCTATTTTATCAACAAGGGGCCTCGCGTAGCCTAAAGAAAGACAATAACCACACTTGAAACTTAGACGTGCATAAATAAGACTTTTAGTTCAAAGAGAAGAATTAAAAGAAGAGCAAAATAAATGGCCACACACACCTTCAAGCCCGGCAGTGAACAGCACGAGGTCAGCGAATTCACTAAGCTGTTTTAGGAATTGGTGTAATCCAGGTCGTTCAAACACTGTCACATAGTTGATCTTAGGTTTTCCATCACACCCCTTAATTCACACAAAAATAGATAAAGTTCTTTCAGAGAATGTAGCCAATGGAGTGAAAACTATGGGATTGAAATTTATGCATAGGAACCATATGAAACACATGTTGCTCTTTGTATAAGGAAACAACATGAGCTCAACAAATTCACCAACACTATGTCTGGTTCAAGGAATTTGAGAGGGAAAGGAAAAGAAACTGAGAAAAAAAACATTTTTCTTGTTTGGCTAGAGAGGAAAAGAAAAGAAAATTGGAAGGAAAAGAAAATTAGAAGGCAAGATATAGTAAGAGGAGGGAAAACCAAATTCCTTATATTCTAGTGAGGAAAGCGAGGGAAAACAATTTTCTTTTCTTTTCTTCCAAATTCCTTGAACCAAACATAGTGTAAGTTGTTTTAGGAATGGGAATGGGTGAAAAAGGAAAACAGGCACAACAAATTGGGACGAAGGGAGTAATGATGTGTATATATAATTGTAGAAACTGGGGAACTTCACCTTCTCTGAAGAGATGCACTCAAGTTCAAACCAATGCAACCCAGCCTCTGTTGCCAAAGAGCGTATCGCCGGAGGCATGCTTGATGTCTCATAAGCACAAATCAAAGTTTCATCCAGGTCAAGTACAACCTGCAACATCTCCCTCAAAAAATTCAGACAACAATCTATAGTGACAAGCTCCAATTAAACTAAGAATGGTATTAGGGTTTTTTTACTATGGAAGGTAAAACAAAAGCAAATCTCCACAATAGATTCTGTGGAAGGTCAAGAATAGTTAATCCCTTCTCAGCATTAAGTGAAGATTTTCTTACACAGTAATTCTTGAAACAAGGAACAATAGATAAATCGCCAATAGGGACTAGAGAGAGAGAGACGGGTAATTTTTACAACAACAAAAAAAATTACTGACACCCTATTCTTCTCTCCTCCGTATATCTCTTTCTAAATTAATGTTGAGGCAATTAATTGCGTTTGAATAACAGGCGCCATTCGATAGATTTTTAAAGTCTAATTCAAACTTCATCTCCTAAATCAAATTCTGAGACTAAAAGCCAATCTCCAGCAAACCATAAACCGCGAAAATAGTTTTACCAGAGAAGTGGGGGAAAGTACCGTGAGTCTAGGCAGAGGAAGCTCGTCGTGACTGGATGCGACTCCTCCGCCGTCGATTTGCGGTAGGGGAACGGACGCGGAGGGCGGCGGCTCCGGGGACTCGGGAAGCTCAACAACCGGGAGAGGCTTGAATTGAGGGGGAGAAGAGAAGAGGGAGGAGAAGAACAACCGAGTCAACGACGGCGTGCTCCTGATGATCTGGAGGGAGATCTGGAAGAAGAAGGTGAGCCAGTTGAGGAGCGTCCGCCACACTTGAAGCGTTTTCGGGGCGTAGACTTCGGAAGCCTGGGACAGCTCCGCCATGACGCCGCCGGACGGAACCTGTCCAAACTGCTCTCTCGCTGTACGCAGGTGAGTCACACAGATAATAGAGGATCACGATGGAAACTCTGGGTTAATGCTTTTCTATTATTTATCTTCTTTCACTGAATTACTCCGACGATTTTTCCAAACATTGATTGACTGCTTTCAGTACAAGATGATTGTACTCTATCCTTCCTCCGATGATGATGAAGAATGATGCTGTAATGACTTGACATCCAAAAAAAATACTGAGTAAATGGAATAGCACATATAAATGGGATCCAAAATACACCAAACATTTATTTTTGAAAAATGCTAGGGGTACACCAAAGGTGTACCCCATTTGTCCTCCACCCCCTCCATTACCACATAAATGGATAAGGATTTTTAAAAAAATTAAATAAATAAAAAATAGATAAAAATGAGTGGTGAAGAAGAAGGTGGGGGACAAATGGGGTACACCTTTGGTGTAAGGTGTACCCCTAGCAATGCTCTTTATTTTTATAAAAAAATCTAGAAGCACCTAAGTTGTTGTACACCAGGTAGGGCTGGACACGGTCCCGGTGTGGAAATGGTATCGGCGCCGGTACTGGCGGTTCCGCCACTGGGACCGGTGACGAAGACGGCGGCCCAATACAGGGAACCGGTACCGGAATCATCCGCCATTGTACCAGTTTCGGTGTTTATTTTTTGTGGCCAGAACCGACGGTACCGCTACCGGTTCGGGTCCAAATTTGAATTTTTTTCCCCTTTTGTTCACTTGCTGACCCTTGATAGTGGTAATAATTATAAATTTATAATTCTTTACCCTTTTGTCGAAATTTTAATAATTACGGAGTATAATAAAAACAGTAATACTCCGTAATAATTATAATCATAATAATAACTATAATAATAAGAGTAATAATACTAATAGTAGTAGTAGTAATAATAATAATAATAATTTTGTTTAAATCTGATTTGATTGAACCTGATATGATTGCATCTGGTCTGATTTGATCTGGTTTAATAAGAACAAGTAATAAAAAAAATAAGTTGAACGGAACGCTGCCTTAGTCCCATACATTTATAATTGTCCTTTATTTGCATTTTAATTAAATATGATTATGTGACACAAATGTATATACTCCATATGTATGTGTGTGGTTACCCATTACACAACTACACAATTTACGCCAATTAGGGGTGAACATGTACCGAATGAATACCGAAAGTTTTCAAAAAATCGAACTGAAAAAATATCGCTAAAATATCGAATCGTACAGAACCGAATGCTCAGTTCGGTATTTGGCACAGTACAAGGTAGCTTGCCATACTGAAAATTCAAACCGAATATATTATAAATATAATAATCTTTTTAGATTTTTTCATTGAATAATAAGTTTATTTTTTAAAATTTAGCTCAAATTTTATTACGTGTACATTATATTTTTATTTTAGTTTTTTTGTTTTTGTATAAGAATTTAAAAATAGTAACACATATTTGAAATATCATTTTTTATCATCCGTTCACTGTAGCTTGTGAGATATACTTAAGTTTAATAAGTATTTCTTGCATTTAATTTTTCATTTTTTTGAGGGTATGTTGAGTCCCAACACTTTGTGAGAGTTGAAAGTTTTTTTAATGTAGTGTTTTTTGTTAGACGGGACGTTTTACCGACCAAATTCATTTTTACTGTAGACATGACACTTCTAGCGACCTACCCCCACGAGAGTATCCCTTTTTTTGGAAACTACTTCATCCGTCCCTGAATATTTGTTTACTTTTGACTTTTTTCGGTCAAAATTTGTAAACTTTGACATCAAATAAAATAAAAATGATATTAGATATTGATACAAAAAGAATTTTAATAGATTTATTATATCAAATATTTTCAAAATATTATTTTATTTAATTAAAATACAATATATATTTTATTTAATTATAGGTCAAAGATTGAAAACTGTTGACCGAAAAAAGTCAAAACTGGACAAATATTCCAGGACGGAGATAATACTCCCTATTTCAATTTTTGAAAGATTGATTGGTCCAAATATAATAATCTTTTTAGATTTTTCATTGAATAATAAGTTTATTTTTTAAAATTTAGCTCAATTTTTATTACGTGTACATTATATTTTTATTTTAGTCTTTTCGTTTTTTGTATAAGAATTTAAAAATAGTAACACATATTTGAAATATCATTTTTTATCATCCGTTCACTGTAGCTTGTGAGATATACTCCCTCCGTCCCAAAAAGAATGAGACGGTTTGACTTTTTGGGAAATTAAGGGAGGGATATTTTGGTATTGACTTTCCAAAAATACCCTTGATGTGATGGGTAAAAGTAGGATGTGATGGGTAGATTATTAGGAAAAAGGTATGATGTGATAGGTAGGGTATGAAAAAGTAAGGGGTAAAAGTGGTTTTTTAATAGAAATGTAACGAACTTTACGGGACGCAGTTTTTTTTAAACGTAACAAACTTTTTGGGACGGAGGGAGTACTTAAGTTTAATAAGTATTTCTTGCATTTAATTTTTCATTTTTTTTGAGGGTATGTTGAGTCCCAACACTTTGTGAGAGTTCAACACTTTGTGAGAGTTGAAAGTTTTTTTAATGTAGTGTTTTTTTGTTAGACACTTAGACAGTTAGACGGGACGTTTTACTGATTGAAGTCATTTTTACTGTAGACATGACACTTCTAGCGACCTACCCTACGAGAGTATCCCTTATATTTTAGTCCTATTCAGTACAAATTTCACTATGCATGTTGTCCACTATGAGTAAGTAGCACTAAGTAAAGAGAGGAAATTAATAAAATAGAGTTAAATTTATAAATTTATTTCACTATGCATGTTGTCCACTATGAGTAAGTAGCACTAAGTAAAGAGAGGAAATTAATAAAATAGAGTTAAATTTATAAATTTATATCGAGAGGAAGAAGTATAATTAATCACTCATTATTAATAGCACTAAAATTAGGGCATAAAGAGATGGAAGTATGTAAAATTAAGCAGCCCAAGGCATAGATATTTGGACGATGAATATTGCAATTCAGGCACAATAGGGCTAGTTAGGTCGTAAAGATAATTACGTCTATCGAATAATTACCAATTAAGTACATAACATATTTTTTTAAATCAATGATCAATTAATTAGATAAAAAAACCATGTCGTACCCGACCATCCCAAATTTAAAAAGTTGTTTTAGTTTGACTCTTAAAAATTAGTTTTGATTTTTCTAAATAGACAATTAAATCAAGAGGGGTTACTTATATTGTTGAAAGGGAAACTCTACAAACCATACAAATTTTTACCAAGAGGTAAACATAGATCTTACTTTGAATCAGACAAAAAAACAATTGTGAAAAAACACAAATACTCTAATATTCAATTCATCCCAAACAAAAAAAAAAAGATTTACTAGCTGAAAGAAAAAACATAAAAGTGATGTACAAGAACCAAGATTGGGGACTTGGATTATTTGTGTTATGTACTGACCAAACCAAAACCAAAAGAATCCTTAGCTTCTATAGCTGTGTTTGGGAGCCTGTTGAACATGAGAATCTGAATCCTCAGCTCCAAACTGATATGATCATTACAATGAAAATAAAATGAATATACAAAAAAATAAAAATGCCCTTTAACAAAAAAAACAACCATGGATTATTGGTGTGAAAAAAGCCAGGGGTGTCGAAGGGCCTCAGAAGCGGTGGGACGCCTTTTAGGATTAATCTGAAGCAGTTTCCTCACAAAATCAATGAACAGAGGATCTGAAACTTGCAACTGTTCCTCCAAGGACGTCTCCTCCGGGATTAAGTACTCCACTCGATTCGTCTCCTATAAACACAATGCCACCAACAGAAGAAAAAAAACACAAAGTTCTGAGGGCATAATGGACCAAATCAAAATGGCAAACTAACTAAACTTCCCTTCCACCTTACTTTCTGTGAAGTTTTCTTAGCAGTAAATGCAGCAATGCATCTTGGGTCTAACAAAAGCAGACCAAATATGGAGGGGAAACGAACCTCATTCATGAGATAAAGGTCAAACTCTTTTGTGAAATACTTGTGTGTCTCTTGCCCTTTCAACAACATGTCCATGTCAAATGGACCAAGCACTCCTATCACCCGCGCTAGCAAAACTGCAATCGCTTCATTGGGGAAAAGCACCTAAACAGATGTATTTGATTGGTCCGTTTCAATTTGTAGACATTTACACTATGTTTGGTTCAAGGAATTTGAAAGGGAAAAGAAAAGAAAATGAAGTGGAAAACCATTTTTCTTGTTTGGTAAGAGGGGAAAAGAAAGGAAAAGTGGGAGGAAAAGAAAATGAGGAGGCAAAATGTACCAAGTGGAGGGAAAATCAAATTCCTTCCATTTTGGTGAGGAAAATGAGAGAAAACCATTTTCTTTTCTTTTCCTTCCAAAATCTTTGAGACAAACATAGTGTTAAAAGAATGATTTTTTTGGGGAAAGAGGCAGAAAACAATCATTCATATTTCATACCTCTCCGGTGCAAAGCTCTGCCAAAACACATCCAAGAGACCAAATATCGATTCTATGGTCGTAGGGGAGTCCTAAGATGACCTCAGGTGCCCTATAGGACCGGGACTGTACATATAAGGACAAGTCGTCCGTCTCAAAACAGCTGCTTCCAAGATCAATCACTTTGATCTCACATTTCTTGAAGCTTTTTATGAGAATATTTTCAGGCTTTACATCGCAGTGGATAATCCCCAAACTGTGCAGAAACTCTAGAGCCACTAGGCATTGCCTTGTTATTGCCTGTGAAGGTGCAAAGAAACAATTTTGTGTGAATAAACAAGTAAAATAACATATAAAATAAAACCCTTTAGCTTGGACATTGCAAACCTTTAGTTTGGACATTGTGAAATAAGGCTCGGTCTCAGATTCCCTATTGTATTTTTGAAATTCATACAAGTCGGCTCGCAGAAGTTCACAAACAATGAAGAGATGCTCCTGCATGATTTATAACGAGAACGAAATATACCATTATTTGATGAAAACATTATGGGGAAAAAAGCTGTGGCACACCACTTTTGACACCAGAGAAGGATTTCAGCTATCGGAAAAGTGTCTGTGAATTCCTTCTTTGGTGTCGAAAATGGTGTGTGCACCCAGAATGATCCAAAAATAACATCTTTTAGGGGCCACCTGATAGTAGAAGTAATCATAGAGGTGTAATATATGGCGCTCATCACCCGGATCGTGCTTGTTTACAAACTTCAAAAGTTTGATTTCATCCAAGCTCTGATCGAAGAAGTCTTTGTCATTTTTAATTATCTTCAAGCAAACATCCATTCCCATCCGAAGATCACGGGCCTGAACAACTTTGCTGAAGGCAGCTGAACCAAGGTACTCCGTTACATAGTACCTACCGGCAATGATGCTGTTAAGAACAATGGGGATGTCCTTGTTCTCCTCAAATCCTGTCCTGTAGATGACCACTCAAATCTTCATATACTTTGACAATAAACTCACATAAGATGAACATTCATGTTTATAAGGTCTTCTTGGTTTATACTATCATACCTGTTTTTCCTGTGTATAATTTTTAGATTGAACACTTCAAAGTCATCTTCGCAGGCATCGTACATTTGAAGCTCATCTGAAACCAAGCTGCCTTCTTTATCTGCTGCTTCAATTGGTTTATCGTAGTTATAAGTGGAATCCTCTTTAACAGGAGAGTTAAAGCTTCCATATTCACAACTGTTTCTTTCTTCATGGAGAAAATCCTTAACATCGGTTAACTTGACATCCACTACACCATAATCATTTAGGTCTTCTTGATATACGACTCCAGCCCCACAACAACAAGCACAAAGAGGGGACGAACATCTATAGTCTTCGCTCTTTCCAACAGTTTTACAAAAGAAATGGTCACTGTCTTCTGGAAAGTTGTCTTCTTTAGTGTCCTCCCGAATGTCACGACTCCCCCACGAGCCTAGAGTCGTGACAAATTTGTCCTCACTTGGGACACCGGCAAAATCTGAGCCTTTGAAATCAGGTGGCATGTCGTAGTCTTCGTCCTTTTCCCCGTACCAGAAAATGTCATCTTGCATGTCGAATTCTTGGTCTCTTGCTGTTCCAAACTGTGACAGTCTATCAGATGATGATGCTTGAGAGCTTGGGTATGTATCGCAGCGTATCCCATATGGATTCGTGAACTCTATGTGGAAGAAATGTGATTAAATCAAACAAACATGCTCCGTATCGGGCATTGATTGGTACATGTTTATATTGTATCCTTAAAACAACCAAACATGTTAGTTTGGCATTTCAAATTGATATCAATTGTATTCAAAAACTACATATACTCCCTATATTCTTTGATTCACAAGTACTACGAAGCAACCCTAAGTCCTAACTATATGTGTTAGAGTATAAAACGTTTTTCAAGCATTCGAGTAAAAAATGAATCTTTAATCACAAATTTGAGTTTTTGGTTAAACTAGAAGCATATGATTATACTAATGATAAGTGAAGTCCAATGTAATTGGGATTAGTAATAGTAATAATAATAATAATTACCAGAAGAACAGAGGTCAGTGGTTGAGGAGCCGCCTAAGCTGATGAACTCCTCCTCATCATCAGAGGAAGAGGAGCTACGATTACCACTTCCAGGAGCGCCGCCGGGAACCTCGTCAGGCCACCTGGTGGCCGGAATCTTGAGCGGCGGCGGAACCATGGGAAGCAGAGACCCGAACTGGGATGATCTCTCCAGGATGTCTTCCATCAGAGCCGACTCAGACAGGGCAAGCCCATACTTCTTCAGGAACCCCAGCACGGCCTCGACGCCGGAATCGGCCATGACCCGCCGGAGAAACAAGAAATCAGGAAGATCGGCGGAACGGGTTCATGAGAAAGGAGTGAGGAGCGGGGAGAGGGCGGGTCAAAAGAGGGGATTGACGATGGTGATGATTGAGGAAGGTGAGAAGGAATATGGAGCCGTCGCATGTTCAGTATACAGTAGAGATGTACGTACACTGTATTTGTCTTCTTCTTTTTCTTTTTCCTTTTTTTTATATAATTAAAGGGTGAAAAAAATGGAGTGAAGGTGAAGCTAAACGGGAAGAAGGAAGGCGTGAGAAAGACAATCATATGCCAAACTTTTTTTTGAGAGAGACGCGGAGGAGAAGAAGGGAAGGAAATTTGGTCATCTTTTTCCCTTTTTCTTTTTTTTTTCTTCTTCATATAATTTCCGTGTCAAGCGTCCGACACTTGTGGGTTCAAATTCAACAACCCCATAGAATTTGGTGATTTTTTCCCCTTTCCCCTGTGATACTGTACCATAGTCAGTAGACATAACAGAGAAAAATAAAATTAGATTCACAGATTTTTTTTCAAACTTATTTTCAATTCGATAACTTATTTTTCAATTCAATTTGGATATGGAGTACTCTTTATAATGGTCACTGTGTCTCACACTCTCATGATTTATGTTTATTTGTATATTTTTAGAGTAATTTACATAAATAGGACTAAAACATAATAATTTTCTTAATATAGAAGTATATGTTTTTATTTTCCAATGTAGAACCATTGGTCATTATCTATTAGTCATTATTCAACTAAATGTCCAGCATCACTTGGACATTATTCTTCTCACTAGTCATTATTAAGTTCTATTTAGAGAATAAAAAAGTTTAAGTCCTATATTGAAAATGATTTATGTTTTAGTCTTATTCAGTGCAAATTTCACATATTTTTATTTATCATTTGATAAAATAAAATGTCTTTGATAGCTTTTATTTTGTAAATTTTTTATGTACTTTTAAAAAAAGTAGTTTATATCCTTTTTTACTTCTATACTAATTTGTAATTACATCTAATAATTATAATAGATGTTATTTTCCAAACAGCGTGCAAATACTCATCGCTTTATGTACTACGATAATTACTACTCCATCTATCTATTTTTTATTTTCCAACTTTTCTTTTTAAGATGTTCTCAGAATAAAAGGTGAAGATTAATTCGAGAATAAGTATCTTTTATGTTAAATTCAATTCAAATAGGTTCAATTTAATTTAAAAAAATCAATTGAAACAAAAAAATACTTATTCTCATGCTTTGAGTTACTCCCTACGTATGTTTCTCACTTAAATGAGATTAGATATTAGATATTAGAAATTAAAGAAAATGCAGAGTCGAGATTAGATATAAGGAAAATCAAGAAAATGTAGAGTTAGTAGTACAAAAAAAATACTAATCTGAATCAAATTAGGCTACTTGCAAATAAAGTAAATATTACTTAAGTCCATGAATATTTGTTTACTTTAAAACTTTCACAATCAATATTACTCCCTCCGTCCCCCTAAGATGTTCTCATTTTGACTTTTGGTGGGTTTTAAGGAGAGTTGAAAAAACATGAAAGTTTACCATAATACCCTTAATGAAAAATGGGTGGAGTGTATTAAATGAGGTGGGTGAGGTGTAATAAATAATGTAAGTGGGGGTAGTTGTGGTATTTTAATTGTTAAAAAATAAAATGAGAAGATCTATTGTGGATAAAGAAAAAGAACTATTGGGAAGATCTATGGGGGACGGAGGGAGTATCAAACTTTCAGGTTAAACCAACTCTTTGTTCAAAAGTCAATATTTTTGGGTCAAATATTTGGTAAAATACATTTAACTCTTAATTTATCTCTTTTAGATTTGTTTGTGTAAAATGCATCCCATATCAACAAATCAAGAGTAAAATAATCAGTATATAATGAGTTTAAAAAAATAAAGTATGTAATTATTTATAGTTATTAAAAGAGATTTGAAGATTTAGATCGTCCTCTAATAACATATTTAGGATTAAAATGTTAGTAAGAATTTGCCTAAAACGTTGGATCTAAGAAGAAACACGTTCAAGAATCAAAGACGACCTTCTTCTCCAACAAACTAGAAATACATGCCCAAGTCAACAAAAGCCCAACAACAATGCCCCTTTACAAAGAAGAAATAAAGTGATGTTCAACTATGATGTGGGATTGGCTCTGGTTGGACGATCCATCTGGGAATACAGCCCAGCCCAGCCCACATGCCCTTATTTATATAGTTAAAGCCCATATACTCTTTTGACCAAAAATAATTCACATTTCCAAAATTGTTTTAAAACAAATTTGTTTGTTTTGTATAAATGGAATAAAAAACTTCCTCGTCTCAAAATGTTTATGACTTAAGAAAAATGAAGTAAAATTTTAAATTTTTTCAATTCATTTGTTATAGAAATAAAAAATTTATTGTACATATTTATAAATTTATTGTACATATTTATTTTTTTAAGAGAAATTTACATAAATAAGACTAAAACATAATGACTTTCTCAATATAGAATCATATGTTTTTATTTCCCAATGTAGGACCTTTGGTCATTATCAATTAGTCATTATTTAATTAAATGTCCATCATTACTAGACATTATTCTTCTTACTGGACATTATTAAGTCTTGTTTAGGTAATAAAAAAGTTTTAAATCCTACCTTAAGAAATGACTTATGTTTTAGTATGCAAATTTCACTTTTTTCAATCCATGATAGAGTCCACCAAATCCTTCATCTCCTTGAGCAACTCAATGCTCTTCTCCAACCTCTCCCTCTCTCCGGCCAACGACGGCGACTCTTCCATCAGCCTCCCATAATCCCGTCCGTGCATAAACTCCTCGTTTATGGCCTCTTCAACCTCCCTGTCCGCCAACTCATGAACGCCCATCGTCAAATGCAGAGCAGTACAGTCCACCATTCTCCTCTGCACAACCCTCCAATACGACGCCGTTCTCATCCTCACTCCAAATCCGGCCCGCACCTGCTCCCAGCTGTACTGCTCCCTCAACTTCCCCATCTCTACCGGCCCAATGCCATCCAGATGAGTCGTGTCACCGGAAAATATGGCGTCGGAGCTTTCCATGAACTTGTTCCACTCTGTCACGTGCTCCGGATCGCACGTGTAGTCACACACCCTCTCCATCTCCACCATTTCCTTTACTCGGCTAATCAGTTTCGCCTTCTTCTTCGAGAGCAAGTTCCGAGCAGCTCTTCTGGTTGAGTATTGTAAGTCTGGGTAGTTCTTGGAATGCTCGTCTAAGACCAAAAGAACAATCTTTTCTACATAACGCCAGACTTTCTCCACAAATTCCCCAGGAATCGCAGATATGGCGTTCACTTTCCTCTGCATTATGCTGAGAAAAGCTGATCTCGGGACAGAGTTTTGTGCACAGATCCCCTGAAGCACTTCAATTTCTTCCATCAAGAAATTCCCTGTGTCCATTATTGCACTGCTGTTTCCCAGATTTTGGGAATACTCATTGAGCATTTCCGCGAATCTAGCAGTGAAATGCATCTCTTCCGCATCTGGGTACTCCTCGTACTCCCCTCGGACAAGGATCTTCCTCAGAGACTCCATGGCCGACCTCGTAATCCTCCCAAACTCGATCATGGCCTCAACAACGGAAGAGAAACGGTTGGGAAGCTTGTTCAGCTCGGCTATGTTGTAACTGAGTTTGTCATTGATCTGCTTGGCAATGATGGCGGCCTGAATTCTTGTTAGTTTCTGAGCTAAGACGGAAATACCCACCGGGGATCGGTCCAACTCGCAACCCAACCCGGTCCCTATATCATGTGTTGCAACTTCTTGGATCAACCCCTCGGGGGATTTGTCCGCTTCGGTGATAACAACTAGCGTTCTTTCCCCAGTTTTATCCGCCTCTCGTGACATCTTGATGGACTCGCAAGTCGAAAAATCGACATTCGCGGGGACCACGTTAAGTATGATAGTTTCTTGTGGAGATATGTACTCCCTTATCATCTCCTCGGTCTCCCGAGTGATGTCTGGGAGATCGATGATGGTCAAGTCAGGGACGTCGTCCTTCTTGACCACGAGAGTCAACGGGGAACGGGACATCCCTTTTCCCGTTCCCGCGATCGACTCGGCTGCAGAGTTGATCGCATCGACCACGCGTGCCTCGTCTGTCACAACCGACATGCCGAGGTACTCGAGGGTGAGAACAGGGTTCGGCGTAGGATCATCTTGCTGGAGACGCGTGATGAATGGGGTGCATATGCCCTGACCCCTGGGGAGACTGATCCCGGTCAAGGACTCGAGCACGCTCGACTTGCCCGGGGACTGGTCTCCTAGGAGGACTATGGTTGGAAGATGAATGCCACCCTCATTCATTACGTTGAGGAGGCGGAGTTTGTGGACGGCGTCCATGAGGGGTCGGATTTGTTCATTGTAGGAGGAAATTATGGGAGGTGAAGAAGAGGATTCGATGACTGCAAGCGCATTGGTTTCTTCCATAGAGCGTTGCACCCAATTTGTGGTTTGGTTCTTAAAAGGGTTTTGGTTCAAGTTTGGTTCTTAAATAGAGGTTTCCATGGACATAGTGACATATATGAGTGAGATCTTTGTTACATATTTAATATTATATTTGAAATTAAATTTTTACGGTACATTTGTTTATACATTTCCATAAGTTTAATCATTTGGTGAAATGATATGAAAGAGGTGAAATAAGTTAGATTAATTTGTTTTGAAAGTTAGATCGACAATTTATTTCACGATGATTTAAAAGACTTTAAGATAGAACTCAAATTTAATAATGAGTTGAAAAAGAAAAAAAAGGATGGTCAATGGTGTGAAGGAAAGCAAGAGTAAGGCCTCAATTTAAAGTTGAGGGAATTTGCTTAACTTTGAAGGACCTATCGTTTGAATTGGTCTTTGGTTTTTTTATTCTTTTGTAATTTGGCGAGCATTAATTGGTTTAGTACGTGGTAATTTACCTAAATAGGACTAAAATATAATGACTTTCTCAATATAGCATCATATGTTTTTACTCTCAATGTAGGACTATTACTCATTATCTATTAGTCATTATTCAACTAAATCTCTAGCATCATTTGGACATTATTTTTTTCATTAGTCATTATTAAGATCTATCTAGAGAATAAAAAAGTTCAAGTCCTACTTTGAGAAATGACTTATATTTTAGTCTTATTCCATGCAAATTTCATCTAGTACAATCCCTCTCTTTGGTCTCCCAAATATGTAATACTCCCTCCCCATTTGGTTATTGAGAGAAGGATTTTTTCTTTCTTTTATTAAGCACAGATGAACAATTTATAATATTGGATTCATGTTGATTTAAATTACTATTTTTAAGTATAAACTGAAGGATTGTCTTCTTTCAACCTTCACTAAAGAATTTGTACTCCGTAATATATAAACTGAAGGAGCATGTACGTACTATATGTCTATATACCTTCAAACTCGTATTAGTGTTTATTAAAATTCTTGTTTATCTCAAATAAAGTCGATTAAATAATTTCGGTTTAGAGCGGTCTTCCAAAAATAATCTTATATTTCTGTGATGTGTAAGACCCTAAATGTTCTTAAAAGCAAATGCTTATTTTGTGTAATAAAAGAAAAGTGAGATTATTTCAAATTTTTTTCTCAATGTTTTATATTTTAAAATTTAAAATCTCACATTCTTTTTAGTTGTGCAAATAAGTATTTACTATTTAAAACCTTTATTTTTGAAACTTATTTCTAAAATTCTCGTATAATTGTACACCGTTGCAGCACACCTCTTCTGATCATTTTCCAATCATTTTTCGACAGGGCATTGGTGCCTATAAACCACAGGAGCAAACGTGCTTATTTGTTATTTTTCGTTTATTACTTTGTTTTTTCCCTTTTTTTAATTTTTTTAATCTATTTGTTTCCATTTCCTAGAAGAGTTTTTAAATTTCTTTTGTATTTTTATAATGTTTTTAAAAAATTAAAAATTTTGCGTTTGAAATTTAAAAAAACTAACATTTACTCCATCTGTCTCAAATAAAATATTTTAACATTTTGTTTTCTAGAATACTGTTTTTAGTAAGTTACAAAATTAAAAATACAAAAAATAAAAATATGGAAAAAAGAAATGAAAAAAATTAAAACATCTAAAAAAGAGTCTTATACACAAAGAAATCTTCAGAACGCCTAAAAAAGTCTTTAGAATTTGGATGCCCAACAATGATATTCATTTTTATTTTTTTGTTCTATTTTATTTCTTATTTATTTCCCATTTTTTGAAGTTCTCAAAACAAGTATTTTATTTTTTATTTTTTAAAAAAATAAAAATTGTTAATTTGAGATGTACAAATGTTGTATATGTTACTTTTATTTTCAATTAAAAATAATTTTAAAGTTTAAGAACATTATAAAAACATTTTAAAAAGAAATTTTAAAAAACTTTTTTTTAATAAAAGAAACAAAAAAAGAAAAAATAAAAAATAAAGAAAAAATAAGAAATGATGAGCCCCAACACCCCATATGGTTTGGAAAATAGGCACCGATGTTTCCTTCTTTTGCGAGGAAAATAGCTGGAAAAATGATCAGAGGGGGTATGAGTGTAACATTTTTAAACTACGGAGACTTTAGAAATAAGTTTTGAAAACCGAGATGTATTTGTGCCTATTTTCTAAATAACGGTGGGTACTCGTATTATTTAGCCCTTTTCTAGCCCCAAAACTTAGCTGGTAAGCAATTAAGATGAACTTTTATGGTCTTTTAGTAATTACTCCCTCCGTCCCAAAAAGATTTTCCTGTTTCTTTTTTTGCGCATCCTATAAAATACGTCTATAAACATCTAAAATGCCTAAAATTTACCACATTTCTCATTTATTGTGGATAGAATTTGTTTTGAAAGTCTTTTTGCATTTGAGGCGGGATAGAAGTATTTTATGAGATGCGCAAAAAATGAAACATGAAGACCTTTTTGGGACGGAGGACCGAGGGAGTATATGATAAAATATTACTCGCACCGTCTTTGAGTATTTGTTCTCTTTTGACGGTTTATGATCAAAATTGATAAATTTTAACTATAAAATAAATAAAAATGATATTACATATAGAAGGAAAACATAATTTGGGGAAAAAATTTCTGAGTGGATTTTTCACAAAATTTAAAGAAATTTGGAAAAAGTGAAAGTTTAACAAATTACTTTTAATAAAAAAGGATCAAGTAGGGGGGTTGAGGTGTTCTAAATAAATAAATAAAATGAGACTAATTGAGTATTTCTGGTGTTAAAAAAGGAAAATAAGGAATAATGGAAAGATGTTATAGCATCTCCAACCATATCATTTTAACTTGCTAAAAGTTACGCTGTTACGGAGTATAATATAACTAGTGACTTTTGTTCTTCTCCAAAGGACATGCTTTATTTTAATAAGTTTGTCAAAAAATGACTTTGGCTTGCTAAATATAACAAGTCACTCAAAATTTAGCTAGCCAATACTTAAAAAATAAAATAACAAATTATGGTTGGAGAATGAAGCAAAAAAGCGCTTGTTATTTCACTATTCACTTGCTATAATGTAAGAATAGCAAATCCATATAACAAGCATGGTTGGAGGCATAGTTTTAAAAAACAGGCCGAACCAGCCAGTTCAGACTGAAAACCGGTGAACCGGCGCCCAAACCGGTCCGGTCCGATTTTTTTTTTTTGCGACGCTGTTACAGAGTATAATATAACTAGTGACTTTTGTTCTTCTCCAAAGGACATGCTTTATTTTAATAAGTTTGTCAAAAAATGACTTTGGCTTGCTAAATATAACAAGTCACTCAAAATTTAGCTAGCCAATACTTAAAAAATAAAATAACAAATTATGGTTGGAGAATGAAGCAAAAAAGTGCTTGTTATTTCACTATTCACTTGCTATAATGTAAGAATAGCAAATCCATATAACAAGCATGGCTGGAGGCATAGTTTCAAAAAACAGGCCGAACCAGCCGGTTCGAACTGAAAACCAGTGAACCGGCACCCAAACCGGTCCGGTCAGATTTTTTTTTTTTTGCGAAAAATCGTCCTAAATGTTAGCCTGTAGGGAATAGAACACAAGACCTCTTGATCTCCATGTTCAACTTGCGACCACCTTAGCTAAAGGATGTTTGTATCATAACTTGCAAACCTGGGAAAATATAATATATTTTCTGAGTAAAAAAATTTCTAAAAAGATTTCTTTTCATAAAACGTTAAAAAATATACTTCTTCCATCCCGGAGTACTTTTGACTTTTTTTGGTTAAAATTGTTAAACTTTGACTTCAAGTCCGTTTTCTAAAACACTTCCTCTTTCATTTTTTTTTACTTCCAACAAAACACTTCCTCTTTCTATTAAAAAATCACTTTTACCCTTACTTTTTCATACCCTACCTATCACATCATACTTTTTCTCTAATAATCAATCCATCACATCTTACTTTTACCCATCACATCAGGGGCAAAATTGGAAGTCAACTATAATTTTACACTTCCTTATTTTGGCTCCAAGTCAAAGTAGGAACCTTTTTTTGCAAACGGAGGGAGTATAAAATATGATATTAGCTATTGATACAAAAAGAGTTTTCTTAGATTTATTATATGAAATATTTTCAAAATATTATTTTATTTCATTAAAATACAATGTATATTTTATTTAATTATAGGTCAAAGGTTAAAACAGTTAAGTGAAAAAAGTCAAAATTAAACAAATACTCAGTGACGAAGGTAGTAATATTGTAACTATGATTTAAACTTTTAACTACTCCGTATTCTAAAAATACACAGTACATATCAATGAAATATTTAATTTAGATATGTTTTTAAAATATTGGACAAATTATTGAAAAAATTATATATATATATATATAAATATATATATATATATATATATATATATATATATATATATATATATATATATATATATATATTGACTCAGTCTACTGGAAAATGCTTTATGAGGTCAATAGTATGGCAGATAACCACTTGAGCATTGACACCTAGGGCAGAATTCTATGGCATAATGGAGAGGTTGGTTTCAGCTTAAAAAAGGCAAAGAATTCTTTGAGAGAGAAACAACTCATTCACCCCTTCACCAAACTTTCCTAGAACTCCAAACAAAGCCCTAAACACTCTATCTTCCTTTGGAAATTGTGCTTTGGCTACCTCCCCCTTCCCCACTCACTAACTAGATTGGGATTTCAACTCCCCTCTGTTTATTTCTTGTGCAGGAACAGTGAGGAGCCTACCACCCACCTATTCAGGAACTGCCCTTTTAGCAACCAAATCTGGAACTACTTTGAACAAATATTTTCAATTTGCAGGAATACCAGCCATGGAATCCTAACCTACTTGACAAATTGGTGGAAACAAGGTGCACTGAAAAAGCACAACAAAACACTCCTCAATATCATTCTAGGAATCATAACCCATGAGATATGGAAAGAAAGAAACAGGAGGATCTACGAGAAAGAAGAACACACCTTGACACAGACAATTACAATCATCACAAAACAGATCTACGAATGGATTTTCATCCACCATAAAGGAAAAACAACGCCGGATATCAGAATTTATGACAGTTTACCTTCAATTAGAATGGGCGCAATCACTGTACATCGATGGGTATTCCCAGCCACTAGAGTAACACTTACAACAGACGCGGCAATCAGGGAGAGAAGATCAGCTAGAGCCAGCATCCTGCGCACAAGGCACGACCAATTTCTCATTGCTTGGACCTATCCTCTACAACCAAACCTCCCACCAGCTGAGACAGAAATGGAGGCAGCATACGAAGGAGTACGTAGCAGCTTGTTTCTTAACTGCCCGGTCAATCTCTATATTGACTCCAAAATTTGCGCAGACATTTTAACAAACTACTCCAACAATGATTTCTTCACAAGGATGACAAGAGAAATGATAAATCGGTCCGGGGGACGGGTCAATCATATCTTTCGAGAAGCTAATACGGCGGCACATCATCTGGCACAACACGCTTTGCAAGAGAATACCTTTAGTAATTTTCATTCATTAGTTTCACTCCCAAAACGCTCTATGGGAGCCATTGCATGTGATGTAACAACTTCTTTTATTCGTATGAAATAAAAATTTTCCTTTATATATATATATATATATATATATATATATATATAATTTTCAACCGGTTCGACCAGTGAATCAGTGAACCAGTACCTCGACCGGTTCGATCGCCAGTCCAGTTCTGAAAACTATGCTTGGAGGTACTCTTACCCTGACAAAAAAAGCATTTGGAAACATTTTTTCGTCACAGAGGAAGTAATAAATGAATAAAATAATAATAAAATAAATAATTAAATAAGTAATATGAAATACATAAATAAATAAATAAATAAATTTAAACAAGTAAATTTATGTAAATAAATAAAGAAATAATTTTCAATATTTGTGAAAAAAGTACTCCGCTGTGATAAAAAATATATTTTTCTAAGTTACTAATGGTAGAAAATAATAGTGGAAATTTTTCTCAAAAAAACGAACGGAAAGAGGCGTTAGGCCGGCCGGTTGGATAGCGACGGCGGAGCAATGACTCATAAAAGGAAGTTTGGGACCCGCCTCCCACTAATCCCTTTCTTAGCTCCTCGGCCGCCGCCTCCTCCTCGGCTCCTCCTCCTCTTCCTGCATTTGCATTTCACTCGCATTCCAATTTCATTCGCATGTCACATTTTTCACTCGCATTTCGAATTCGAGCAGGAACCAGTAAGACACAAAAGAGGTGTGAGGCGGGACCCACCCCATTGCCCATCTTTGACTTTTGACCAACGCGATATCAGAGACGAAGAAGGAGAAAGTAGCGAGAAGAAAAGTCACACCTTCCTCCTCCTTTCCCCTCCACACCCTCATCATTCCATTTCCCCCTCTCCGCCTTATAAACACCCACCCCTCCAATTCTCTCATTCATATCCTCACCAATTTCATCTGCTCTTTTTTTTTTACCTCCTTTAATTTGCTGGAAGCCTCACTCATCTCATTACCTCAAGGTATGTTAAGGGAAAAAGACTAGATTTTTACTGTAAAGGCTTTCTTTTACCTGTTCTTTGTGACCGATTTGTTCCTTTTATGTGCTTTTACTTGTTTGGGCGAGTGGATAAACCTGAAAGATTGGGTTTTTATTGATGGGGCAGCCATATATGTTGGTTTCTTGAAGTATTTCAGTTTGGGGTAAAAATAAATTCAACCAGTTCTCAGTGTTTGCTTGGATTTGCTTGTGAATATGAAAGATTGGATTTTTATGATTTTGGATCTTGTCAACTTCTTGCAGGATTTGATGTGCAGTGGTTTGGAGAAGAGAAATCTTTGCTCTGTTGGGCCTGATATGGAAAAGAAAAATGGGGGCTCGAGCAAGAGTTGCTCGAAATTGCTGGAGCTATCCGCCTCGGATGATGTTTCTGGTTTTGCCGTCGAGGTGGAAGAGAAGGGTTTTGATGTGAATGAGCTGAGCTTCTGGTATGGAAGGAGAATCGGCTCTTCTTCGAAGAGGAAGATGGGGTTGGAAGAGAGAACCCCTCTTGCAATTTCCTCCATGTTTGGCAGTGTTAAGGTTTTGAAGTATATTCTTGGAACAGGGAAGGTGGACGTCAACGCCGCGTGTGGCTCTGATGGGGTTACCCCTCTCCACTGCGCAGTCGCAGGTGGATCTGAGCTCTCCGTGGACGCCGTCAAGCTCCTCCTCTCGGCGTCTGCAGCAGTCAACGCTCTCGATGCCAGTGGAAACAAGCCCGGGGATTATATTGCCTCTTGCCACAAAATCTCAGCCAGTTCAAGGAGGAGAGAACTGTCATTCTTGCTGAACGGGAGCGTGGTCGAGGACGAGGAAGACGATGGGGCGAAACTCGCGGGCGTCGTGCCGTGTGAGAGGAAAGAGTATCCGGTGGACACGTCGTTGCCGGATATAAACACGGGGATCTACGGGAGCGACGAGTTCCGGATGTATAGTTTCAAGGTGAAGCCGTGCTCGAGGGCGTATTCGCACGATTGGACCGAATGCCCGTTCGTCCATCCCGGCGAGAATGCCCGGAGGCGGGACCCGACCAAGTACACGTACACCTGCGTGCCGTGCCCCGAGTTCAAGAAGGGAAGTTGCGGGAAGGGAGACGGGTGCGAGTTCGCGCACGGCGTGTTCGAGTCGTGGCTCCACCCGGCCCAATACAAAACCCGTCTCTGCAAGGACGAGACGGGTTGCTTGAGGAAAGTGTGCTTCTTTGCTCATAAACCGGAGGAGTTGCGGCCGTTGTACGCCTCGACCGGTTCGGCACTCCCTTCGCCGAGGTCACCTTCCGTCAGCTGCCCGGTCGACATGGGCTCGCCCATGGTTGTTAACTGCTCGTCCCCGATGAGCGGGGGCGGGGCTACGTGGCAGAACACCTTTGCCCCGCCCGCGCTTCAGTTTTCGGGCAGCAGGCTGAAGACGACTCTGAACGCCCGGGACTTCGACTCGCAGTTGATGGAGGAGATGGTGGGGCTCGCGTCCCCGTCTCGTTGGAACAACGTGAAGCCGGCGAATCTAGATGACTTGTTCGGGTCTCTGGATTCCCCGTTGGGTCTCTCTCCGTTACAATCCCCGACGGGGCTCCAAATGCGCCTCCAACAACAGCACCGCGCGACGGGCGGCGGGGGGTACACCTCGAGCCGGGCCCACGCGTTTGGGTACGACTCCTCGGCGGCGGTGGCCGCAGCGGTCATGAACTCGCGGTCCGCCTCCTTCGGGAAGCAGCGCAGCCAGAGTTTCATCGACCGCGGAAGGGTCGGGGCCGCCCACCAACGGTCGACCAACTCTCCGCCGTTGATGACATCATCGTCGGACTGGGGTTCCCCGGACGGGAAACCGGAGTGGGGGTTCAGCGACGTGACGAACAAGCGGACCAAGTCCGCCTCGTTTGCGGTTCGGAACGGGAGCGGTTCTCCGAAGCGGGTGGCGGCACGGCGGGGGAACGAGCCGGACGTGTCTTGGGTGAATTCGTTGGTGAAGGATGTGCCGTCTTGGATGGATCAAATGTACATAGAGCAGGAGCAGGCGGTGGCGTAATTAGTTAAGGTCTTATTGGCAATAATGCATTATTTCCTCTCATACGTACGTGGACGGGGTGATAAAAATTATTCTTTTATATTTTTATTATTATTATAACTAGTTACTGTCTTACTGATGATGATGATGATGAATAAATATTACTACCAGTATAAGTACATTTTTAAAGATGTTGGATTAGCAGGCACGTAGTTTCCCGTTTTCCCCCAACACAACAACCCCACTGTTGGATAGATTGAGAATTGATGCAAACAAGATAAAAAAAGTATTTCGTTACGTATTATTGTTGCATTTCTTTCAATCTTTATTGGAATAATTAAATGTTGCGTTGGAATGTAGTGGTAAGAAATCCCACCTATTGATGTTATTTAAAAATTGATGTATAAAAATTACATAAAAAATTCTGCAAAAGATGAGGAGATGCGAATTTTAATTTCATCAAATGATTAATAAAACAAACAATAAATTCTCAATATTTTTGAATAGTGTTGTATGTAATGCAAAAGATGAGGAGATACGAATTTTTATTTCATCAAATAATTAATAAAACAAACAATAAATTCTCAATATTTTTTAATAGTGTTGTATGTAAGATTTGACTGAAATAGGTCAGTTTCTTGGCATTTTATTTACGGAGTACTACATTTTGAAATTTGAAGTTTTGGCCCAGTCTTAAAAGTCAACATTTCATCACTCAAATCCTTTTTTGAAAAGTCAAATCTCTTTAATTTATTCTCACTTGTATGGAAAAATAGTTAATACTCTACTAAGTTCTGAATTAATCATCTCATTTTTTTTAATTTTAACACTTTTTATAAATTTTGCAATTGCAAACTGAAATAATAAATTCAGAAGGGGAGAAAATGCTTTGTGTTTTGACTTTTTTTTAATCAAATAATGACACTCTTTGATAATAAATTGTGAAAAAATATATCGAATTATAATATAAATTTTATATATTTGGATTTATCTAAAGATACTATTTTGATATATAAATTTTTTAAAATATTTATTTATATAATACAAAGTATATGTTTAGTTGATAGTCGAAGAACGTTATTATTTTATTAAAAAAGTCAAAACAAAATTTTCAGATTAGGGGGAGTAGTTAAAATTATGCAATTAAGAGAGAGAGTGCACAATGTATTGACTATTGACTCAGCTCCAAAGTGGAGATTTGTAAAGAAAAAGTGGTGGGTGGCCACGGAGGCAGAGGATGGAGATTGGAGAGGAACATTTATAATGTGGGCCTGTGGGGTATAGTCTCATTCCTTCTAAAATTAGATTTTAGAGGTTTCTTTGATTATTAATTAAACACATTTTTTAGATAAATACTCCGTATTACGTAAATGTTATAAAATTTGATGTGTTAAATTACATTTTAAAATAAAATTAAATATATTGAAGTTATATTATAATTGAGTATATTTATTCGTAATTTAAAAGTAAACTAAGATTGTAATTTTGAGACATGCAACAAATGGTGTCAAGTGGCAATCACTTTCGTGTGTGTCAACTTTGCCAATACGTGTGGGGTTCCATTCGTAGAATATGATTATATGATATCCTTTGGAGTTCGGCCATTATTAATGTGATCAATGAAGGATAATGAATGAATGCTTTTGGTTTGCTGCCGTCCATTATATTATTGCCTTCAATTCCTTCTTTGGGGGTTTTCAAGCTTTCATAGCTATACATAAATTTTTAAAAGTATATTTAATTAAAAATAGTGTGTGACTATAATATTAATTATTCTTTTTAAAAATAGTTTATAAAATTTAATTTGTTAGTACAAGATTTATTTTTTTCGTCTTGTCCTGTATCATCGATTCTTCGAATTGCAAATAAGTCATGTAAAAGTTAAAAATTTTAGCCTTAAATCATTTCAACCACAAGTTAGACACTTCATTAAAAAAACAAGTTAGACACTTACTTTGTTACCATATAACATGAACTAAATTGACAATGAATCAAATAATCTTAAAAGAAAACTCAATAAATTAAACGCACACCGTTCAACTAAGAGTGTCGAGTGTCCGATAAATATATACTCCGGGGTAGGAGATATCAAGTACTACCAAAACTTTTGAAAGTAAGTATCAAATGGATTATTTGCATTTTTGGTATATTAATTTCATTTCTATTATAACATCAAAATTTTTCATATACTACGTATGTATTTAAAATAGTTGTATCAATTTTTAGTTCTGATATAAATAAATTTCATTTTAGGATTAATTATTGGTATTTATATTCTTATTTTTATTTGAGTTTATAATATGCTAAAAAATGTTTAGTAGCAAAGAAAAATTAACCTTAATTGATTGATCATTTATTTACATTTGCTTCTTATTTCTATGTTTTTTTTCTGCATATCATTTTTTTCATATACGTCAAACCAAGTACTACAAAAGCTTGATTTATTCACTTTGGTTTGGTTTTGTGGATTGAGAATCCAGCCCCAAATCAACTAAAATCAGCTCAGATTGTGAAAGATTTGTTGAAGTCGATCGAAGAACAACAAGAAACATTAAAAAAAGTGAGAACTGCGGTCAAGGAACGGAACGCTCTAGCGGCGTGGCGACGGAACTGCCGCCATCCGCCACCCCTCCAGCCTCCTTCCTCCGCCTTTCGACCTCTAGGTAAATTTGATATTATAATGATCTTCCGTTTCAATTCTCCCCCTTTTTAACTAGAAAATCCACTAACAAATCACTCATTAGCGTGTACATGTTGTCATGTAGAATCAAGTTGTCATTCTCAAAAAAAGTTGTATAACAATCAGAAATTATTTTTCCATTGATTTAATGACCCGCACTTTTACATAGTTTAAAAGAGTTGATTTAAGAAATCATTTGGCATATTAAACTTTTCTTGAAATTTATGACAATTTTGTCAGCAGTCACATTACAAATTATGTTCTTTTCCGTTTACAAGAAGAATAGACTGTGAAAGGGAAGAGTTTCAAACAGCAGGGAAGGAGGAGATGAACTGTATTTGTGGTTGGTATATTCTTTCCACTTCTTTTTCATTGCATTTAAGTGTACATTTGCAGTGGCACAAATGAATGTGCTAAAATGCATGATAGTTGTTTGTCAAATTTCCATTGCTGAAACATTTTCTGCTTCCTATTACTTGCAAATGCATTGCCCACAAAGATGCTGAATTTATTTTTTCAGGGCAGAGTAGAGGGATCCAGGTCAAACCCAACATTAAAAACTTGCTCCCCAGAGGTAATTAAGAATTTTTAGAATCCAAATCCCGATGTCTTGTTTACATGCCAGTATTGTTTTTGCAAGAACAAGTTGTGTGATCTCATGAGAAGACTAAGTAGATCTAATTTGTTCTCCTTATTTAGGGCCCATTTAGAACTTGGATCATAATCATTAACGCCCTATTCTATTCAATTTTTAATTACAGTTATCCACACTCTATGCCGGAGACTCTAGAATTTAGTTAAGAATAGAACATTATCCTGATTTAAGTTTTTAGACTTCAACTCGAGTCACCAAACTTCAGTTTCCAGATTCTAGGTTCGAGTGTCCAATCCGCACTCGAGACTCCACTTAAAAATAAAGTGTAAACAGCAAACCCAAAATCATTTTTAGATATTTGTTCAAAGTCATTTTATTTATATATCTCTGTTAAAGAATGACTATTCCCGTAATAAATATAAACGTGTAAAGTTTTAAACAGTTCCAATCAAATTTTCCTTCGTAGTTTCAAAAGAAAAAAAAACAGCAATCTTGGAGGAGGTTTTCCTTTCCCCATCACTTTCTGGGCTCCAAACATATAGCCTAATGGGTGATAAGGAGAAATCAGTGGGTGAAAGTTCTAGAGAGCTTAGTTTCGGAGTGTATCTAGAACTTGTCAATCAATAAATGTCTGAATGTGTCTGCAAATTACTAGTAGCTTTTAAATATTGGCTCAAAATGTATTGATTGTTGTTTTATATATCAAAGGGTATATTCACTATGCAGATCTATCAAGTAGAGAAACATACTCTTTTAGCATTAAAACATTCAGAAGAAGCAGAACATGTGTATTGAAGAGGCAGCCAACAAAAGTATCATGTGCACACAAGGGGCAACAAGAAAGAAGACACTTGGTCAAAATGTGTGGAATCACATCAGCCAGAGATGCTGCTTTGGCAGCAGAAGCTGGTGCAGATTTTATAGGCATGATTATATGGCCTTATTCAAAGCGTTCTGTTTCACTCGCTGCTGCAAAGGAAATTTCTAAAGTTGCTAGGGAATATGGAGCAAAGCCTGTTGGGGTCTTTGTAGATGATAATGCTGAAACCATACTGAATGTTGCTAATGCAGCAGACCTTGAATTGGTTCAGGTAATTAAGTCCTGGTTTTGAATTATTTCTCTATTTTCCTTCTATTGCAATTCATTGGTTCCAAACAGACCCTTAGTTGTTCTTCGTTCCATCACTTGTAAAGATTAATGTTGCAGTTACATGGGAATGGCTCCCGAGTTGCTTTTCCTATTCTGGTGAAGGAAAAGAAAGTTATATACGTTCTTCACGTGAATGAAGCTGGAGAACTTTTGAACACTATCTCCGATGAAGATTCCTCTTTGGTTGATTGGGTTCTAGTTGATAGTGCCAGAGGCGGAAGGTTTTACAATATATCCTCCTATTTACGAAATTTTACTGCACTGTTTGGTGAATTTTACATGTTTTGTCTTCGCTTTTTAAAAATTAAACAAAAAAACTTGCAGTGGCAAAGGATTTAATTGGGCAGGCTTTAAGCTGCCTGAAATCCGAAGCAAATGCGGGTGGCTTTTGGCGGGAGGGATTAACCCTGGAAATGTATGTGAAGCACTCTGTACGCTCAACCCACAGGGAGTTGATGTCAGCAGCGGAATCTGTGCTCCAGATGGCATCCAAAAAGATAAGTTGCAGATAGCTTCCTTCATGAATGCAGTTCAACATTTAAGATGATAAAGTAGTGTCTAATGGTTGTTTGGTTTAGATCATTATCGGATTTTATTGGTTTGGTTTCGAAAATTGCCAAATATAAATACATTGAGCATTTGGTCATTGTCGGTTTTAATTTGTCTTGGTCACATCAGTTGGTTTTCAAAGTTTATACCACTGAATCATACGAACCAATCGTGAACTTTAAGACCCTTTTAGTCATTGTCCCTAAACGAACTGCCTGTTTTCTTGTTTCAAATTTTCATTTGTTTCTTTCTCTGCAAAAACTTTCATGGTACAATTTCATTTTTTTCATAAACTCTAAAAAAACAAACAAGAACGTTTTTTGGGGACAGGGAGTACATCCTTTTTCTTAGAAGAAAGCTCAATGTTTATTCTTTGGAGATCCAGAAAGCCAAGGATCAGATTGATAATACACGACATCCCCAGCATCAGTTACAAAATGGTCTGTCTCTAAGCTTCTGATCAGGTCCCGCACCAGATGAAATGAGAGTGGCCATAACAATCTCTTTGGCTCTCTGTAATACTTCCCAAGCACAGGTTTTGCTGCTTCAGTCTATAACACAAGATGATGATCAATACCAATCATCAGCTCTAACAGTGTTATAATAGAGCCGAGGGATCAGAGATTGGATTAGTAGACTTACAGCTTCTGTTAAATGATAATGGGTATTTGAGGAAAGAGGTGGTGTATGCCATGAGTCCCAATGTCATGGTGGATGCTGTTAATCACTCCGTAATCATGGTCAAGTGTTGTAAGACCACCCCTAAGGTAACTCCATTCCTGCTTGGATTGCATTTATAAAATCCTTAAAAATCTCACCATTTTCTATAGTTTCGGTACATCATAGGAAAACTTATTCCTAGTGATTCAAATTCGTTCGTTGAAGGCGTGTTTGGTTGGAAATGAGCAGAACATTGCCTTTCCTAATCTGGTTTAAAAAATGACCTTTTTCTCTCTCCAATCAGCTCCAACCAAACACGCCTCAAGTTAAAAATTTATCATCCCCTCCCTTCCAACAAACTAAACAAGGTAACATTAACCCCCCCCCCTCCTCTAACCAAACACAACCTAACTTTCACTACTTCATTTTGGATCAAAATGAGATCCTGTTTTACCTGGGCTTCTACCCCACTGCAATTTATCAAGTATTATTATTATTATTAAAAATAATTGTAAGTTCTAATAAATGGAGCAGATAATTTTTTATATTAAAAATTAAATAAAAACTTTACCAGATAAATAGGGTATGCAAGCAGGGGTAATGGTAAGGTGAACCTCAATGTCTGTGTGACATCATCCAGGCTATTGTAAAGATTTTCAGTTATCTAGAATAATAAATGGACAAAAAATAGTAATATTACTCCAAGATGAACCATTTGATTAATTTTTGGTAAAAAAAGAAAGAAAGAAACTGGATCGAATGAACAGCTAAATTATTAGAAATCAAACCAGGGATTTGGCAGAAAGTTCAATTCTTACAGGGTGCCGAGATTCATCATTCTCAACATGACCATGGTTTTGATGATGAGTCCTATGGCTAATCCTCCCGCAGCAATACCAAATTGGTTCTTATCAATGTTTTAAGTACAGAAAATATATAATCCTGATTGAAAATAAATAAATGAAAAGAAACAAACCATCCGTGGTAAGGGACAAGAATTGAAGAATGAAGGAGATGCCCAACTACAGAGTTGAGCATAGGGTTATTAGAAAAGCCTCCATGGCCACTGCATATTTCAAATATGACTCTACCAGTCATGGCCAAGGACAAACAGAAAAGGAACCAGAAAACAAGAAAAGGAAAAGAAGAAGTGAAATACAACTCTACCAGTCATGGTCAAGAACAAAAAGAGCCCAGAAAATGGTGCCTTGAGCAAACCAGTAAATAGGCCAAACAAACCAGCTGTTGGCATAAACAGCCACAGCTGCCAATCCAAACACAGCCATGGCATCCCTAACCACAAAGCCCATTGACTTCTCAGGGTCCTTAACCTAGCAATGCTTGGGAATTGCTGCCCTAATTTCAGACAGCTTGAACTGCGGGGGAGCACCGGGATCAAAGCATGAAACTTCATCTTCTACCTCTTAACTCATCACAGAAGAAGCCCTCAATGTCCAGGTCCTCTCTCTGGTCACTGACAATGAAATTGACTAATTGAGCATCTACCCAGAGCTGTTCTTGAAATTTTCAGCTCGGGTAAGCTGCTAGTACTGAAAGAAACGGAATCATCCCTGGGTTTTGGGAAAATTCTTGGGAGTGGCCTCAGGCCACACACTGGTAATACTGCCAAACATGCCATTGGGGGACTCTGGAGCGGAAATCAAATCTGCTTTTCTAATTTGCTCTGGGTTTTTTTTTCTCTATTTTGGACCCGAATGTTTTTTGACTCATTAAATCGAGATATATTTTCTCCATATAAAAAAAAATTTTTCACTTTTACTCTTTGGGCGTAAAAAAATATATTTTTTACTTCATTTTCTTTTAAAGTTGTGAATATGTGAATCACATGATTTCTTTCGCATTGAACTTAGTGCCATAGGATGAACTGATGACGGTTTGCGGGGGAGGGGGGGGAGTAGGAACCATCAAGTTTACCAATGGAACTATGAAGGAGATTTGGTGTCAATATCTTAAGAATTGTGATGATTTCTAAGTTGAATTGTGATGATTTCTAAGTTCTACTAGTAATATTTTCAATTGTCTTTTTTATGTTTCAACAATTTTTTTAACAATGCAAAAGCCAATCAAGGTTTTTGGCGGTGGATGAAGTACTTCTTTTGTCTCAAATTAAAGTTTTACATTTTATTGTACACAATTACTAATGAAGATATAATTTATTGGGTGGGAGCCATGCATAAGATAGAGAAATACTCCGTATGATTTAAGCCATATAAACACTTGATAAAAAAATTGAACCTTATTTTGAAACAAATAAAAAAATATAGAATCTTTTCCAAAAGGATGTGTACAAAATATGACCATCATCCAACTTGCACAACATTGAATAGTTGAATGTAGAACGCAATTCAAAAAGGATGACATCCTATCCCAGATGACCCTTTAGCAATGATTATACAATTAGTTGAAAAGAAATAAGTTAAACTATAATTTTAGTCAGTTGGTATAAGAATAGGATTTCATGAATGTGGAGGCATTAAATGACTAGTCATGGACAATTCCCATCCTAGCTATGTACTAAAATTCAAGTACCACATTATAATTATGCATGGAGTTGACAAGTAATTTTGTGGGAATATGACAAGTAATTAAATGACTAGTCATGGACAATTATCTGTAATTCCAAACAAAAATTTAGAGCTTAAAATTTCTCTAATGTTTTGATTGACATATGACTTCTCTGAGATGAAGCTTTGAGTTGTTTTCTTGCTTTCGTCAATGTTAGCCTTCAGGTGACTTGTCATTCCCAAGTAAAAAGTAAAACTATTTTTCTTCAGTCCCAATTTGAATGGTCTATTTATGTAGTATTTATAAAGTTAAACTTTTATCACATCCTTTATCCATTTTCGTTACACATTTGAAAAAATAATAGTTTTATAAAAAAATTTTATGTAGTTTTTAAATATATAAATTTTATCTTTCAATTTCATACCTGTTTTCAAATAAATCAAGTTGAAAATAACTTAAGTCAAATCTTGTAAACAACAATAGACAATTTAAATTGGAACGAAAGGATTACACGGTAACGCATGTACTCATTTTGACTTTAGGCATGTTTACTTATATAAATAAAATACGGAGTACAATACAATGTTTCTTGATGTTTACCTTTCATTAGGTAAACCCAAGTGTTACTGAAGCCATCAATCACTTCCAGTGTCTATTATGGGAATTACTTACATGATATTGTCCCCAAAATGTCAAAATGTAACAACTCATAACATTCATGAGCTTGTCCACCTTGAACCAAAAGCCTCCTCTCATCCCAAATCAAAACACATTGACACAAGGTATAATGAGATGGCCATATGCATTACGAAGCGACAAGAGTGGCATATAAGTTCAGCATTACGGAGCGACAAGAATGGCGGATGAGTTCATCACATTTTGACAAAGGAAATGAATATGGTAAAGCTTTGCAGTCGGTCTACTTGAAGGAATATAAAGCAGCAGCAGGTCGATGCTATGGGGGTGGCTTAGAACTTAGAAGTTCCACCATTTGCGCTTTTCCATGGACTTGGCAAGCTCTTTTGCCATTGATGCAAAGTTTTCTGCCCCACTCTGAAGCTCTGCAGTTCGTTCACTTAGTTTCTGGTAACAAACAAACACTGCCGTTAACAATGCCCATTGATGCAAAGCACAGCATATATTTTTTTTAAATAAAAATGATAACCTCAAACGAAGCATTATATTCTCTCTCCAGTTAGCTGAGAGCTAAATGCATATCTAAACATTTGTATCTGAAACTTAAATTTTTCAAAAATAAAATGATCCCCTTCCTGATAGTGAATATGATGGTTGCAGGGTCATTTAACTTCATTTCAGCCGAAAATAAAAAAATAGTTCAATGTTTAATATAAAATATTAATGAAATAAAAATAGATCAATGTTTAATATAAAAATTTTTATTTTTAATGAAATAAAAATAGATCAATGTTTAATATAAAATATTCCATAAAAGCCAAAAGATTACAGACGAAACGAGCACTAGAACTACATGTCTAAAATGCCAGTAGAAAAACAGAAAATATTGATGAAAACAGAACCTAACAGATAATGTCAATTGGATGAGTATTTATTACGGCAATACTCAATATGTTTAGTTGACCTACCTCAAGTTTCTCCCCACGCTCAACGAGCTTGTTTCTCGCTTGTGCTGCTGCAGAGATGGCCTCCTACAAGTATAATTGGAGTGATTTGAATAAAGTAGATATTTGATTTGTAATTAGAAAGTTTATCAAATCAAACTAACCCCTTTGTTTCTATACTTGGCAATAATTTCTTCGCGGGTTCTTAGTCTTGGTTTTGTATCAGTTGATCCGCCTTCAAATAGCTTTTCTCTTTTCTTTTCATTTTCTGAATCAGCCGACAGCAGATGTAGCATTTTTCATAGGATATAGTAATTAAATATTAACCAGGGATTTCAAAAATGCCCGAAATACCTTGTCTGCTATTATTGCTCTGTTGAGATGATGATGCTGCAGAAATGGGTTCATCAATCTGAATATTATCTGTATCCCATTAATAAAAACAGGTAAAATAATCGTCAGCATGTTAAATCATTTGATTTTAATCCAGCTTTTAGGATGGTGTGGGCGATAAAAAAAAAGTGGAATCAAATACCTATATTTAGTTCCAAGTGTCCTTCGCCATCACAGACACTTGTAAGAGGATCTGAGAAAGGAAACCTGGAAAATATGCTCTCTAGATGTGCAATAAGATTTTCCCGCGTTTCAGTAGAGTCAATAACTTGCTCTCCTTTTCCCCCTTTAAACCCCTTGAAGATGCCAGATACCATACTGTTGACAGTAGTCTAGCAAAAAAAAGGAAAACAGATTAGATAGCTGACCAGAAACAGAGAATAGCAAGGGGCTTTTATATCATACAACCTTTTTACTCTCCTGGTTTTGGGACAGACAAGGAGCTGCATTTGCTGCAGCTGCAAGGACTTTATCATGAAGACAAGGCAATGCCTCTGGAATCCTAACATAGAAAGTTCAAACACTAATGTTTATAAAGGTGAATGCATGAGAGAGAGAGAAAGGGGGAGAGAGAGAGAGAGAGATACCAAAAGTCATCTCCAGAGAACAATGACAAAATAGCAAATTCACACCCATTGACCTGCAAGGCCAGGAATCCAATGTGCCAGTTAGCAAACTATATTGCCAAGTAAACTAGAACTAGAGAATATAAAAAATATATAAACATGCTGAGATCAAATCTGAAGTGAGAAGTAGAAAACTACACACCAGTGATATAATCCCTTTACCGGGAGAACTCAATGTCTTAAACATATGTGTTTCGAAGTTCCATCTAAGTAATGACACTAGTGATGTGTCTCCAAGCACTTTAAGGTCCGGCAAAGATCTGCCAGAGGTATCATCATGACCAAATACATTAAAAATCTATCTAAATGATGCCTCGTAAATTAACACTTGACAAGAGTTATCTAACTTATTAATCTAAAATGAATACTTTAGTGACTATTTATCTAATACTCCCTATTAATCAAGAGGTAGAAACCAGGAAATGAATATTGAAATGTTTTTGTATTATGCATTGTAAATGAATACTTCAAAAGATATACTTCAAATCAATATTTACTAGAAACAAGAAATGAAAAAAATTACAATAAATACTTCATAGAAAAGAATTAGGAAAAGGTAACAAAACATCAACACGACTTTAGTAACAATTCATAGAATAAGGCGGTGCATAAGTAAATATTAGTAACCAGAAACAGATAGGACTTGCCGGATTTCAATATCTCCAGTCCGGTATATTATGATCAATCCACATTCTCTATCATCATCATTCTTGAACAAAGCAGTCCAACTACACGGTTTATCAAGATTCACTTCTCGGAGGATAGAGGTATTACCCTGTTATTGAATCCCTAATCACAACTATAGGAAATTCAAGGATAACTGTTATGGAAGGTTTAACACAAAAAAGTCACCTGCACAACAGACTTTAAGGAGATCAAATATATAATATCCTCACAGCAAACTAAAATCTGAGAATCCTTAATATTTTGCATAAGAGAAGGCTTCACATGATTGTTGGGATCTGCATAACTGTTTTGTTCAAGGCCACCAGACTGTGCTGATTGATCTTTACTTCCAATATCCTTGAGCAAAGGATGCTTGTCAGACCCTTTGTCAAAAGATGTATTGCTCTCTGCTAACACAATGAAAGGATGAAGCAACACAGATTCATATATAGCTGTATGTAATCCAGACTCCAGACTGATGCTAATTGACTGAATAGGGACATGCCACTTCAATCATAATTAGAAACTTACACATATAAGTTACTACTTCCATCCCTTAAAAGGAGTCCTTGTTCTTCACTTGTTACGTCCCAAAACAAGAGACCAATTTGAATAAAATCTATTTTTATTCAAATTTAATGTCAAGTTATTAAAATGGAAGTGTTCCAAACAAGTTGCACATGTTAAGTTGAGTTAAACAAAAAACTACAAAAAATCCATATTTGGTGATTTCCTACGGCTGTACCTTACTAAAATTTAAAACTTGTAACTTTAGAAAAGACCCTTTTCTAGGATGGAGGGAGCAAAGTTTAAACAAAGTGTATCTTTTCCTTTTAATGGCTTATTATCACTCATTAAAGTGGCTGGTAGAGGTGTATTGTTTGTTAACATATTATATATATAAATGTTTAGTAAAATTAACAATCCATCGTTATCAATAAAATGAAAAATGACTTCAAATGACATTAAGATGTTTTATTCGAATAATTTTTTTATATGTGTTTTATAATGATAATATTATTAATGTATTTTCTATAGCAAATTATTAATATTTAAATTTTTTTCAAGATATCCCTTATCATGCTCAAGAGATTTGTCGTTTCAAACATTTGAAGATGATTCTTACCTACAATATGTAAAGAAACTGAAGTTGTCACTTTTTCTGGATGTACAGGCTGAGAATTAATCATATTTCCAGTGTTGATATCCATTAAAATTATTTGTCCATCTCTGGTCAAGAATAAAGCAAGCTCTTCCTCAACTTCATATGAGGTTCCACATTCAGTGTTCACAATATTTTGATTGATAGTTGAAAATGCCTTTGCAGAAAGAGAATTGATAGGAGACATTGAACTAGAAACACAGTCCAAAAGAAATAAAACTGATGGTGAACCAACATCAAGCACAGCAACCTGCGATAGGTTATTAATAAATCTGAATGAATATTTTGTTTTCCCCTAAAACTTGCTACCTCTTCCCAGTGTATTTGTCCAGTTTGACTTTCTCGAGTCAAATTGGACAAACTTTAAGCTTCAATTACTCTCAATTTGTATTGTATATTAGTATAATGAAATGCAATATTGAAAATTCTTAATAAGATAAATCTAATTAAATCATTTTTATACTAAAATACATGACTGTTTGAGAGTAATTGATGCTCAAAATTCATCCTCTTAGACTCAAAAAAGTCAAACTGGAGAAATACACTGGGACAGAGAGAGTATAATCCTGCATAAACAGATCTTACCTGGCCGCTTTCGTACCCAACAGCCAGTTTGGAGCCGGAAGCAATGTACTGCAGGATGCATACTGGAGAATTGACCAGTGAAAAGATAGCTGCGCATTGATATCCAGCCCCACTTGGAGATGAGTGAACTGAAAATGAAACATGTTGATAACCAGTAAGGTGACAGAATAAAACATACCGCTAAAGTACAACTGATGTGATTCATATATATCTATTCTTCAGAGCAAACAACAACAAAGCCTTTATCCCGAGTAAATTGCACTCTCTTTCCATTTCCTTCTATCTTCATTGTGACTATTTACATATACTTTGTAAGTTGTAAGAGAATAGAACTTCATTGATACTGTGCGATGCTCTTATTAGACGACAACACTCTACAGCCTACACTGTAGTCAACGAATTTCTTCTAGGAAAGAGATTAACAAATTAATAGGTGATTAGGCAAGAACAAGCTATTGGGTCTTTGTTGGTGGGAATTTGGTGTAAAAAGAAAACAGGATGTGACATCTCGATCTAGTGCAGAATCAAAATATAGTGCTATGGCATCTCCATTAAACGCTGAATCAAATTATTGTGCTATAGCAGGCACGTGAGATAATCCATGCGCGACTATCTGCAAATTCTATTTGAGTAGGATAGGATTCAAAAACACCAAAGTCTGCTAAGTTGTGGTGTGATAATCAGGCTGCTCTACACATTGCATCATATCCAATCTTTTGTAAGAACAAACATACAGAGGTTCATGGAAATTTATCTGAGAAAAATATAAAGAAAGATATTATATCTGCTATATATGTAAAGACAAGAAAACAACTAGGGACTTGTTTACTAAAGCACCAAGTGGTTTTCAGTATTTCAGTTGATTATTTTTGTTACACGTCGGCCATGATACACATATTTGCTCCAGCCTAAGGGGAGTCTGATAATTTTGTCAATATTAACCCTAACCCTTCAAAGTGTTGCCCTAACTATATGTGCCCAGCCTATTTATATGTATGCATTAAGTGTGGGGAAGAAACATCAGAACAGTATAAAAGTAGTATAAAAACATTTCCAGTTAAATTCTTCACAACAACAACCCCATAAGTTCTCACAAGTGGGGGCCCAGGGTGGGTGGAGTACACAAAGCTTACCCCTTATAAAGGTCCATACAATTTCTATACACAATACTCCTGTTTCACTGAGTTTGGGACAAGGGTAGGTGGTTATGCAAATTTAAGAAAAAGTGAAATTGTGTGGCTGATATTGAAAATGTGAAGTATGGAAAAGGTAAAATGATTCTGAACCACTCAAGTATGGCAGGGAACAAACATATCAGGATGAACCAAAAATGATAAAATGGAACAAAAGTTGTGGAACAAAGAGTATTTTTTACCCTACCTATATTCATTACAGTGCCACTAAATATCATGCCATAATAATAATAATCAAAGAAGATAAATGTCCTAAATAAGTTTGAATTCTTAAAATTTAATCACAAAACAGGGAAACAATTATAACCCCACCACACCTTCAGTTTTGATTTTAGTAATGAAGTGCAACTTCATTTTCTCAGAGCCAGAGCTGGTGCAAAGCATATAATGGTGAACCTATATGTAAAAAAGAACAAACCTTTGGTCAAAATACAGAACGTAAAAAAATGTAACCATCTCAAACACTTCACATCTTACTTGGCCAGATTCATTGCCAAAAGCAATACTCAAAGAAGTAGTGGAAAAGTCCAGGGATGTAATTGCTGCACTAGAACTAGTGCTTTCCAAGCCCTTCACCTGTCGAGTATATTTGGAGTGCTCTGTGAGTATCAACAAGTCAATCAACCAATAGCTGAACTCTTGATCAAGCTTTAAGCTAATATTCCCTAAAATACTACCTTCGCTACATTGAACAAGATAGTGCTCAGCTGAGTAGTAAAATAGTACGAACCTCAGAAAAGATCACAAACAAAAGTGACAAAAGTGGGTAAGTTGCATCCCACACTCGGACAGATCCATCTTGATATCCTGCTATGTATAGTCTCTCAACAACATTATCTTCAGTTAAAGACAATTGACCAGGAACACCACCAGTTAGAGGCCACTTTGATTCCTCTTTGTTTATAACATGAAATGACTGTTATCATAGCTTGCTGTTAGAGTTCGCAATAAAGCATTTTTGCAAGTGATAAATAAAGCATTAGCACCTTTAATGAACTGCATGCGAAGTTATATTTCCTATCCATAAAACACAACTTTCCCACAGTCATGCAAGGGTCGAGAGCAGGTATTGCCACTGGATACCGAATACTGACAGCATAATTATTGTTTTCTTGCTTAGATTTCAAGGTGGAGAAACAAGTGTTTTCATAATAATCCAACTGTCCTGTGTTTGTCAGTATAAAAAATGAACTGGTATCATTGTTTTCCACATTGCAAGCATCTGGTACTGTAACAATATCTCCAAATGATCCTTGAAGTTTAAGGTCTACTCTATCAATACATTTCAATGCTGCAAACCCAGATGACCAATCAAGTTTCAGGATCTGTCAAAGTCAATCAAATGCATTTTATCAATTATACAGAAATCCAGACCTAATCCTGTTATATCGAATTGCAAGTTTGCAACCAAATTATTTAAAAGGGGAAGAATGAAATAAGAAACAAAAAAAAGTTTCAGAACAAAATTCTCCATAGCATATATTCAGTAGAAACACAGCCTTTCTTATTTAGCATGAAGTTAACTGACTCATTAATCCTTCGTTAAGCATGAAAACATATGACATCTTTCTATCTATTTTTTAAAATAGATATTAACCTAAAATACTGTAGTCTACGGATAGACTGCCTACATATTCAGCTAATAGCCTGGTACTGAAAATTTTGATGTGTGACACAACAGCTTTTGGTGTAATGGAAAAATAGATGAGGAATATAACTATATGACTATATCTCCAAACATAAGTTAATATGTTAACTTATGGCAATCAACCACAATATAGAATCAGGAAGAATCATACCGTCACAACCTCTTCGGATCCAATTTCACCACCTCCGTAAACAAAAAGGTGGCTTCGAAAACTGTTTTGAGATTTGTTAGCAGAGCGCAAAACAGTAACAGGAAGCCTTCTGTCTTCAGATGATAGTTGAAACTTAACAACAAAGTTAGCCTGAATTTCAGCCTCGGTGTCATCAATATAGTCTGGCACAGATAAGTTCCATAGAAAAATGTCTCCATCTACATACCCAACAGCAGCAATTGACCCATCAGAAGACAGCCAACAAATGGAACTTATTTCCTTCTCTGGTTGGTCATGGTCATTGGAAACATTTGCATGTACTTCGCTCAAATTTGTTTGAGTGCATACAAAAAATTCCTTTGGCTGATGATGTTTTTGACCTCTAACAAGTACAGCTTTATCTTCTGTAATATCCCATAGAATAAGTAACCCAATTTCATAAGCAATCAGCACTCTGTAAACAAAGAGAGCATAAGGAACTGTTAAGAAGTTATGATGGTATAAAATAGTCAATATGATTAAATGTATGTATATATATATATATATATATATATATATATTAGTTATGAAAAGGTAACTTTCTCTTCAAACCTATTTCCAAGTGAACATGGATGGAGAAGCAACCCAACAATGGATAGTTGGTTGGACGATAAAGCCACATCAGCTTCTGCAAATCAAGCAATATTAAAGCATGTGCTAATGCAAATGTAAAAACTGATTCAAGTATTACATTCTTTTTATTGAAATGATAATATAAGATGTCGCAACCCCAGCACGAAGAAAAATGAGATCATAAGCTGTTCAGACTGCATACCAAAAGAAACCGGAAATTTAAAATAGTTTCTAAAAACAAATGCTAGATCCCATCTGTTGGATAGAATTCGTACAGTGAACAACTTTGTTCAAGTACAAAATATAAAGGAGTTATCAAGCAAGCCCATTACCACCTGCAAGATTTGGGGGCACATAATATGGCAACTGCACAACATTTCTTTTCTCGGCATCATATTTCAGCGCAGACAAATACCCGTATTCATCCCCTAAACACCTGTGTTGCAAATAAACTGCATGGTTATGAATCAGTAAATCTGTAAATGTGAAGATTTTAAGAGGGGGAAAAATAAAAGAGATAATGTTCAATGCCCACTTACATGTATTGAGTGCCATAGATAACAGAGAATGCAGTTATGTTTGACTCCCACTTTAATGTAGAAGACAAGTGTTTGTTCTCCAGATCCCAGACCTTCATAAGTTAAGTAAAATAAGGAATTCAATTAGAGCAGAATACTCTTGTTGTCGCATGAGGGATAAAGAAATGAACATTGGCAATATATAGTGTAGATGGGAGGAATGCCCTGTTAATGAGAAAAGTACCCCAACTTAGAAAGTAGAGAAGATGTTTCCATGAGACCCCGGCTCAAAACACATGATCACAATGAGAATAGTACTCAATTGATCAAATTGAATAGATAACACTGCACACTGGACAGTACCTGAATCTCATTTTCATTTGAGATGCTCACAATGAAACCTTGGTTTTCTAAAAACTGAAAGATAAAAAAAGACATTGATGAAACATTAATAGCAGGAATATATAAAAGGGGGCTGAGAGTTAATAATAAAAGGAAATCTATAAGTTCTAGTTTATAAAAAACATGGTCCATTGATGTACTGCAGTTTATGTCATATGCTTCCTAATTCTACTAACTCATGGGCAAGGGATCCGGTTATACAAAAGAAATTACTCTGCACTAAGGAATTAGAAACTCTCAAACTCTAATATTCACTCTTGAGCAGGCATGCAGTTTCCTCAACCATGACGAATGTCAAAACCAAAGGAGAACTCCAGTGGAGGCCATAAAACACATTTATGCTATGAATTTAACTCACTAACCTCTAAATTCTTGAAAGGATGTGGCTTATGAGATACAAGAAGGCCTTCAATATAATCCCCCCCAACAACTTTAATCCTACCATCTCTGCAATCAAAGTTATTAAGGAATATCAGCACAAAACAAGTGTTTGTTCTATACCAGAACAATGGAAGGTATATACTCCTAGCATTTATAGTTATCATTGTGCATTCAAATGCGGGCATGAGGTCCACAACCCCAACATTCATCTATCAAAATACCATATCAGCAAATTTGCTATCGTCTTTCCTACTCAGTCATATACATATTGCTTTCAGAATTATATCAGAGTACATTATGTGATAGAAATTAAAGACAAAAATCAGGCCAACCAAATTAGTGTAGGTCAGTTTAGATGACCCCACTCCCACTCACATGGTGCAGGATTGCGAGATTTTGAGAGTTGCAATTTTGAAATGCACCTCATGAAAAATTGATTGTGCAATCAGTGTTGGCTGTTGGTCATGCATAAGATATAAACTATACAGAGTACACACACACACACAGTCACATGACACCTTACAGTGAGATGATATGTTATGATCAGATGACGCAAAGCTCACCAAACTGTAAGGCAAAGCTCACCATATTTTTTCAACACTTTGATTTTAAAAAAAAAATAAAATCAAAGGAAGAGGTGCTGACTATATTTTGACCGTTGACTGCCACCCTTGACACCCATCTGCTGCAGCAGTCGCCGCCGCCTCCGGTCGTCTGACGTCGCTGCTGACCGGTGTTGGTATTTTATTTTTAATTAATTTTTTAATTTTTAAAATTTTAACAAATGGTGAGTTTTAGTGTTCAAAGTGGTGAGCTTTGCTTTATTATCAGGTGAGCTTTGCATTGACGATTGGTGAGCTTGGTGTCATCTCACCGTAGCATGTCATCTCACTGTAAGATGTCATGAGACCGGAGTATATATATATGTATGTATGTATGTATGTATGTATGTATATGTATGTATGTATGTATGTATGTATATGTATACATACATACATACATACATACATACATATATATATATATATATATATATATATATATATATATATATATTAAAAAGGACTTTTATTAGAGAGAACAAAAGAGCGAATTACTTGGGTCCCAACATGCTGGCACCTAGTATCCTTGAAAGTAGAAATACAAATGCTAAAAACAAAGGATTTATAAAGGTAGGTGTCAATCTTGTTTACCAAACACCAGGTCTGGACCATTTTGTTTATTGATGACATTACTCTATCCTTTGTCAACTTTTCATTTGAGTGAACATTAAATATATTTGTTTGTGTATTATTGCACTCATTTGATGAGACAGATCGTTAGAAGGAAATGGACCCAATTGAATGGACAATTAGGCCACATTACTGAAGTACAGAACCATTCTTGTTATTAAGCTCCCTATGGGCTATGTACATCTAGGTGCTTGAACCAATACTAATGTGTTGAATTAAACTGCATACTCACGATGTCCCAATAGCTAAGAGCTGTTGAATAGGGTCAAAAGCCATAATAGATGCAGTGGCTGGAATCCCATAGTGAACAGCAATCCCTGCTGGTAGCTTTGAAGTTTCCTGTGGCTCACTCCGCTGCAGAACGAGAAACGAAACAGCAAAAGCAGAAATTAGATCAAGTATAAGACTGTTCCAAAAACGCATTAAAACCAATTGAAGAAAAGTCTTCAATAACGGGCACGAAGAAATTAATTTCCTATCAATTAAGCATATAACTTTTGTCCATTGTTGACGGTGCTAAAAGAGTCTTATAATGTCTTATCTTCAGGTAAATAATGGACTAGATCAAAATGACAAATGCAGCAATGCAGAGAGGGTCTGATCGAAATCGCCTCATGCTGCCTACATCTTGACCATGAGGTTTTGTTGTGATAAGAATAATTGTAACTACATGATGTTGGAACTCATGAAAACTTTATTTAAAAAACATTGAGTCGTTCAGTTGCTGCATGTATACTACTAAATAATTTCTTAATTTGCTATTTTGTGGCCTTTAGCTGTTCTGACTAGCTTGCATTCCATATCTTCCATTAAAAGTACTTGATATCTCATTTCTCAACATATAATTGTCCATAAGATATCCAATATATTTTTTAAAAAGTTTGTCAAACAACAAGAAATGAGCTCAATTTAGTCAAACCCACAAACAAATAAATGAGGATTTCTACAAACTCAACTCAACTAAAAATAAAAGGCTCCACTCTTGTGAAATACTGCTATTTTCTGAGCTGGAGTCGCAGAAAGTTCACATCTTATGTTTGAGAGGGAAAGGAAAAGAAAAGAAAAGTGGAAGAAAATGAGAAAATGAGAAGGCAAAATGTACTAAAAAGATGGAAAATCAAATTCCTCCTATTTTGGTGAGGAAAATGAAGGAAAACCATTTTATTCTCTTTTTCTTTCAAATTCCTTGAACCAATTAATCTTTGAGACGGGAAAAATGGGAGAAAATGAGATGAAAATCTTGCGGCACTATCATCCATGAATAATAAAAACGAAATCAACCAAAACTAAAACACCAATTGCAGAAAAGATTCGATAAATTCACCTGTGGAGAAGAGAATTTTTGCAATAATTTAGTAAGCATGTTGGTGTCACGTTAGACAAAGAGCTCCCCTGATATTTTCTTCGAAGTGGAAAAGTCGCGTCGCCTTGTTAAGAGAGCTGCGCCTCGAAGCGAAGCAAAAGCATGGCATTCCAAGGATCTTGCATTTGGTTGAATTCGTTCACAGTTCTCCGATCTATCAAAATACCAGTGATAGAAACGAATTGGTTGCCGATGATCCCACCGCGTTCGTTCAACTGTTTCCAGCTTTTTTTATTCTTTTCCTCTTTTTTTTTTGAGAAGTTTTTTTATTCTTAGGTAATGCACAAAATGGAATAATGGACTAATGGAGTACACTCCTTGATTTTAAAGTAGTATGATTGATGTTTCTAAGAGGGATCAATAAATTACTTTATTTAAGCTTTGTACTAATAATATACAAGTGTAATATTAGCATAATGTCACTCGCATTTTAGTCCCCTACAAAATCTTGGTGCACAAATATGTTGTGCAAGTAGTACCATAGCATAATTCAAAAGAAATACTATCAAAAACCCACTTTAATTGGAAAGATTATCAATTCTTTAACTTTTAGGATGTAGGCCATAGATGATCAACTACGGAGTATAATATTTCAATTGAGGGGACGTTCCCTCAACATTAGAAACTAATTTGACATGAAGCATTTACAATATCTCGTTTGTAAAATTGATAATTCATGTCAGCTCTAATGTTTCTTTCCGTGGATCCTCAATTGCCAATTGGACAACTAGGGGGTGCGCGGAAGGGGAGGGACAGGAGGAGGGGGGCAAAAGAGATATTAAGAGGTCAGAATATGACACTAATGTTCATTACCAAAAGAATTCAGGCTGGCCAGGGAGAGGTGCAATGTTTACCATTCCATTTTAAACATGCCCTAAAAGAATCCTTGTTTTAAAATCTGAATGCGCCCGCCTTTTGACTGGTGACTCAACGGCCCTTGTGCAGTTGTGCCTTAAACGCTCCAACAGAATCTTACTCAAAACAAATCAAAATTAATAAAAATTACTCCATAAATTTTTTAGGGAATATAAACTGTTTTTAGTAGAATAATTGATAGTTCAATTGTTCAAAAAGACTCGACTTTATATTCCTTCCGTTCTTAAAAAAATGTCACGGTTTGATTTTTTAGTCAAACTATTGTATTCTTGACCATGAATTAAATATAATTTAAATGGTTAAATATTTAAAAATTTTGATATCTCAAAAAATATAATTTAAATAAGTCCAATATTTACTAAATTTACATTATAAACTAAATATTTTTTTTTCATAATTCACAATCAAAATATGTCACAGTTTCACTAAAAAATCAAATTATATCAATCTTTTAAGGATGGAAGTACTTCATATACTTCCTTTGTCTCCAAATAATTGTAGTTTTGCATCATTAAAAAAGTATACCATATGAATTTTACGGAGTACTCCGTACTTCATTAGAAAAGCAATATCTTTATTTTTAGCGCTTTCAGTATATTTTTGTTTGCCCCTTGTGTTTAGTTGAATGTACTTTTATTATACTAATTATTGGGGAAGTCTTTTAGAAACACTCTCTACTTTTAGTGAGGGCAAAGTCTGCGTACACATACCCTCCCCAAACCTTGCCGATGTAGGACTCTACTAGGTTGTTCATTGTTGTTGTACTTCATTAGGAAAGTAAAGAAATTATGGCAATTATTTTAAAACAAGCTAAAAAAAGTGGAAGATAATTAATTTGGAAATACAAGTATCGAGTATATGATGATATGATACTATACCAACAATTTGAGTGACGCGTTAGAACTTTTTACTAGAGAACTAAGTTTCTAGTTTTAGCTGGAAAGTTATCAATCCCACAAGGACTACGCCTCCCCCATTGAAAAAAACTTATTGCAAGAATTAAACACAAAAAGGATGAAAACTCAATGTAAACCCAAATTCAAAATTAAAACCAATCAAATCACATCATTTTCAAACCAATCAAATTACTCTAATAAGGTGTTCATTACCTAAAATAAACTTAGTTACACAACTCTGATCAGTCCTGCCAATTAGTGCCAACCTATTCCTAATACATTATTATAGGTTACTTCTCCTTATGTACAGTCAAAGTAGAACATAAATAATACTCCGTACAAGTTGCATAATCACACACAAAGTTTCATGGAGCTCAAGGATCGGCACACCTATTGATCTCTGCAAGTGCAGTGGCATTCGTTCTTGGAAATAACAAGTGCAGGAAAGGAACAGATGAGGTCATTCCGAGGGCCTTCATTTTCTCCTCAGCTCTTCGAAGCTCATATACAGATGGCACTCCATTCCACTGGAGATACCAAGAGAGATGTGTGGAAGCCTGGCTGTCATCACATGGCCATCTTCCAAACTTGATATAATCCAGGAGATTCTTTTGTATATTGGGTGATGAAGAACTGAGAATTTCCTCCACCCTCTTCTTGACTGTACCCAGGAAAGTCGTGTGCATAATGCCACCACTTGAACTGGTTAATATTTTAGCCAGCAAGGATTCACCATAGGCAAGTGCAAGCTTTTGAGAGGGGAGGAGGAGGTAGTTAATAAATAACAATAAGTTGCCAAATACAATATGTGAGAAGATGCACGCGCTAAAGAATACCTTAAGACTTAGGAGGGAAATTGAATCACCAGAATTACCGGCACCACCAGTGCCTTGTTCTGCCATTGACTCAATTGTGGAGTATATGGACAAGTATATCTGTGCAGTTCATATTCCAGTAATTATAGCAATTAAAAACAACACACTGATGTGTCATTAAAATGATAGGGGAAATGAAACACGGGGATGATTTTGGTATACTTCCTCCATTCTTAACTAAATGTAACAGAGGGGTTTACACTTTTTTACTCACATTGAATATTTCTTGTGATTGTGCTTTATACATTTTGAAAAAATAGGCTTTATCAACAGTAAATATATTTATGAAATGTTTCCCTATCAAGGAAACATTCAGTTACATAGGAAAGGGGCTGGAATGTTTCCAAGACATTTCTGAAGTTGAAATGTCTCATTATTTACAAAAACAGTCCACACCATTTTCTAGACGTTTCTTTCTGCAAAGTGAAAACTCTAACTGCTAAGAACTTATGTACATCAAAGGTTACCTGTAGAAGAGTTGGCCTGTCCTTGCTCACACATTCAAAGAGCACTTGCAAGCAAAACTCGTGGAATGCAATTCCATACCTAAAAGCATGATTAAAAGGATATTAGAACAGTCAAAGATTAGAATTGTTAAAGTGCATCCCACATCGGAAGTTCAAGAGTAAAATAATCGGTATATAAGCTCTTGAATTGAACTAACTAATCGATTGGATTCAATCTTTTAATGTGGTTCAGCCCAAGTGTCTTATTGCCCAATCCAATTATTTCTGCCCAATCCTAAATTCTATGATGGTATCGGAGCAGGTTTTGGCCCACATCGTTTGTTAAGGTGTCTGTCTAGACGTTCATTCCTAATGGCTCGTTAATCTTTAGCCCAGTTGTTCGTATGTACCCAACGGCCTGTGGCCCGTTTAACACGATAGCTCGTTTGGAAGTCCATACGCAACGGCTCAGGATCCTTTAGGTGATGGCACTAAAAAAAAAGTCAAAGGAATAGAAGTTCAATTGCAAGTGGTCAACCGCTTAATTCAAAATGGCCCGGTTGTCCACTTGAGGGGGAGTGTTGAAATGCACCCCACATCAGAAGTTCAAGAATAAAATAATCGGTATATAAGCTCTTGAATTGAACTAACTAATCGATTGGATTCAATCTTTTAATGTAGTTCAACCCAAGTATCTTATTGCCCAATCCAATGATCTCTACCCAATCCTAAATTAGTAAATTCTATCAAGAATTTCTGAATTCCATTTATTTGTCTTTCTTCATTCTTTAGAATCTTCATTGAAAAAGTAAATATATTTTGCATACCTGCTATTCCATGAAGGATTGCAACATAGTTGGGCAAAGGCAGTTAAGCTTGGATCAGAGGAGAATGTACTAACCAACTGATCTAATGTGATATCCGCTATAGACTTGGAACATCCAAAAGCTCTCAAGTGTGTCAGACCAAACACCTAAACCAACAAGAATCAATTTGATCAAAATAATTTACTCACTGTATATCAAAGATAAACAGAAAATGAAATGAAACACCAACTTTATGCATTGCTCTTGATAGCAGTGATTGGCATCCTATAGGATCATCTGCATATGAACAAGCTCCTACTTTTCTCTTCACATAAAGTACACCAGAATTGAAGGGGTGATTCTTGTCCCCCAAAGTCCACCATGGCTTTTCTGAACACAAGAGTCGCAGATGTTAATGTTGATGCATGTGCCTGAATATATATACATTGGAAAAAGAATCCAGGAAAATAGCTTTACATTTTGCATCTTGTTTAGATTTAGTAAAGATTATGCCTTGATGTTGATGTTGATGTTTGTGTCTGTGTGTCTACAGTCCACACACACACAAACAGAGGAGGCTAATGTTACACCCATTTTCCGACATTCATTGCATCATTCAGTTGGATTGTTTTCATGTTAAACCCGCCG
>OOIL02001679.1:1244839-1326692 GCA_900332095.2 Cuscuta campestris
ACACGAACAGCCTTCAACTGCATTAGCATTGGACTAGCCCATGTGAGCCATTTATATCACGATTTCAATAGAAAGTAACTAAAAGGGAAATAAACTTCAGAAATGAGAAATATTGTGTGTTAATACAGCAAACTCAACCACCTAGAACTTACAATGGCACGCTCTGGAAGAATGCATGGGGAGATCTCACAAAAACTTGTTTCTGCATAGTAATTAGTTTCCCGGATGGTAACTTCAAGTGGTACATAGACAGGCAATGCAGTGTCGACATCAACTGTCTGAATACAACGAGCTTCTGTCGCCAAAACATAAAAATGTCGGAATGCCTGCAATGATGCTAGACTTAGCTTATAAACCCAACATGATGAATAAATATACAATTGAAATGAAAGAGACTGTTAAATATTCATTTTATGGAATTAATACAATTCCCTTGTTTGATGAATACTGGGATTAGATGAGAATAAATTACATATTTATATTTACTAAATTGTTGTTGTAGTACCCTTCCCTTTTAACCTTATTTAATGGTTATTTGGTGTTCATGCAAACTTATCAACTTCACGCATCAAATATGTGGGGATATAGCATTTTTATTCATGTTCCTCATTTCACTGCCCAATTCCCACATAACTTACAGGGGAATTCAAATAAAAGAAACCACACATTTTTATACCACCATTGACTCTCATGAACCATCTTCTAGGTGCAACAGAATATTAATTCTATTTATACTTTTAACAGATAGGTTCTTAGTTTGCAGCTACACTAAAAATGCAGCATAACATAATAATAGGATGAAAATGAAGAATGCATTTCCTTCAAAGAAAAAGGAGAACACCCTTGAATTTTATTTCAGCACCACAGTCCACAGGTATCATCTGTGACCGAGTCCATTTTTTATTAACATTTGGGGGGTAGGATGTTGTATCTTGGATTCTTGAGCATTAGTTTGATAACACTCTGATGGACGGAGTAAAAATGTGGACTGAAAACTACATACAAGTATGAAGGGTCTTTGTTTCTCAAAAGCTGCATCAATAATGAGGGTGGCCAAAAGAACTTTGCATAAATGGATGTTCTTCACTCTTCACATACCATAGCTTTGAAAGGCGGGAGAGGGCAAGAGGATCTTTTTAAGGGGAGAGGGGAGAGCAGGCAGTCAAAGAGCAAACATGGTGTGAGTGTTATATATATACTCCCTCCATCCCAAATCAATTGTCCCATTGCAGATTACAATGGTTGACTGAATTCAATTAATTTTAATAATGATGCAAAATATGTTATACACAAAAATGATTAAAATAATAAAAGATAAAAAACAAACAATAATAAATAAATTCTATTAATCAGGTAGTAAAAAATTTGCAGTATGGATCTATATTCTTGAAGAAGATCAAAGAAACATTAAACAAAGTTGCTAGCATTAAGAACTTCCAAAAAAAATATGGGAGGAAGGTGAGTCATTCGCTGGGGAAATGGGATACCTCAGAGGCATAGGGTGAATGAGGCAAACGCCTTCCACAACTATATCACAATCACACATGTTCATTGTATATTTAGATTTAGCCTCAAGAATAGTAAATAAAGTGATTGAATATGACATTGGTGAAACTATTTGTGCAATAACCGATTCACTTGAGATAGATTGTTGACTTTTCAAGGGATGTAGCTTTTGCAGTTACCTGAAGGTGGCATCGGTTATCATTAGGTCCATTTGGTAATCGTGGATAAAGAGTTATCAGCAAAGCAGCAATAGAAATTTTGCTTGTTGAGAAAGTATGTGTGCCACCTCCAAGAAACAGAAATCCAATGGCCAAGCTCACCTGAAATGTATGAAATCAATATGGCCCATATGAGAGAGAGAGAGAGAGAGAGAGAGAATACCTGCTGCAGCACTGCCTAGAAATATAGTTCAACACTCTTAATTAAAAATGTTGGTAAGAGTCTTTTTGTTTCCTAGCAGTCTTCAGCACAAGTATGCATGCACATGCACAAACACATGTGTGCACACCATAGCTATTAAGAAGTTGCTTAGGCCCTATGAGATGGACACCTCGCCTCAAAACACCTAAGGCAATGAGGCGCTCCCCTAAGTGTCCCCTCTCGCCTGAAAATACCTGAGGCGATGAGGAACTCTATTTTTTAAAAATAACATGTGTACTATTCGTTTTCTATGTGTGTAGGGGCCAGTTTGTGTGAATAGACCTGGGTGAAAGAAATGAGAATGGTGTATTTTTGTTTGTCATGGTGCATTTTACAATTAGTGCATTATACAAAGTTTGATTTGTTTACAAATTTGCCACAACATTTTTCCTGATTTTTTCTTATTTTTATGTCCCTTGGATCTCATATTCTAAACAACCTCATTCATTCTCATTTCTTTCCTAAGATCTCATTCTCACCACAACCAATACATACATACATATATTGAAATGCCTTCTTTTTATAAAAGAGAAGAGGTATAAAGTACAATCACTAATAGTTATTTCACACACACACACACACACATATATATATATATAAACTGTGCTACTTTAATTAATGAAGTAGTAGTTAGTCAAGCAATGCAACTTTTGATGTTGAGCCGGGGGTCTCTTTGGAAACAACCTCTCTACTTTCGAGTAGGAGTAAGGTCTGCGTACACACACCCTCCCCAGACCCTACTCCTGTGGGATTTAAATGGGTTGTTGTTGTATGTATGTATGTATGTGTATATATATATATATATACACACACACACACACACATACATACATACATACATACATATATATATATATATATATAACTACACCCCCCTTCTTTTGACAACAACGGGTGTTGTCATAATATGACAACACGTCCATTTAGAGTACCTACGGTCTTCCAATCGTAAAATTTATTTATTGTTCCTACCCCCCCCACCCGGCAAACCCCCCTCCAAGGAAGATATGAGGGCATTTTGGACATTTTAATGTCATAGTCAACGCTCACTAAAAATGAAGAAAAGTCAAACTGGGAACGTCTTTCCCGGACGGAGAGAGATTTATTATATCAGTGTTAACACCGGCCCCAGGTTACACTACAATACCACTGGTGTTTTGGGGTACCTACAGTGCTCGACTTGTAAAATCGATGGTTCCCCCCTAACCCCCAACCCATATATCAGAGGGGTTCCATTGACACCGGCTCCGGTTAACGCTACGGTGCCACTAAGGTTTTGGGGCACTTAAATTGCTCCGTTCATTAAAATGATGGTTCAAACCCCCTCCTCCGATAAACCCACCACCCTGGCTCGAACCCACCCCTCCAGCCCCTTCAATTCCATCCCAAAAATTTTATTGACTTTTTGGTATAAACATTTGACCTCTTAACTCAACAAAACTTGGGGCAGTCAGTGAGGTGCTACTTTTGAGAAGATGCAAGATCTGCATATACACTCTCTCTAAACTCTACTTATGTGGGATCCAACTGGGTTGTTGTAAGTCAACAAAATTTGGGGATAAAATTGAAGTGGTTACGGTTCGGTCAGCAAATTTGACCCCGGAGTCAACAAACGTTAGGATGAAATTGAAGGGGTTGCATGGTGGGTTCGGGCCGGGTTACCGAGTGTCATCCGTTGACACTCACTCAAAATGAGTGACAACGGAACCTAATTGTTATTCTATTAAATGATTATTATGATACACACGCGCGCGCGCGCACACACACACACACTATATATATATATATATATATATATATATGTATGTATACGTATATATGTATATATGTATATATGTATATATATATTGCACTTGCGTAATGGACGCCTAGGCGAATGCCAAATCATCTAGGCGACTAGAAGGTACTCTGGCGCCTGGCCTCATCTAGTCGTAACCACTACGGCGCACAGATGTGTGCACACACACACACACACACAGAAGGTGAGAGTACTTACACACATATGAATACCATAACTTGAGTTCCCGTCAAAAATATTTCGACATCTTAGAAATTTCAACAGTTTGAATGTCTGTAAGTGCCCAGATCCAGCCATGACCTGTTAACACAAATTCATAACTCAGAATGTATTCAGTAGATGATTCAACTAAAAAAAATAGCATATAAATAAGTTATTCTCTGTATACCACACATAGGGAAAGAACAATGAGGTGAAGGCATGTTTCAAGTGTGCCGCGGTCAACGTATTTAGATAGCCCTTTAGGGAAGGTATTTGCACTTGTAATTGAAACCGGCTTTATCTGTATATGTAAAATAAAAAGTGAATTGTGTAGCACTTTAAAGAAAAGCTACAAAAAGTAGAACTGATAATCCTTTTGAATAATTCATTTATTAACATAAACATGGCACCACATGTATCAGCCAAAAGTGGAAAAAGTTTGGTAACAGCTAGCACCTAGGAGAACCTCATCTCTTTACCTGATGTATATTAATAACGTGCTACAAACCAACACCTCAATTAAAAAACTAAGACATTATAGAGAAGAAACAATATCTACGTCATATTACCCTAAGTGATGCTCAAGTACATATTACAGATGCCATGCATCGATAGAAAGGACGGACCTCATTAAGGAAGTATACAGCATATTTGTAAAGCAGCTCCTGTGAATTACCATCTCTTGTTCCTGCAAATCTCAAACCTGCAAGAGCATTAAATTTTATGTTGAGGTCCAAATAAGGTACCAAAAGTGTGTTGAAGGAATAAACAAATTCACCAACATGTAGCATCATACGTTAAGAGTCATTACTTTATAAGCAATATAAGTACAAAGTTTATAACCATTAACTCAGCAGATATCATACATCAACTATGGTCTATGGCAAAGATGTAAGAATATTCAAAACTAAAATTGAGAACCCTAAACATAAGACACGGCGATGCATTCACAAAAAAAGGAGCTGTAGTGAAGTTCAGGAATCCAAATTCATATGAGTTGCCCAGTTACCTAAACTCCATAAAGCCTGAAACCATTCTCAAATGCCCTAGGCAGATCTTACGCCTAGCAAACAATACCAATTTCCAAAAAGCAACTCACCAAGAGAGATACATGCTCCAACGACTATGTTGACATATGCTTTAACAAATGCTTCCGCATCATCCTCGTCAATGTTGTCTAAATTTACTGCAAGACATTCTATACCACGTTGAATAACTTGTGGAATCTGTGACCATATCCAATCTTCAGATGGCTGAACTCTGCCAACGAAAAATGGGTTGTTAAAACATAAGAATTAACATTCAAAATTATTTGAGAATGGGCATCTTTTTTTCAATTTGACCTGCTCCACATTATCAAATTCCGAGCAATAATGCGCAGCATTATAAAATCTGGCCGCACATATTGTAGCTCAAAGCGCGTCTGTGGTATATATAACCTTGAGAATATCATTTCTGATTCAGTCTGCGTATGACAAAAGTGGGCATTTGAAAGAGTTTAAATGAAATAACTATCAGCAGTAACCAGTAGCAAGGCCTCAAAAGGAGGATTTATCAATTAGATAACATAGTAGACCTTCATGTAGATTAGAGCAAGAGCAACTATGGCTCCGGGTGCAGTAACATCAACATTGTTCGATGTGGCATCCATTACCTAAACAGCAATAGCACATCCAGAATAGGAAATTGAAAAGTTTTGGTTGGCTAGAGATTGATCTGGCTTTATGAGAATCCAATTCAGATCCATAATAGAAAAATAAGACGGGGTACACGGCATCAAGTAAATTTAGACTAGACAATAACCTGTCCTGCACTATGGTTGTGCTCATTAATGGGTGGTGTGAATGAGTACTGATCCTGTTAGGAGAGAAATATAATCCAAAGGTTAGAGATTTTTTGTCAGTGAGGAGTAGGAGAACTATAATATCATTTCATCAACTTGAGGTGTTTCATCAACTTGAGGTGTGGCATTGAATACATTTCGATGGTTGCTTCCTCCAATATATTGAAACAAGCGATCTACTAATGCGTCTTCAAATCCTATAGCATCTTCTCCACGACCTCCAGACAAAAGAATGGTCAAACACATGTTGAGAAGAGATTATTAAAATGAGAAATTGGCAATCATACCTAATGCAACAAGACCTAGTGAAAGCCCGGCAGAAAGTGCATAACCCTCTCTCTCAAGTACATTGTCCCCTCCACTTCTACGACCTATTTCACCCTGCACTCAAAAGTGGAGGTTGTTAGGATATAAATAACCTTTCCTGGGCCACAACCACAAGCTTGAGCTTTTTGGTTGAATCGATTCCTTGACATGGTATCAGAGCCTTGTTGACTAAGAGGTCATGGGTTCAAAACTCAGCGCCACCCAGTTTACAAAAATGTAAATTTTTACGTGCAAGGCTTGAAAAAGATTGCGCCTGCACGTGAGGGGGCATGTTAGGATAAAAATAATTTTTCCTAGGCCACAACCACAAGCTTGAGGTTTTGGGTTGAATCGGTTCTTGACAGAGGTAAAATTATTTGTTTTGATTCTCCGTCCCAAAATTTACACTTTCCTTTTTTGTTCATCCCAAAATACTCCAGGCTTCTAATTTTCCTATTGAAGAAAGAAACATATATATATATATATATATATATATATATATATATGTATATATATATATATATATATATGTATGTATGTATGTATGTATGTGTGTGTGTATATATATATATATATATATATATATCAAACACTGGATTTAGGTTTAGTATATTGCCTTGATTAACCAACTCATCTACAACATTAGATTTAAGTAAATTCAGTGGTCTAGAGTGAGAGCAGGTGCCTTATACTTAAGGAGTAAGTGGCTATTTTCTGTACACACTACTTTATGACCCCTAAAAAACACACATCACATTTTTAAAAAAAACCTATTTTTGGAGGGAAAATGATTAATCGAGAACAGGTTTTAGGCAATTGACCCTTCAGTGAAGTTCACATAAGGAGAAATGTACCAGAAGAATATGCATTGTTTGAGGATGAGCTGATCCCTCATATAGCAGCCCAAGACACATAAGTGCTGCACACTGCCAAACATATAATACAACACTTTTAAGTAAATTTTTCACACAAAAAACAATTAGGCATACAGTTAGTCCAATCACTGCAATGCCAATCCATTAAAAGTGATGAAGCAACTTATAAATATTGGGAAAAAATTAGATGATCTTCAGAACTGTCACAAATACCCTATAATGATGAATCTTTGGGAATGCAAAATTTCTGGCCATTGGAGAAATTCCAGAGGATTCGATCCTATTTTTATTGTCGCCTGAACTCGGTATAAAAAATTGCAAAATTAACCATTCAATTTGGTGGCATTTTGATGTTCAAAGGATGGTGTATCTAACACCGAGTGTACTTGCCGGAATTTTTTTGGTGCATTGGAAAAGTATTCACATGAATTTAATCTGCTTCTATGAAGGCTATATGTATGTGTGTGCACGTGTATGGTGATCAATGCTAGTAGGTTGGAGTGGGTGTAAAATGACCCGGCATATGTATGTCTACCACCTAACTAACAACATATATGTTCACATTTCAAAAGGATTCACCTCTTTACTTTCATGGATCTCCAACAATCCAACCTGAGTATTAAATACTGGCTTCATCCCACTCTCGTCTTACCATCTTGGCTAGTCTCGAAATGCTCGTCTCACTCAATATTTGTCATATTTGTGTCATTAAAAAATTATTCATAGTTTGTCCATTTTTTACATATTCAATATTAGCCACACAATTCCACTCTTTCCTAAATTAGTGTCAATTTCCCTAATCTCAAACATAGTGGGACGGAGGGGGTAAAAGAGATTCTCAAAAAGGAGATCATAAACAAAAAATTATCACTACACGATAGAACTCAGAGATTCCTAGCATGAAGCAACGAAATGAGGCTTTGAGGTTACTCTTAAACATGTAGTACGGACTACGGAGTAATATACTATATACAAATAAAATTAAATAAATAATAAAATCAAACATATGCGTACAGCCTTACATGGTAAACCTGTTTTTTTTCTCTGGGGGTGGGGGGCCTTCAAAAAACTTAACCCACCATGAATTGGGGATGGGTAGTAGTGTAGTAACCTCCAACTCAATGATTATCATTTTCCTCTTTAGAAGTAACTTCCTCCGGTAGTGCTCTGAGCATTGTATGTGTGTCATGTATTACTTGTGGGACTATGTTGAAAATAGAGTAAATTGTTTGAGTGGCATACACTTCCATCATCTCCGATGGAGCCAAAATTTCACCATTTTTTGGATTTGGGGTGTGATGGAATAAATCAAAATGGATCTCTAAACTATCTGCGCTTCTTTAATTAATGAAGTATCAGTTAGTCAAGCAATGCAACTTTCGACGTTGAGCTGAGGGTCTCTTTGGAAACAGCCTCTCTACTTTCAAGTAGGGGCAAGGTCTGCGTACACACACCCTCCCCAGACCCTACTCTAGTGGGATTTAACTGGGTTGTTGTTGTTGTTTGAGTGGCATACAAGCTACACACATGGTTAACACTCGGTGGTCAGAGTACTGTGCATTTAGTGCTCCCAGGCAGTAAGTTTTCATTTTGCAATGTATATTAACACTTTGGAGACCCTCGTGTCTGTAATTGTTGTTCAATGTCTGAAACCCATGTCCCTCAATTTTCTATCAACACCTTGTTTCATAGAATCCTTATGTAATTATCTTTGAAGTTTGAATGTGTTATTATGTGTGAAGTAAGCACCCCCCCCCCCATCATTAGTACTACTACTACCATTACGTAATGATTTTAGCATCTTCATCATCATCAATCTGATGTGTGTATTTAAACCAAGGAATCAAAGGTAATGAATCTAACTCCAAGGCTAACATGGGGATAAAGGCAGAATATTGTGTTCCCACTATAGGCAATAGGCACTACAGAACATGGCTCCTACACCTGACTAGTAAAAGAGCAAAAATCAATAGCTTGAAGAGCAATTTTTTTTGGAGTTTCAGAAGGAAAGATAAAAAATGACCTGAGTGATAATAAATATGAGCATATTTACCTGGAGAAGTGTTGTCAGTTCAAATTCAGGATATGAAGTTGGATGGTGTGCCGGTATGTGTACATAAAGTGACTGCAAAGCAATAGATAATATTTGTAATTACTCTCATGAGTCTATAAGTGATTATCGCATCGCAATATATTTTACTAAATAGATAAGAGACCACCAAAACACAAAAGAGGATAACAGAATGACAAGGTTCAAATCCTAAAGAGCACAACAGCCGCTTTTAATGCATCACAACTCTTTAATTATTGCCTAAACCAATTAATTAAGATTTAGTTTTCGCGGAGATCAGAATTACAATGAAAAAGGTTGTTTTAGTTCTTTTATTCCTAAGATTGAAATGATGATACCAAACCAACACAATATACACCTAGTATATCACGCTTGGTAAAAAGGTCTAGAGGGTAAGATGTACGCAAACCTTACATCTTCCCAAAGAGTAAAACAAACCATTGTTCTGTTTATATCCACTCTCGAACATGATCCAATAGTCTTTTAAAAACGCATTACAAAACTTAACAACGCTTCACGCAGTGATTTAGTTCACAAAGCAGTGCCTCTTTCGGTAGATACTCGTCAACCCCTATTTCTTTTAAAAGATGTAGTGGTTGTGAGAGTTAGTGGACTGAAAATGAAAATGGATAAAAATATTTCACCTTGGAAATTTCCGGGTGCATTGATCCCCTGTACGATGCTGCTAGTCCAATCATTAATCCTAAAGATGTTATATCATGCACCTGAATAAGTGGACTATAGTTAAGAACAATATGATCATGCATTCACACATATTCTTCGTTATTTCCTAACGATGAATGACATGTATACTTCCCTTTCAAAATAATTTTTTAAATGTAACAAATATATGAGAAAAAAATATGAGGCGGTGGTGCGTGTTCATGGAAAATTGGTTCAACGCCACAGAATCATGCAGAAAAAATGGATTTGCATTAAAAAAAAATAATACATGCCAAAAAGTTTGAAGAAAAATAACTTTTTGAAATATTTTAGCCTTATAGATAAAGATGATTCACAGAATGTTGTTTTTATCCATTTTGCATGAGAATATAATCCGGTCTCTTCTGTTTTCATAAATAGCTTTGTAATATTACTATGTACCAGGTCCTTGGTCTCAAAATAATATATTCACAAAGATACCAGTTACACCTATCTATTTATGATTAGCTGTAAAAGTGCTACATAGCTCCAAATAATGGCATACAGAATTTGATCCACCAAAATGAAGCTAAGGTAAATTAAAAACAATTAGAAAAAAAATTATGTGTGCAATATTTATGACCTCTGCATAGTATTGGTATATGTCAGATATACTTAAAACACAGAGATGCCCATGTAACCCCAGAGCAAATAGTAGTCCAGCATGATTAACACTCGGCTCTTTAGGTTTGTTATACATTATCCAAGGTCTTGGCAATTGACCCTGCACAAGTAAACACAAGATGTCAAAAATAAAAAATGCTGAAAAGAGTGTCACAACAAAACATAGCAATACTTAAATTTTCATCACCACCAGTACCTTGACCCAAACCAGTTGGGGTTGGTGGCAGGAAATTATATCATCAAGTACGTTAGTTAACACTCAATTAAAACTGGTCCAGACTGACTGGTTGAACAGGAAACACAATCCTGAGTAACCTAAAGAAACTGTGCATTTTAGAACCGCCGAAAAGCAGCAATGAACCAGTCTAAAACCTGTGAAACCCAATATGCAATAGCCAGATTGAACCATTTTTTTTAATTCTATTTAAAAACAGAAGAAATTGTAGATTCAGCCAAATCAAGATCAATTGACAACAACCCAGTGGATCCCGCGAGAGTAGGGTCTAAGGAGGGTGTGTATACGCAGACCTTACCCCTACCCAAAAGTAGGGAGGCTGTTTCCATGAGACCCCTAGCTCAAGCTACACATAAAAGCTCACAATAAATACATAAAACAAGGAAAGCAAAGTTTCAACACAATAAAGCACAAGGGACACAGAATTATAACTAAACTATCTTAAATAAAGTTACGAAATGAGAGCAAATCCAGATCAAGTGACTAAACCAAAATAACTCTTGCACACAAGGTTTTAGATATTATTTCAATTTTTAGTTACTTTTATGAACTGAACCTTTGGCTGCACCAGCGATGATGGAAAGCATTATTATTATCATATTATTATTATCATCATCATATTATTATTATTATTATTATTATTATTATTATTATTATTATTATTATTACTATTACTACTACTACTATTATGATTACTATTAGTATCATCATCATCTTCATGGTTATCAGAGCGCCATGGCGGGGCACGGCGCAAGTGTACCACCAGGACACCCATGCGACTAGGCAACCACCTAGGCGACATAATAAATGAAATTTAATGTATATTAGTAGCACTTAAATAAATATAAATATACCACACCATGGTTCCCAGGACATTGGGAATCAATGTCATGGAATGACCTGGGGTGCCCGGTTGGAAACATTGATGGTTCTTACCCTGATAAACCCTCCCACCTTGGCCCCCGACCCCAACCCACTCCCCCACACCCATCAACTGCACTCCACAAGATTTAGTTGACTTTGGAGTCAAAATTTGACTCCAAAGTCAACTAAATCTTGTAGGGTGCAATTGACGGGAGTGGGCGTGGGCTCGCATTGGGCTATGGTGGGGGGTTACTAGGGGGTAGGAATCATCAATTTTTCAAATGGAACACTTTAGGGACCCAAAACGTGTTCCATATAATAGGATGACATGGGGGTTAATGTCATGGGAACGCCCCCCATATATCACATTGTATATAGCAGTTCAAAAAATTTAAATTTCCAACCCAGTAAAGTTAACCTTAAGAGCTTAAAATAAAAATATAAAGAATAATCATTACTGCACATAAATAAAAAAACTAAACAATAATCATTAATGAGGATATTTTCATTGAGTTTGAAAACAGACAAAAATCTAAAAGAAAATCATTAGTAGGCTATCATTAGTGAATTTAAAAAAGAAATGGACAAATAGTAAGCGAGGGAGTAAGAAAAAAAGAAGACAAATACAAACTAGTACAAAATTAATTTTGAAGCAGCTCATTGCTTACTGTGCGTGAATCGAAGGCAATAGAGTCAGAGAGGTCAGCTTCTGGCATGTCTCACGACGGCAAGAGAATGTCTAGACTCTAGAGTCAAAGTCAAAGAGTCTGGGTCCTGACTACATACGGTTTCGTAGTTACAGCTTTGGGTCACGACTCACTATCTAAAATACAGAGTAAACAAACCGACCTTCCAAAAAACGTGCCATCCTTGGCAAGCGCCTAGTCGTCCCAAAGGTGACGCCTTTCAAGGTTAGGAAAAATCAGCCGACTATTTGGAGCTCAGCGTTTGGATGCCAAGTTGATGCCTATGCAACACCGTGACAACTATGGTCATCATCATCATCATCGTCATTAGTATTATTATCCTATTAGATCTCACTTGTTTGACAACCATGAACCATGATTTAATTATTGACCTTGAACTGGTGTCGTTACCAGGTCAAGTATTAAAAAACATTCGTTAATTTCAAACCCAAATACTCTATAATATCTTGATAGGCAAAAATTATTGTACATGCTTAACTTGAAAACTATGAAAATCAGAATCAAATGAATCAAACTTGTTACATTGAAAACAGGGTGTAGCAATGATATAACATGTGTTCGGTAATGGAAACATATATACTAGCATAGTTTAGGCAACTTCAGTAAACAGTTTTTGGAACAAACGGGATTTGGAAATGTTTAGTAACAAGTTGAGCAAGAGGTCTTTAGTGCACTTGAGATGTTTCAGAGCACTATGGCGAAACAGGTTTTAGATCCAGCTAAGGCAATACTTATTTAGTTTTTTCAGATCATTCAATTAAAATATTCTCAAAATACATAGTACACAAGAAATCAGACCATAAATTTTGTCCGTACAGGGCGGAAAGGCAGTAAACTTTTCTGACAGCAAACTACATCAGTACATTTGGGAGAGCAGGTCATGAACAAGGCTGAACACCACATTGTAACAAACACACTTATAATGTGTTTTCATTACCTCGTATTGTCGCCACACCATGATTTCAACAAAGAAATAAGCACACAATGAGCCAAATCCAAACCTGAATTGGAGCAAGTCTTAACCCAGCAGCAACCGCATTATGAAACTCTGGCCAGGGCTGAAGTTCTTGTACATTTCGAACATTTGGATCTAGATTAACCTATCAATAACAGAATAAGATTGAAAAGAGGGAACAGTCATTTAGATGATTTAGTGGTAGTCAAAACTCGAACATTGAATTGAACACATGAGCGGGTGACATAGTACAGCATAGCAAACGAAAAGAGGAACACGGTGAAAATTAAATAATGCATCCAGTCAGCAAAAAAAACATTAATGAAAAGGCCGACTTGGAGGGGAGGTAGAAAGTGTCATCTCCAAAGAAATTAATTCCATACCATTGCATTTTGTTGAGCCGGCAGCCGACCAGCTAATACAAGCTTTGGTACACCAAGTGCCTACAAATGTTTAAACTACAAAATGTAACACCAATAAGGAAGAAAATGACAAGTATAAAAACCTTCAGAAATCTGACTAGTCTCTGACTTATCTCTCACTGATTCATTCAAATGGACTAAAGGTATACCTCCGTCAAAAGTGTGCAAGTAGTAGAAAGTGTAAAAGCGCCACGACCAAATGGAAGGGCTGTTGTCCTCTGTGCTAGTTGCCATAGCTGAGCCTACAGAGAAACTAAAGTTAGCAGCAAACAACATTCACTAACATTGGTATAGAGACAAACAAATAAAAAGCTCATTGAGTTTCTTTCAGGTAACACTAAATACCAAAAAACTAAAAGCAGGAAACATGGTTCGTTGAGAACTCTTATACAATTGAATGAAAAGGTGATCGAGTTTTTGGAAACACTAAATATGCAGCACCAGAAGCAGAAAACATAATTCCTTGCGAACATTACTTTAGCAAATCGTGGTCATATTTCAAACATTGAAAAGAAAATCAACATTACTAAACATGAACACAAAAAGCAATGCAATTGGATAGCTCGGAGACTTGTTTTACTAGTGTTAGAGTACATCCCACATCGGAAATCCAAGAGTAAAATAATCGGTATATAAGCTCTAGAGTTGAACTAACTAATCGATTGGATTCAATCTTTTAATGTGGTTCAACCCAAGTGTCTTATTGCTCAATCCAGTTGCCCATACCCAATCCTAAATTCTATCATGGTATCAGAGCCAGTTTTAGCCCACCTCGTTTGTCAAGGTGTCCGTCTAGACGTTCATTCCTAGCGGCCCGTTAGTCTTTAGCCCAGTTGTCCGTATGGAGGTTGTACCCAGCGGCCTGTGGCCTGTTTAACACGATTGCTCGTCTGGAAGTCCATACCCAGCGGCTCGTGGTCCTTTAGGTGTTGGCGCTCATAAAAAAAGTCAAGGGAATGGGAGTTCATTTGCAAGTGGTCAACCAGTTAGATTCAAAATGGCCAGTTGTCCACTTGAGGGGGAGTGTTAGAGTACATCCCACATCAGAAATACAAGAGTAAAATAATCGGTATATAAGCTCTAGAGTTGAACTAACTAATCGATTGGATTCAATCTTTTAATGTGGTTCAACTCAAGTGTCTTATTGCCTAATCCAGTTGCCCATACCCAATCCTAAATTCTATCAACTAGCATCCTATTGGAAAAAACTTGGCTTAATTTGCCGGAAAAAAAAACACTCAAATTGTTACTAGATCTACAAAACATGTAGATATATATACAAAATGATATGTTGGTGTTCTAAGGAGTATATAGGCAGCAGGCCATCTTTAACTTGAAGCACCAAAGCGGCTAATACGAGGAAGCAATAATAGATCACGTGTGAGTGTGTATTTGGCATAGTTTGTAAGGCGTCGCCTAGGCGATAAGGCACTGTCACTGGGATGCATTGTCTGCTTGCCTCGCCTAAAAAACCATAAGGCAATCAGGCGCTCGCCTAGGCATCGCCTTTCCTTGCCTTAACTCGCCTTACCTCGCCTTGGGCCCCTTTAAAATTTTGAAAAAACCCATTTTTCAGTGCAGCCCATTTTCTTTCAGTGTAGCCTAACAGACTTTAACTTATCTTCTCTCTCTCGGTTTTCTCTGTCTCGATAAGTTTCCCTAAAATGTATAAGATATATATATATATATATATATATATATATATATATATATATATATATATATATGGGATTGACTCCAGTCAGATGACATGTTTCGGTCAGATGACACTTTCGGTCAGATGACAACGAATGCTCATTCTAGATCAATGTAGTGCTCATTCTTAAACAACGTAGGATTCATTCTCACACAACTGTTCATTACAATGTAGTGTTCATTCATAGCCAGCGAGACGACAACATAGGGTTCATTTTGAATCCACGTAGTGTTCATTCTAAGACATCGTAGGGTTGACTTTCACACATTTGTTCTTTATAAACGTAGTACTCATTCTGAAACAACCTAGTACTCATTCACAGTCTGCTCAATGTAGTGTTCATTTTGAAATAAGGTGGTGCTCATTCTCAAGCAAGGTGGTGCTCATTCTCAAGCATGTCATCTGACCGAAAGTGTCATCTGACCGAAAGATGTCATCTGACTGGAGTCAATCCCTATATATATATATATATATATAATATGTGTATATATATATATATAATATGTATATGTATATATATATATATATATATCATCGCCTAGGCGATATGAAGGTACATTGGCGCCTTGCCTCCTTACAAACTATGGAATTTGGGAAATGAATCCAATGCTAAGCTACCTGTTGAAGGTCTTGATCAGATGCAGTTGGGTTAACTGGTGTTTGAACAGCTACTGGTCTAGCAGAACATAGCAATCGTCTAACCTGTAAGGAAGAAAAAGAAAGTCACAATTTTAAAAACGATCAGCACATTTTTTATCAAAGCATACTCAAGAAAAAAGAAGAGAAAAGAGAAAAGAGAAGAATTGATATAGGTAATAATTCATCCATATTATTTCTCACAACATAGGTGTTCCCATTAATTGTTTACATCTTTCACTAAGGAACTTTGATAAGGACCGGGACCATGTGACAAATCCATTGAGTTCATCAGATCTACTTTACATTGACTTACTGACCTCATTCAGTCGCAGATCACGACCATACCGCAATAAGGTGCTAGAGTTGAAAAGATGGTCCATACCATCATTTATATATCCCTCAAGAGAATCTGCATCTTCTAGCTTGCTCCTCTCTGAGTCTATTGAGTCTGATACGGAGGTAATCATCACAGGGTGTAAGTGCAGCATGTAAGGAGTACATGTAGAAATCAAATTTGCATTTACATCATCCTCAAGTTCCCCGGATTTGCTTGGATATTTTAACTTTGGCAAAGCCAAGTCCTCCCTGCCAATAAGCACATAAGCAGCAGGGGGCCAATTCACTGGAGGACATTCGCGACACTTATCCAATGCCTAAACAATGAAGTTATGGCTATTTATTTAACAATAGAAAAATGTAAGAATGTTAACAATTCAATACAATGATAAACCAAGTATGGTTGCAGTATCAATCAAATGATTACTCCATATTTGCTAATTGTATTAGAGAATAAGAGGAAAACAGCAAACATCATCTTGGTTTACAAATCTTCTGTTTACCTTGATTTGGAACCATGCTATAAAATACAAGCTGAGAACTCTCTTATCATAATTAGAATCCATATAATTTCTTTCAATTGAAAACTTACATGTCGTAAAGGAAGAGACACGCCAGCCGGCAGTAAGTCTAGCTGTTGCAAACCAAATCTTTCTCCAACCATTGCCAGGACAGTTGCTTCCTCTCTAGAGTGAGATAATCCATACGCGATATTGCAGAAAACACCAGAAGATAGCCTCTTACCCAATAGATTTGCGCCACATAAAAGACTATAGAATGATACAACTTTTCGTGCCCAGTTTACAACAGACCTGCCTTCTTTAAAAACCAATGGTGGAATGTCACATATACTAGCAGAACTACATCCAAATTGTAAACATGTTTCAAGCCACCTGAACAAATTGGGAGGCATTTTCCGGGAAAATGTCTCGCATGGCATCTTAAACCCTTTCGATAGTCTTGGAAAATCGCGTATATAATGATCCAAGTAGCAATATGCATCTAAGGACACAGCCACATCACATAATAGGGCTACCAGCAGATCCAAATCCCTATATAAAAAACATATTGACAGGTAACAATTAAAATAGGGACGTAAAACTAAATATAAGAAACAACAAGTTGAGGTACTCAAAGAATTATATACTGCAACAGATGGCCTTCAAATATGCAATGATCCAAAGTCATCATAAATTCATAACCCTCCAATATGTTGTTGAATAAGATAACACAGATGCTGAATCTTAACGATGGTAATGCTGGAACAGAGACTCCATGAAGATTCACTCTTATCAAATGTACTAAGGAAAATCTTCTGGTGTACTTTATGACTCTTTTCCAAAAATTATTCGAGTGAACAAGAAACTGAGTATAGAAATTTAAATTTAACTTGCTTCTATGTTCTAGCTAGAGCAATGAAAATGTTGAGGAATAAAGGAAAAACTGCCCGCGGAAAGGGAAAAAAACATTTTCTATTAAAAAAATATAATTTTATAAGATAAATATACCGTTTGCGGAGATTGTTTAGTTTCAAAGTCTCATATACTGCATGAAGTGAATCCAGAGACTCAGTCAGTATCTCGTTATAAACTGTGTTGCTAGATTTCTGTGTACTGTCTCCAGATAATCCAGATGCATCAAATCCCCTCTGATTGGAAGATTCCAGCTGAGGAATTCCGGCTATTAGATTATTCTGACAGTATTTTTTGTGATATTTACTTTGAATGAGAAACTCCCATGATGAATATAAGGTTAAATCTGAAGTCCTTTTGGAAGAATGAGTAGAACACCTGCACATTTGCAGTAATACATTACAGAATGTTTCCCACTCTGAATCAGCAGTGACATCATTCCTACTTAGATAAGCTGGATTTTCATTCTTCCATAAAAGAATAAGAAACTGTTGGTAGATGCTAGGTTGTAGCCCTTCTGCCATTGCTGTGATGCAATCATTAGCTAAGGATGATGAAGGGAAACGTCGTAGTGCACATCTGTAGATCTAGAGTAAGAAGAAAACACATCAATTAAACACACAGCGTCGTAGTGCGCAACTGTAAATCTGGGGTAAGAAGAAAACACATCGATCAAACACAAAGCGAGAAAAGAAATGAAAAGGTAAGCTTCATACTTCATAGCATTAAGTTGAAATAAAACAGTTATGTGGACTTATAGCATTATATGAACCATCATCCATAAAACAATTCGTAAAGGAATCCCTTAGATGTAATTTACATAGATACACTAAAGCATTCGCATTGATAACAACTGGAAGGTACACCCCCTACCCCACCCCAAAACAATCCTTCCTCTGGCATGCTAAAACTCTTTTGAAACTGCAAGCTCTCTGTTTTTTTCATATTATCTTAGGAACTGCAATATAAGTCAAAACCCGTTCAACTTAATGTGTCGTGTATTATTTATGACTTCATTAGTACTCTATATTCTGATGCATACATTGAAGTGCCATCTGTTTGATTGGAATTTGGAAATTAATTGTTCGATTCATTTATCTTCCTGTTCCATTCACACTTAATTAATTGTTTGGGGATCTTTCATTTGCCAACTAGTTGCTTCCTCATTTAAGTATTTAACTTAAGTTTTACTAACGCAGGACTATTAAAAAGGAAGGAACCAAAACTACTTGGGATGAAATGAGATATACTCCGTACTTAACAGAAAGTCCATTTAATATTTAATTATGAAAAGAACACTGTAATTTCACAATACTTGAGAATGATTTTCAAGATACTTCATCTTGTAAAAATGCATTACTCGAGCATAAGTAAACACTACTCAATACCTGTCCATTATTCATAATAAGATTTATACGCTCCTCAACAGCATCAGCTATTCCAACAACTTCCAAATCATGGGTAACAGATTTTTTCCCCATGTGATTATTGCCTGGCAAGTGATATTTACCCCAAGAAGGCGGTAACACATACTTACAAAGACATTGCTTCCCAGACTGAAATAGGAAGCACTAAGTTTAATAGAACATACTTTGCATGTAACAACAATAACAGGAAAAAGACATAACTAATTTGAAAGGAGCTGGATAAGAAACTGAACATGTGGGGTGGGGAAACTGAGATGCAATATTATAGTATATTTGGTCAAAATCCAAAACAAAGGCAGTGAATAGTGAAAACTTTGTAGCATACATATTACGAATTGGAACTATTTAAAAAGGACAAAAATAAATTCAGTGAGCAGGATTAATCAACTTACATAGAGAAGAAGAATATTTTCTGGTGTCAGAGTAACAATATCCGCATATGGAAGCACTCCCACATTCACACTGAGCATTTAATGGATTATTGCATGGTCCGACAAATGATATATGAATAATGTTACAGAAAAAACAATATACAGAAAAATAGGTGATAGATCTACCATGGGCGAGTAACAGAAACTGGTACTGCATCCACTGCTGGTATGCTCCAGCTCAGTTCTGGTTTAATATCATAGACTATTTCATTGTTTATGTCTTCCGTTTGGAGCCAAACAGACAGCAACTCTTTTTTATCTCTGAGAAGAAAGCAAATACTGTGTGATGTGTCATCATCACTTGCAACAAATACCTGTTGAAACCAATTCCATGAACAGAAATGAAAGATTAAAGACTTAGACAATTGGTAGAAGAATTTATGATGCGCAAAGAGCAAGCCAATGCAACAGAATTTTCTCCAAATGATGGTAGTTTACTAATTTATTATTAATGAAAGCACAACTTTCATATCACAAAATGCCATTAAAATGTGAACCCATTTCACAGTAGTTATTCATCTAGTTTCATCAAATAAGTTCCAATAACAGGATGCATAATTACAGGAACAGTATGTTTCTACTCAACAGAAAGGAAATCTGTGTATTCAAATCATTTCAAAACCCTACTACATAGACTTGAGTCATGACTTCTTTGAGAAGTTGCATTTAAAAAAAAGGTTAATCTGTGTATTCAGATCAATTCAAAACCCTATACACAGACTTGAGACAAGACTACTTTGAGAAGTTTATTTAAAATTAAAACCAAACTAAAATCAATAATATACTACAAAACACACCCAATATGGACATTAAGCTGTTGCCAATGTTAGATCAATATCAGCACCTTACTAGCAGCTGTCTGTGAGACCTTTCCTTGCCATATTTTCCTGAAGGAAAATTGTTTCGAAATCACTGCAGAAGGGCCATTAGAGCGCTTAGCATTTGATACTTCCATGTTTGAGTTAATAATTTCCACAGCCCACAAAGAATGTTGCATCTTTGCTGCAGATGAACCCAGAAGAAGTGAAATGAGTCACTTTCTGCTTTGGATGTCCAAAATGAAAAAGAAAAAAAGGGAAAAGCAATATCTCTAGCTGCAAAGCCTTGGAAAACCTCTGTTATATGATGCTGTCACGGGAACACAATCTCCTGTCCAAATAGTTTTTTCTTCAAATTCTTTCATTATGTCTAGTTTCCCTCTTTGCTCAACATAAGTTGACTGCAATAAGCCATACAAGGCATAACACATTAACACAAACAAAATACGTAGTACTTCACAAATTCTACATACACACACACAGAGAGTCATAACCTTGACAACTCTAAAATAAGATAGATACTTCCCATGAATAAAATGTGTGTGTGTATAGTTAGTTAGCTAGTTAGGTCTACTAAGGGTGTCAAGCATCAAGATCAAATGCTACAATCATACATACCTGAGGTTCTTCCAGTGCATCCTTCAATATCATATGTGAGGACATTGAAACCTCATCTCCCTTTATGATAAAATCATTTCCACGAATTCTATTACTATTGTGTGTGGGGCTTACATCCTTTTTAGGACGAACTATATCACGGGGGCCTAAATATGGGCTCAAAGAAGAACGTAATATATTCTTGAATGAATCCCCTTCTCCTGCTTGTTCGAGAAGCAAACCATAAGGAAGAGGCCATATTGATGAAGTGCTGCGAGGAAGAGGAATAGAGATGACTTCTCCTGATAGAAGATAAGAAAAATTAAAAAACTACATCATCAATAATGCAAATATAAAATGAATTTAGGTGGTTAGCGCAGAAAAAACCAAAAATATTTTAAAGTGTGATTGGAAAAAATATATACGCTGATCATTAAAATGTGAACACCCATAGTTCTTTGTCCATGATGACAGTCAATAATAATGGTTGAAAGAAAAACGCTAAAATAATCTAAGTTACAGAGGCATTGTGATTGCTAGTGTGTGGGAAATGATATTGGCACTCCAAGTTTTGATAGTGAAGATAGGTTATTCACGACCAAAAATGAGTATAGGTGAATCTGATAAAGATCAATAATATGATAAAACAATGAACAATACCTGAGACACTATAAATTGATAAACTATCCAATTGAAGAACACAAAGAACAACTTCAGAAGTATAACCCATCCGACAAAAGCATGCCTATGATATTGCAGAAAATTGTGTCAGCAAACTCTAACTTATAAAAATATCAAAGAAACTTTACAGAAATAATCAATTAGTTAATTTTGACATCATTGAGGACAAATGAAATGTTTAAGCACAGCTTGGTACAAGACAATATTGTCACTATTAACAGAACAGCAATCAATCTGTAAGATGAACCCACTTTTGTGACCTATTTTATAAGAAATGATATCGACCTATGCAGACACTTAAACAAGTTCCTCCAATTAATATTCCGCTTATGGTTTACAATGTTTGGATAAAGTTGTTTTCAATTCAACTTATTTGAAATTTGGTGTAGAATAATAAAAATGACATTTATATTTTTAAAACTACAAAAAGGACTCATCAAAACAAGTGGTGACTTGACTATTTTATTTTATGATCAATGAAAGTATATATAATGTAGAACAGTAGTTTGGGACATATGGAGTATGGTTTGTGTTTGGTAGTCCGTGCACTTAATTAGCCACCTCAATTTTCCCGTTGAGGATGGATAGCCATGACAACAAAAGGAATGTGCAAAAACAAAAACAAAAAAAACAAACACAAAAAGTCACCAGCGTAACATACCTTGATCACTGTCGAGGGTGAAGTGAACCTTTTATGCACTCGTGAACCTATGCTCCACACTATCCTAGAACCATTCAGCCAAATTCATATCAAAATGTTGGCTTTGCAGAAAATATGATTGGAATTTGAAATGAACAAGCAGTATTCACTGACAAAAACATAATCCCTCCGTCCTATAAAACTTTTCAAATACGAAAAAAGGTGTGCCCTAAAAATGTGCAATTTTGATATTATTTTTTTATTTTTGACCTAACTTTATAATAAAATAGGATATGATGTGTATGATAGACGAGTCAACAACAACAACAACCCAGTTGTATGATAGACGAGTCAAAGAAAAAAACGCCCATTTTTTGGGTGCACCCTTTTTTACTTTGAAAAGTTTTATGGGATGGGCTGCTCCACCCAATCCTAGAACCACTACGCCAAATTCCAATCAAAATGCTGTTTTTGCAAGAAATACAACTGAAATTTGATACTCCCTCCATTCCTAATTATTTGTCACATTTGCTTTTTCAACAGTCGAGAGAACTTTTGTTTATTTCTACGTTTTCATTGGTTATTTGATAAAATAAAATATTCTTAACACATCTTATTTCGAAGAATTTTTAATGTAGTTTTTTGATATGTGATTTTTATTTTTTATTTCTTTACCAATATGTAAATAGAATGAATTGAAAAAACTTTAAGAAATGCATACGAGCTGAGATTACCTATCCCCTCTAACAAAAAGCTCGTGGTCGCTCCGATCACTGGGATGTGAGGTCGAATTGAAGCCATCAGCAACTTCTCTTTGTTTGGTGAGTTCCGGGCTGAAGAGGGAGTAAGTGTAATCCCCAGATAAACTGTCCGGGGGGTTTCCGTCCATAGCTTCGGCGACCAGCCCGAATGGCTTGAAAGCTCCTAGAATGCATACTTCGCGGACGCCAATAGACATCTTCTTGTGATCAGATATGTGACTTGTGTGATCTTTGATTCGGTTTGTTACTATGAGACAGAGCAGAGAGAGCACTGCAAACAATAACATAAACCCTAGAAATTAATCATTTTCTATGCGCCAGGAGTGCTGAATGGCGCGATACCAGCCCGCATATCAGATTCAAATTTTCGCCGTCTGGAAGACTATGGAACCTATCTAATGGGTGCGGGCGGATATGAGCTCTGTCGCAGTCTCGATGAGCCCACTTCGCGGACGAGGTGAAGTGGCTCCTAATGGGTCAAATGTTTGATCCGACTCAATTCCCCAAGATTCATTGGATCTATAGTGTGTATCGGACAAAGACCCATTGTATTAGAATTTAAATTTAAGAGGACTGCTAGATTTCCTTTTGTAATTTTAATTTTTTTTTCTTGCTTTTGTGTGATGGAGATGGAGGGGGTATAAATGGGGTACAAATATTGATGTATCCCTAGTATTTTTGTAAATTTAAACGATGAAGAATTTTATACCCGACTATTTTTAACTCTAAAGTCTAAACTACTCTGTATATTTTTACGTGGAAAAAATAGTTTTAGTTCTTATTTTTTATATTATATTGCTCTCTTCGTTACAGAATTATTTATATTTTCCCTATTATAAAATTATAGAAATTTTTTTTTGTAAATTTTTATTAGGTATTTGATAAAATAAAATATTTCATATTTTTTTGTCACAGCTTATTTTGTAAAAATTTTACGTAGTTTTTTAATATTTATATTTTTTATTTATATACCAATTTTTGAATAAAATAAATTGATAAAATATAAAATATATTTATATGATGGGGAGAGTATAAAACTTCAAATACATTTAATCGCGTGGTTCAAGAACAACTCAAAAAAATATTTAGCATAATATAGAGTATCATTTTTATTGTGTAAAATCCAATATCATTTGAGTGGGGTTCTGTTGGCAGGACTTGACACTGGTCAATGGTAACACAAGCACTGTCACTACATTTTTGGAGCACCACCGATACTCCAATTAAAAAATTGATGATTCCTACTCATCTAACTCACCTCTTAAACCCTCCACCCTAGCCTCACTTGTACCCTCCCACCCCAGCTCCGCCCTAAGTCTCCCTCTAATAATATGTATTTTTGTGTAAAATAACACACGGGAAAAAATAAAGACTATTCGATACAAGCAGTATTGATACTGTATGAGTTAAGTTCTCTACCATAAGGTATCAGATATGGTAAGTCCTAAAATTTAGCATGAAGACCTATATTAAAATTAAATCAAACCTAGTAGACACTCTGTACCTAAAATGCATAAAATACAGGTGTATTCGTATTAAAAATCACCTTAAATAGCACTAAAATATAGAAAAAATAGCAAAATAAGAGTTCTATGTTTTTATTCGCACTGTGGTAATGTGGCACTATACATATGCACATTATTATACTTTTGGTAATGTATATGATAATATTTGGTAATGTAAATACATTTTAAATTCTATTTTAAGAATAAAAATATAAAAATTCTATTTTGATATATTTTCAATATTTTATTCATACTTTAGTCTTTTTCTTTATTTGTACATGATACAACATACGGACATACTGAGAAAAAAAATACATGATACCAACTTAAATAACAATCTAAGGTTGCATACTATTCGTGTAATCTGATCAGATCTAATTTTTTTTCAAATCTTGTCTAATCTAATTTAATCTAATCTCGTCTTATATGATTGTTTCTGATATGATTTTAATAAGAATAAATATTAAACTGAAAAAATGAATTTGATTTTAATAAGAATAAGTACTCCTATTACTTTCAAAGAAACCTTGTCAAAAAGAAATCAAAGCAAAAAAATATTTCATCCGTCCCATAAAAAAGTTCTCATTTTGAATAGTATTTTGTCAAATATTTACACGCTTTGACTACAAATTGTGAGAAATGTATATTGAATTATAAAATAAATTTAATATAATTGGATTCATCTTAGAATCTAGTTTTGATATCTCAAATTTTTTTAGCATTTCTTTATTTAGATTATACTCCGTATTTAATTTTTGGTCAAGTAAGTTACTATTTGACCAATTTATGACCAAAATAGGAACTTTTTTGTGGGACGGAAGAATAATATTTTGTGTTTGAAGAAAATTATTGAGTCGTAAGAATTTTTACATTTGTAATGCATAGAATTCTTCTCTTGGTCCGTTTCAATTTTTCATTTTTTTTTTCGTTTTTTCTGATCTTACTATTTTATTACCATTTTTTATCATTCAAAAGCACTACAATTTTCTTCTAATTTTATCTTTTCATCATTTTTTTCCTTTCATTTCTTTCTATCGTTTTCTCCCCACATCTAAACAAAAGGTTATAATTTTTATGTTTTTTAAAATGAAAGATAAGAAATGATAGACGTTTATTAGGTCATGTTCTTTTGATTTGAAGAATTAGTTCTCGTTCATTTCAACTCTTTCCAATTTCACAAGAAGTTTAAATAATCTCAACTTTCATTTTGTTGCCTAAAACAGGCATTTCCATTAACCGTCCGTTAGAAACTTCACGGTGACCCAAAACTGGCGAATATCAATAAAGTTGGGATTATTATGCATCACAGTGAAAGGTGGGATTATTTTTGAAAGACCAGGTAAAGTTGAGATTATTTTTGGTAATTTAAAAAAGTGAAAATATCTCGTCATCCAAGCTTAATAAGTATAGAGAAATTAAGGAAGGAATTTGTAGATTTTATTGGGTGTTATAGACAATAAAACCCAAAAATAAATAATTTCTTATTAGTGGTATTTTAAAGGATAAATCACACCAATACTCCAAAATTTCAATAGGTTATGTAAAGACTCTAGAATTCAATAAATGACATCAATGCTCCCTGGTTTTTTCTATATTAACACGAGTACTCCAAGAATTGAAATATGCTTACATGAATGCCCAACATTTGGAGCATTGAAGTAAACACAATTAATTCTCAGAGAAATAATGTAAATATAGGAAAATTTTAGAAACATTATTGGTGTCATTTAATGATTCTTGGTGTATTCATGTAAACTCCTGCATTTGAGAATATTGATGTGAATTTTTCCTATTTCGAATTCAAAAATTGCATGCAGAATCTAGTGCTTGTTCGTTATAAAACCTCGCATTAATACACTTTATAAATTTGGATTAATGATGCTAATATTATACTGTGTTCTATTAAAATATACTTATATGGTTTAATTTACTCTTTGGTGTTTCAAATATTGTATTACTGCTATTGATTAAAAAAGTGAGAAAAATCATAAGTATGGCTATATGAGCCTCAAAAGAATTAATATTCATGTATGTTTCAAAAAAAATATTCATGTAATTTGAAACAAAATGGTTTGATATATTTAAATAAAAAGAAAAGGTTAATATAAATAGAGTACAAATTACTCTAAAAAATATACCGAGTAGAACTATTTTGAGGTTAAATTATGTCAATAAGTGAATAAACGCATGAAATATCAAGAATAAAATAAGAATCTTAAAAAGTGTGATGAATAGTTAATTTTAATGAGACAAAAAATTAAAATAAACAAATTTTGTATTATATTATTTTGATTAAATGAAAATAGTTTTTAAAAAAATATTTTGAATAAAAGCATGAAATTTCAATACCTTTCATTTTTTCCAATATTTTCTAAGTCTTTCCAGTTTCTTTGAATTTTTTTTTGAATTTCCTTGAATTCCTTCAATTTTTTTCTATGTCATTCCAATTTCTTCCAAAAACCAATTCTAAAAGAGCAGTTTACCTAAACAGTACTAAAACATAATGACTTTTCCTAAATAGCACTATATATGTTTTTTTCTTAATCTAGCACTTTTAGTCATTATCTATTAGTCATTATTCAAGTAAATGCTTGTTATCACTGGTCATTATGGATATTATAAAGTGCTATTTAGAGAAGAAAACAATCTAAATATCATTTAGAGAAATGACTTAAGTTTTAGTGCTATATAGTGCAAATATTTCATTCTAAAATCACATTTCAAAAGAATATGGTTGGTTGAAATAGGCGCGTGCACAATCCAGCAGGGCAAGAATTTGGCATTTCGTACGGAGTATTAGCGCCCAAAGCCCCGAACTCATAAATAAATTCCATTAGTACTAATAAATTTTCGAGCTAATTAACGTTTCGGACTTACAAGTACTCCGTGTTTTTCTATTTATTACTCTGTATTAATTTTTTTATAATTAGATTAGATCAGACTATACTATTCAAATCAAACTAGGTCAAATAAAATTAAAAATAGTTTTAAGAGTAAATTCCATGAAAGGTCCTCAGTTATATATCATTTTACATATTTAGTCCCTACATATCAAATATTATTAATTTAGTCTCCAATTATTATATTCATTTCTACGAATGGTCCTTTGTTAACATTTTCATTAAAATGTAGATAAAATTATAAATTCACACTCATTTCTCTCCTCAATTAAGCTTCCTTCTTCCCTTGCACTCCTTTTCTAAACTCGTCGCTGAGTTTCTAGCTTTGAACCCAAAACTAAAAGCATCACTCTTCTCTCAATTGTTTATTTAACTGGAGGAACGATCATTTAAGTTTTGGGTTTAAGAGCTTCAAACTCAGCGACGAATTTGGGAAAGAGTATGAGAAGATGGACGAAGCTTAATTGAGGAGAGAGAAGTATGAATATACAATTTTGTCCATGTTCTTAACAGAAATGTTAACAAAAGACATTCGTGGAAATGAATATAATAATTGGGGATTAAATTAGTAATATTTGATATGTAGGGACTAAATATGTAAAACGACATATAGCTGGGGACCTTTTATGCAATTTACTCTAGTTTTAATTATTACCATAATAAAATCAAATCCAACCAGATCAAATTTTCAAAAAATCAGATTATATCACATAAGACCTAAATTTCCCAAATCCTGTAAAATGTTAATTAGCCAAATTTTAAATTTTCCCAACAAACGGATTATTAACTTTTTATATAAAAAAAACTTATCTCAAATAAGACTTAAACACACTCAACTTATCCACATATAATTACTCCACATTATTTATTAATTCACCACATAGAATTGTATTAATTAATTACTTATTTCGCCCACTTGGATTCTTCGTAATTTGATTTTCATGATTAATATTTTTAAATTTTGATTACAATTTATGAAAAAGATGCTTTGGCTTGTGCTATAAATTTAATATTAATAAATTCATTTTGAAACATAATTTTGGAATATTGTATTTTTATACTTCCTTCGTCCCATAAAGTGTTACACATTTTGACTAAAGTTGAAATTAAGGGAGAGATAATTTTGTGTTGACTTTCCAAAAATATCCTTGATGTGATGTGTAGATTATTAGGAAAAAGATATGATGCGATAGGTAAGATTTGAAAAAGGGATAAAAGTGGTTTTTTAATAGAAATGGGTAAGGGATTGTGAGACACAATTTTTTTTTGAAACGTGTAAATCTTTTTGGAACGGATGGAGTAATACGAAGTACGTATCTATTTTTATAAATTCAGTAAAAAGTCAAATGAGGGGAATCAAAATAGATGAAAAGAGTAATTATTAAGTACACAGTACTCTGTATAATATTGTAAATGTACCAAAATAGAAAGCATACTCCTAAATCCCAATTCACTCATTTACATAATACTACCTCCGTCTCGCTATATTCGTCCACTTTTGACTTTTGAAATTGTTCATCTAAGTACTTTGACTCATCAAATTCTCTCAATTTATAAGTCTAAATATAGTCATGTATGATCTTGTTTGATTTGTCTTAACATATAGATTATTAATATATAATTTCTATAATTTTTAATTTACAAATTATAAGATAAAATAGATTAAAAAAATATATTGAATGGTGTGTAAAAATGAAAGTGGACAAATACTCTGGGACAGATGGAGTATTTGTCTAGCTTGATACTTTATCAAGCAAAATTGTACGAACTTACGGAGTATGTACGTAGTGGAGTAATTAATTTCATTAAACGCACATGCTTTTTTCTTCTCTTTTCCATTCTCTAGGTTCGTGCGCTATTCCGAATGTTAGGGACTTAGAGCATCTCCAATCATTCCATTTTGGCTTGCTAAAGCTATGATATAACAAGCCAATCATTTTTTTTCATCTCCAATGGTTGTGTTATATTATAGCAAGCTTGCTAAAGAATTAGGTTGACTGACTAAATATAACAAATTTTCCAAAATATAGCAAGCTAAGAGTTGTAAAATGGGTTAGCAACTTATGGTTGGAAAATGAAACAAAAAATTGCTTGCTATATCACTATTCACTTGCTAAAATATAAAATTAGCAAGCCAATATAATAAATATGGTTGGTTGGAGAAGAAAAAGTATAGGTACGGAAAAAGAAATTTGTACGTGTGTATTTATTTTAATATTCACTATGTCCAAAAACTCTTTCCCTCACATTATTTTTCATCCCATAAGCTCTTTTTCTATTAAAAATCTATTTTTATTGTTTTTAATTCTTAACATTACTCCGTATATCACATCATTTTTTTTACTAACAATCCACCATCATAACTTACATCTTTTTGGAAAGTCAACACGAAAATAATCGTCCATTAAATTTCTTAAAAGTCCAAATTGGAACATCTTTTTGAGACGGAAGAAGTACTAATTAACGAGAAGGGTAATTTTACACCAATCCAATTGGCGTAAAATCGTTACGCCAATTCAATTATAATATCTACGTTACTTTGATCGTAAAATTGATTGTTCATATATCCACTAATCCTTCCGATGAACCCCTTATCCCACCCTATCTCCAATGCACCCTGCACCCCACTAATTTCAAACGGCCTAAAATATTTGGTTTAAAGAATAAAAATACGTGGAATGACACAAATGGATATGTTTGGGCGAGGGGATCAAAAACAGAAAAAGGCGCCCTTTAGAAGGGACAGAATGGTAATTTAAAGAGGGAAGGACCACAAATCCTCGCGTGCAGGCTGTTATTTGTCACGTGACGCGGCACGGATCCTCCCTCTCTCTCTCTCTTACACACGCACCGCCTTCTTCGCCGGCGTCGTGCCTGCTTCTTCCACCTTTATTAGCTCCTCCACAGTTTTTTTCTCTTTCTCTCTATCTCTACATCTTGTCCGGCCATCTCAGATCTCAATACTTGAGTATTTTCTCGTCGTCGTCGAGCGAAGCATTGCGATTGTTCGCCGGAAAAGTAGATGTTAGCGCCGGGAAACCTTTTTCCATCGTCGTCTTCGTGATTTTTTGAGCTCTTCATTCGTTTCAAGCTTCTGCGGATCGGTTTTCACGGAGAAAACATTGAATAGTCTGTTCAATAAGCTGAATCTCACTTATCCGGTACCTTCTCGTTCTTAATCTCTCGGCTTCTGTTCAATAAGCTGAATCTCACTTAATTATCCGGTACCTTCTCGTTCTTAATCTCTCGGCTTCTATCATCTTCTGTTGAGAGAGAGAAGAAGAAAAATCTGAAAAGAAAACTTATTCCATTAAAGTCTGTTACAACAAACTCTCTCTATCAACCCATTTTACACGTGGGTGGATATATTTATACAACAGAAGAAAAGAAGCACAAAATGACAGCTGGCATAGTGGGGATATAAATGACAGCTGGTACAAAAGAGAAAAGGAAAACAATTGGAAGCTAATATCTCTACATCCCCCCCTCAAGTTGGAGCCAGTCGAAGGCCCAACTGGAGAGATAAAGAAGTATGTTGCGAAGCACCCAAGGCTTTAGTCATGATATCTGCCAACTGATGATGAGAAGGAATATATGCAGTCCGCAAGAAACCATCTTGAACTTTATATCTAGTAAAGTGGCAATCAATGTCAAAATGCTTGGTGCGCTCATGGTAACAAGGGTTAGCAGCTATTTGTTGAGCTGCCTTATTATCACAAAAGAGTGTGATAGGAAGAGAAACATCTTGGTGTAAATCATGAAGTAAGTAGCTTAGCCATAGGAGCTCACAAGTGGTAGCAGCCATGATATCTGCCAACTGATGATGAGAAGGAATATATGCAGTCCGCAAGAAACCATCTTGAACTTTATCTCTAGTAAAGTGGCAATCAATGTCAAAATGCTTGGTGCGCTCATGGTAACAAGGGTTAGCAGCTATTTGTTGAGCTGCCTTATTATCACAAAAGAGTGTGATAGGAAGAGAAACATCTTGGTGTAAATCATGAAGTAAGTAGCTTAGCCATAGGAGCTCACAAGTGGTAGCAGCCATGCTTCTATACTCAGCTTCAGTAGAGGACCGGGCAACAGTGGATTGTTTTTTTTGTTTTCCAAGAAACAAGTGCATGGCCCAGAAAAATGCAATACCCAGTTAGAGACTTTCTGGTCATGAGGCAAGACCCCCAGTCAGCATCAGTAAAGCCAGTAAGAGAAATATTCTGTTGTATGGGATAGAAAAGGCCATGACAGATGGTGCCTTTGAGATACCGAAGAACATGAGTGGCTGCTTGCATATGAAGATTTGTGGGAGCAGACACAAACTGACTAAGGTGCTGAACAGAGTAAGAAACATCTGGTCTAGTTAGGCCAAGATAAAGAAGCCTTCCAATAAGGCGCCTATAAGGCTCAGGATCAGTCAAAGGCTTGCCAGTATGCAGAGAAAGCTTCAAATTCTGAGGTAAAGGGAATTTAGTTGGCTTCGTTCCTGTAAGGCCAGCATCTGACAGAATGTCCAAAATGTATTTTCGTTGATGAAGCTGAAGACCATCTTGTGTTTTACAAATTTCCATACCTAGAAAATACTTGGCCTCACCAAGATCCTTAATGGTAAATTTGTGATCCAAGGCAAGCTTTGTGTGAGAAATCTCATGTGGTGAATTTCCTGTGAGAAGCATATCATCGACATAAACCAATGCTAAGGTGAAGGTCTCATCAGACCTTTTAACAAACAGAGAGTAGTCATGTTTGGATTGAATGTATCCAAGGCTGATAAGGAAAGTGCTCACTTCCAAGTTCCACTGACGAGAGGCCTGTTTGAGACCATAAAGAGAGCGTTGTAACTTGCAAACTTGGCCAGGTAAAAATTGAGTATACCCTTCAGGAGGGTGCATGTAAATGTCCTCTTCAAGATATCCATGAAGGAAAGCATTGTTGACGTCGAGTTGATGCAACGCCCAATTAAATGCTGCTGCCAAAGCTAAAACAACTCTAACAGTAGGTAATTTAGCCACAGGAGAAAAAGTATGTTTGTAGTCCTGACCTAGTTTTTGATTGTATCCTTTGACAACCAATCTAGCCTTGAACCTCTCAATTGTACCATCAGGGTTGTATTTAATTTTATAAACCCACTTGGAACCAATGGCCTTCTGACCTTTGGGCAAGGTACTGAGAGTCCAGGTGTTGTTTGTCTCAAGAGCTGCCAATTCTTGAGACATGGCAGTGACCCATCTCGGATCCTGACTAGCCTGAGCATAAGTGGTGGGTGTTTGGACACTGAGTACATTAGCAATGAAACTAGTGAAACCTAGAGGAAGAGAAACGGAACTACTGAGGAAAGATAAAGGATGAGCTGTGGAACAATTGGTCATAGATCGTGTTTTGAAAGTAGGACAAATGTAGTCTGAAAACTTTGCTGGAACTGTTTTGTTTCTGTGAGGTCTGGAAGGAAGTGGAGAGGAAGAGGAATCAGTGTCTCCTGTAGGTGAAGAAGAATCAGTAGGACTTTCATGACCATCATTATTTGGGTAGGAAGATGATGATCCATGGAATGGTGAAGAAGGGGCTGAATGAGATTCAGGGAATGGAAGAGAGGAAGTAGATTCTTCTTCATCTGTGACAGAAAAGGGAGTAGGGTGAAAGAAATCAGGGATATGATCTGCGGAATGAGACATGAGTTTGTAGGGAAAGATGTCTTCATGGAAAGTGACATCTCTGCTGAGAAATGTGGTTTTGGTGGCCAGATCATATACTTTGTAACCCTTTTGTGCCAAAGGATAGCCAATGAAAATGCATCTTCTACCCTTGGGAGCGAATTTATCTGTGGTTTTGCCTGCTACTTTGGCATAGCACAGGCAACCAATGACTCTAAGATTGTCATATGTGGGTGGAGAATGAAATAGGGCCTCAAAGGGGGTTTTCCAACACAGTTTTTCCATGGGCATTTTGTTGATGAGATAAGTGGCAGCAAGAATACAATCCCCCCAAAAGAAAGCTGGGAGATTGGCTTGAATTTTTAGGGCTCTGGCTGTCTCAAGTAAGTGTCTGTGTTTTCTCTCTACTACTCCATTTTGTTGTGGAGTGTAGGTCATGGTTTTCTGGTGCACAATGCCAAGGGTACAAAACAGTTGATCACACTCAGTTCTAACAATCTCAGTGCCATTGTCACTTCTCACAAATTTTGGTTGTGTATGGTGGTGGTTTTTTACATAAGAAATGAAGGTTTGAATGATGGAACTAACTTGATCCTTATTGTGCAACAGGTAGGTCCAAGTCGTTCTAGTTTTATCATCCACTATGGTTAAAAAATATTTTGCCCCATTCAAGGCTGGTGTTTTATAAGGTCCCCACAGATCTATATGTATCAAATGAAATGGAGAATCAGAAGTAATAACAGTATTTGTGGGAAAAGGGAGTTTGTGGATTTTTGCCATGGAACAAGCATCACAATCAAGTTTATTTTGATGCAGAAATTTACAATCAATAAGATGACTCAATTTTGACATTGAAGTATGACCCAATCTCATATGAAATTTGTACAGTGACTCTTTATTGGACACATTAGCTACTGAAATAAAAGAGGCAGGCTGGAAACTTTGATTCTGAATAGTGGCGGAAGAGACTGGAACTCCTTTGGAAGGACTGGAAGAGTGGGCTTGTAGAATGTAAAGACCATTTTGCCCTTTGCCAGAAGCTATGGTCCCTTTAGTTATAGGGTCCTGGAACAAGAAGGAATTGTGTGAGAAATGGGCAATCCAAGAATTGGCAGATAGGATTTTTCCAACAGATAGTAAGTTAAACTTGAATTCTGGGACAAACAATACATTTTGTAATGTCAATTGTGGATTTATATAAACATGTCCCACTTTATCAACCTTTTTAATTGTCCCATCAGGCAAAGTGATTGGAATGGGATCAGACAAAATCTTGGTGTTATGGAAAAGTTCAAGATGGGGTGACATATGATCAGATGCTCCTGTATCAACTATCCAAGGCCACTTTAAACCAACATTATTGCTCAGACTGGTTAGAACAAAAGAGGGATCAGGTGCCATACCTGCAAAGTTGGCAGTGGTGAGATTAAACTCACTGGAATCTCCTTGTACACTTCTCTCCTCGAACATTTTCACCACTTCTTGACATATGCTTGATATGAGCCCTTGGTCAATTTGCGCTTTGTTTTGTTGACCTCCACTGTTGCAATCAAAAGGACTATCCATGCTTGGTTCTTCTGATTTTTCATCATGCACGATATGTGCTGCTAGCCTTGATGGTCCTGCCTTATTGGTTCTCCTTCCTTTGTACCAGTCTGGATAGCCCACTCTCTCAAAACACTGCTCATATACATGTCCTTCACTTTTGCAGTGCCTGCAATATTTTCTATCACCAAATCTCTGCTTCCTATCTTCCCTCCTCTGTGGTGGCATTCTTCTTGTATCATTGTTGATGAAGAATGCTGATGACTCTCGAGTGCTACGTGTGACATTTCTCTGTGTCTCAATTTGTTGTATTATATAAAATGCACGACTTAAGGTGGGCAGTGGTTCAGTTGCGAGAAGATTTCCACGAATTCCTTCATAATCATCATTGAGACGCATCAAGAACTGCATTAACTTGTTCCTATTCTCGATTGCTGTCCATTTTTCCATGAAATCACATTTGCACTCCTTCACTTTTCCGCATTCACACACTGGAAATCCATTCAGCTCTTGCAAAGTCTCCTAGTATTTCTTAAGTTTGGTGAAGTATGCAGATACAGTCATGTTTCCTTGATGAATCTCATTAAGTTCCTTCTGTGTTTGGTAGATGAGAGGCGCGTTGGTGCTTCCATAACGTTCTCCAATCTCTGACCATAACTCTTCTGCAGAATTGACATACAGGAATGAATCGGACAGATCTGAGCTCATCGAATTTAGAATCCAACAAGTAACCATATAGTCTGTCCTTATCCAGCGCTGGTAGTTAGGATCTGTAATAGCAGGCTTCTTACATGTTCCATCTATGAAACCTAGTTTTGATTTAGCTCCAAGTGCCATGGTGATAGTCTTCTTCCAGGCGAAGAAGTTGTTTCCTGTGAATTTCGCAGTGGTGAGGGCGAGGCCAGGGTTATCTTGTCCCGTCAAGCCTAAAGGATCCGCCGATTGATTTCCGGCGTTGCCGACAGTTCGCAATTCTTCCATTGTTGCAGATTCAGAGCTGAAATCTGTAGATTTGAGAGGAAATCCGAAGAACGATGGATAGATCAATTGATTCGTATAAGATCTTCCATCAATTCTAGCTCTGATACCATGTTGAGAGAGAGAAGAAGAAAAATCTGAAAAGAAAACTTATTCCATTAAAGTCTGTTACAACAAACTCTCTCTATCAACCCATTTTACACGTGGGTGGATATATTTATACAACAGAAGAAAAGAAGCACAAAATGACAGCTGGCATAGTGGGGATATAAATGACAGCTGGTACAAAAGAGAAAAGGAAAACAATTGGAAGCTAATATCTCTACATCTTCTCGCTATCTCGATCGTCTGCTTATACCGACGCATATGGTGGCCGTTGTTAGGGTTTTAGTTTATTCTATTTTCATCCTTCACTAAAAAGGAGTTTGATGTTTTCGGATGTGATGTTCTCATTAATGGATTTCCGATCGAGCTCATCGGCTTCGGAAGTTGAATCCAGATGATCGACTACACAGACGTACAATAAATCTCTGAAATTTCATGTGCTTTTTTTCAATTCCTTTCTGTTTTCAACGTTCGTCTGCAGATTCTTCATTTTTTATTGCTTTTTTCCTGCTTAACTTGTTCGTTTTTGAGTGTAAACATGTCTTCAGACATTGCCATTTTTGCTGAAACCATAACTGCACCACGGCTGGTAACTTCTGATACCAGCCGATCGAAGATAGTGACCCTCAATTTTGTTTCTATTATTATTGCATTCATATATTCATCATGATTGCTAGAAATGCTCGATGGATGTAACTTTTTCAACATTATTTTGAACTTTTTTGAGTATATAGGCTTCAACATAATCCAAATTTCATTTGGTATTTTGTAGATCGACGGCTAAAATGGAAACTTACTCTACCGGAGAAGGTCCAGAATGTCCAAGCCATCCCTCTCCGTAAGCTACAGTATTTAATTTCTATTTTTATACGGAGTATATGAATATTTCAAATATTCAGTATAGTACGTCTTGACGACGTACAACGTAAAAAACAAAATCAGATTTTCCTCTGACGATATTACATACTGATTGTTCATTGTTAATGACCGCATATATGAATATGGCCTGATTCGATCAGTGCTGCAAAAATAAAGGGATTGCAATTTTTTGTGCTTTAACTTTGGGACTTCTGAATTTTCTGCCCTAATTGTTTAGACTTTCATTTATATTATGTTGGATTCAAAAAATTTGAAAGGAAAAAAGAAAGAGAATAAAGTAAGAATTTGTATTCCTTGTTTGGTTAATGGGTAAGAGAAATGAAAAGTGAAAGCAAAACAAAATGAAAAGACAAAATGTACTGTGTGCAGGAAAAATGAAACTCCTCCCATTTTAATTTGGTGAGGAAAACAACATAAAATTATTTTTTTTCTTTTCCTTCCATATCCCTTGAACCAAACATAGTGTTAATAAAATTTAAGAATTTACTTTGAAAACAATTCCAACCTTGACCAAGTGTCAAAACTCAAAATAAGTATGGAGTAGTTAAGTTTTATATTCTAGTTCACTTCCAATTTTACCTTATATATATATATATATATATATATATATATATATATATATATATATATAGGGTCCGGTTCTCGTGAGAATGCACCTTGTGGAGAGAAATGAGAATAAAATCTAGCCGTCGGATCTGATGCATCGTGCGGCTCAGATTGCATCCTGCGCTCAGATTTTGAGATAGTGCATTTCGACGTGATGCATTTTCGCACCATTTTGGTGCATCTAATTTTGATGAAATCTTGACCCTTAGATCTCACAATCTAAAGCACCAGATTTATTCTCATTTCTCTCCTAAGATTGCATTCTCACCAGAACCAAAATATATATATATATATATATATATATATATATATATATATATATATATATATATATATATATATATATATATATAACACAACTTTAACAAGAATGCATAAGTACAATAAATATTGCTCTTGCCTCATTAATTAATATTATGGCATACATTTGCGTACTTTACAATATATAGGTAATACAATCATGGACCCTCAAATCCTCAATAATCTTCATCCTCATCCGGTTTCTTTATTCTAGCTAGACTAAAATATTGTGCACCTAAATCTTTTGCAGGGTTTTTTCGGGCTATAGCATGGTTTTACGCAACAGGTTTGTCCTCAACCATCCTTTTTCTTCTACGGAGTTTCTACCATTCCATTTTTTATACGGAGTACATATTTTGTGTGTGTGTTTTTTTCCTTTTTTTTGTTTGCAATATACTCGCAACAAGTTGAATATTACAATCAGTCTTGATTTCATTTGAATTAGAAAGTTTTTCACTATCCGGCCTTTATCTACTGTGATCCTTAATCCTTTAGTCCCAAAAAAAAAAAAAAATTTGCACTGCACTTCACTATTAAAAATCACAAAATTTTTGTTGTTTAATGCATTTTTATTAATTAATTGAAAAAATTAAATACTTTTATCACTTTTTAATTTGTAAAAGTTTAGGCATAACTAAGTTTTATTTTTATTTATATGTCAATCTTTAAATAAAATGATTTCAATAAACTTAAAACTTCATTTTGTTTTGTGCAAACACGCACACACACATACACACAATCACAAATATAAAAATAAATAAATAAATATAATATATATATATATATATATATATATATATATATATATATAAAATGTGTGTACATAGTGAAGTTCTTTTTTAGAGAGGAGTATTATATGTGGAGTATTGGATAGTCGATGTAATTATATACTCCGTATTAAAAAAATTACGTCAAAAGTTATACGGAGTATAAAACAAGATTTAACTAAAATATTTTTTTCAAATACTTAATGAAATCGCGTAAATAAACAAAAGTTATGGAGAGAGAAAAAAATTATAATCAAGATGGGACGGATGGAATGTATAATAGTGAAATTTGCATTAAATATTACTAAAACATAAGTTAGTTTCCCAATGAAGGACTACTTAAACTTTTTTATTTTCTAAATAGTACTCCTTCCGTTTTTTAAAACACTTCCTCTTTCATTTTTTTCACTTCCAACAAAACACTTCCTCTTTCTATTAAAAAAACCACTTTTACCCTTACTTTTTCATACCCCACCTGCCACATCATACTTTTTCTCTAATAATCAATCCATCACATCTTACTTTTACCCATCACATCAGGGGCAAAATTGAAAGTCAACTATAATTTTATATTTTCTTATTTTGGCTCCAAGTCAAAGTAGGAACCTTTTTTGCAAACGGAGGGAGTACTTAATAATATCTAGTGGAATGAAAAATGTCTGATGATAGTGGACAATGGATAATCACTAATATATGGTTCCACATTAAGAAATAAAAACATATGGTCTTATATTGAGAAAATCATTATATTTTAGTTTTGTTTAGGTAAATTACCATATATAATATGGAGTTTTTTTTATTGAACTAGCAATTTGTGACTGTGTAAACCGTTAAAATATTGTTGCACGAGTATAACTTAAGTACACCTTTGGTGTACCTATATCATGGTAGAATAGGAAATTGTGTGTTTAAGGGTAAATATAATATGTTTCACATGTGGACATAAAAGTGGACTGCCAGTAGTTATGAATTTTACTCCCTCCGTCCCAAAAAGATTTACACGTTTCAAAAAAATTGCGTCCCAAAATCCATTACTCATTTCTATTAAAAAACCACTTTTACCCTTTACTTTTTCAAACCCTACCTATCACATCATACATTTTTTCTAATAATCTACACATAACATCCTACTTTTACCCATCACATCAAGGGTATTTTTGAAAAGTCAACACAAAATTATTCCTCTTTTATTTTCAACTTTAGTCAAAATAGGTAATACTTTATGTGACGGAGGAAGTATTTTATTTTAAAATGAAGGGAAAATATGCGATGACTATGAGCATGAGTTGAATAATCAAAGAGACGCATAAATTATTTAGTCGGTCTCTACAAGTAATATAATATATGGAGTAACATTTGTGTTTTTTTACATTTATTAGAGTTGACGACTACTTTCTGGAGAGGCACGAGAGGCTTTTGTAGTCGTGCAATCCAGAAGTGGGGATGGTGCATGTTGGCCGCATTTGTTTGTATTTCATTTTCGGGCTTGAGCTTCACTCACTTCAATGGTATTTGGGGCTATGGAGGGAAGACATATTTCTTCATTATCCTGGGGATGGCGTTACCAGTTGCTCTCCTATTGATTACTCTATCTATGGTCGATGCCACATTGCGTGATATTCTCCGTATGAATGTAGGAGTAGCTATAGTGGAGAAGTGTGTGTGCATCCCACTCGCCATATTTCTTGGCGTGGTGGGAGGCCAGACACACTTGTTTGTAGCAGGTTCCATTTACCTGTTCGCTGGAGGGTGGCTTTGTTTTGTATATGTCGCAGAAATGCGATATGTTCTGGGCATTTTCAACACTCTTATCACTACAGCTACGGTACGGGTTTCCAAGTTGGACAGTAGTGATCACTTCCTTGTTTTGGTGGCTATCTTAGCTGATGTCAGCATTTCAGCAATTTTGTATGGGGGTCGACACGCTCTCCATGATTCTCGCGAAGACGGTATATCTACAGGATTACGCGAGCCTTTGGTCACCGGGGAGGATGTCTAGATGTACCTGGTGGGCGCTTCTCTTTATCTTTTCGTTGCGGATCTTAAAGTGTAATAATAGAGCACTTTTTCATTCCATATATGCATCTATATGGCCAGGGGACCTTTTTCATTTGCGTATATGCATCTATATATGCACTTTTTCATTCCATATATGCTGCTCCTTATTTCTTAGTTTGTCTCATGTTGTTAATCATCATCATTTGCACTCATAATATTACTCCATATTGGTGAAAGAATTAGTTATTTTAATTAATTCTGATAATTTGAATATAATTAGTCTTTATTAATCTTGATTTGAATTAGTCTTTATTTGAATTGGTCTTTATTTGAATTATTTAGTCTTTAACAATTTTCTAGTTTTTAGGTTTGTTGGGGATTAGTGGTATTGTGGTGTTCATGATCCTATTATTTAGGAGATTTTTTTAAGGAGATTTTAGACTATATATTTGGGGATTAGTGGTATTGTAGATTTGTAGTGTTCATGATCCTATTATTTAGTAAAAGACCATTGCCTCAATATTATTCAGTATTCAGTCAAATCACTCCTAAGTGTTAGTTCTTCAAATTGATATCAGAGCCTAAACGGTCTGTTATCATGAATACCCTATCTGTCTCAATCCTTGAAAAAGATGGGAAGAATTACAATCGTTGGAGTGTCCACATGAAAATTTTGTTCGACTATCATGACCAAATCGTGAATGATGGAATGACTGAATTGGCTGAAAATGCAACTAAGGGGCAACAAACAACTCATCGTGACTAGAAGAAAGAAGGACAAGAGGCACTATATTTCATTCACCAAGGAATGAACGACAAAACATTTGAGTAGATTGAGGGAGCTATTACCGCGAATGAAGCATGGAGCATTTTGTCAGCATCATACAAAGGTGATGACAAAATTGAGAGAGTGCACCTTCAAATGTTGAGGCACCAGTATGAACTGTTACAAATAGAGGCAACGGAAACTATTGAAACTTATATCAATAGGGTCCTTTCGTTGGCAAATCAAATGAAGTCCAATTAAGAGGCTCAAACCGATCGAACAAAAAAAGGTAGAGAAGATTTTACGATCTTTGACACCTAGGTTTGAGCATATATTGTTGCAGCAATTGAAGAAGGCAATGACACATCGACAATGACATATTGACAGTGAGATTATTGTCAAGTTCCTTGCGGGCACATGAACAAAGAATGAATGAAAGTAAGATTGACAAAGTTGACAAACCAATTGAACAAGCTTTTTAAGCACAAACTTCAATAGGTGATTCTGGTCAAAGGAGTGGAAACTGTTAGAGTGTCATCCCACATCGGAACTTGAAGAAGAAATAAACCGGTATATAAGTCCTTGAGTTGAACTAACTAATCGATTGGATTCAATCTTTTAATGTGGTTCAACCCAATTGTCTTATTGCCCAATCCAGATATCCATACTCCATCCTAAAATTCTATCATGGTATCAGAGCCAGTTTTAGCCCACCTCGTTTGTCAAAGTGTCCGTCTAGACGTTCATTCCTAACGGCCCGTTTGTCTTTAGCCCAGTTGTCCGTATGGAGTGTGTACCCAACGGCCTGTGGCCTGTTTAACACGATTGCTCGTCTGGAAGTCCATACCCAGCGGCTCGTGGTCTTTAGGTGTTGGCGCTCAAAAAAAAAGTCAATGGGTTGGGAGTTTATTTGCAAGTGGTCAACCGGTTAGATTCAAAATGGCCCGGTTGTCCACTTGAGGGGGAGTGTTAGAGTGTCATCCCACATCGGAACTTGAAGAAGAAATAAACCGGTATATAAGTCCTTGAGTTGAACTAACTAATCGATTGGATTCAATCTTTTAATGTGGTTCAACCTAATTGTCTTATTGCCCAATCCAGTTATCCATACCCCATCCTAAAATTCTATCAGAAACTCACGTGGAAGAGGAGGATGACACAATGGAACTCACTCTAGCAGAGGTCGTTGGGGTTACAACAGCGGAGGTGCTGATTAGAACAACTTTTACATAGACTTCTCTAGTTGGAGAGGACGTGGCTGTGAATGGAACAAAAAATCAAATGTGGAGTACGGTGCTTCAATTGTCACAAGCGTGGTTATTAGGCTAGTGAGTGCAGATCAAAAAGTGAGAATCAGGATGCCAACTATGTCCAAGAAGTTCGTAATCACGAACAAGTTGAAGGTAATCACGCAATATTAATGGTATCTTTGTCAAATGAAACTACAAATCACCAAACTTGGAATTTGGATACAGGCTTCATAAATCATATATGTGGCCAGAAGGAAAGGGGAATGTTGAATAAATTAGTTATTTTAATTAATTGTGATAATTTGAAATAGTCTTTAATTTATTTGAATTAGTATTTAGTCTTTAACAATCTCCTAATTTTTAGGTCTATTGACGATTAGTGGTATTGTGGTGTTCATGATCCTATTATTTATGAGATTTTAGGCTATATATTTAGCTTGATGTTTTCAAAATTCGAAGTAATAAAAGTTTACCTTTTCGAGTAAAAGACTCTAGAGTAAAAGACTCTATTGCCTCAAATATTCAAGTACTCAATCCCATTCCTCCTAAGAGTGTCACTTCTTCAAATAAAATACTTCATTCCTTCCTAAATAGATTACAATCTTTTTTTCTCTCTCCTCTCGATCACTTTTGTTTGTTTATGCGATTTCATCAAGTATTTAATAAAATAAAATATTCTTGTCACCTCTTGTTTTGTAGAACTTTTGACGTAGTTGTTTAATACGGAATATGTAATTTTTATAGTTTATTGATATACCAATTTGTAAATAAAATGATTTTAAAAAGTAAGAAATTTTACTCCGTAACCCGCAATTTGTAATCAAATTGGGGACGGGAATAAATACTGTATATAGGAACCTTAACCTACTTTTTTGCCAACACGTTGTATACCTTTATTGCACTCTTTAGACTGTCTATATGCATGCATACATCAAGAAATACGTACGTACGTATTTGTTCCTTTTGCATGTCAACATGAATAAATGTTCCTTTTTGGGAAATGCTACCTCACTCCTAAAAATATTTATACTTTTTGACTAAAGTTGAAATTAAGGAAAGAATAATTTTATGTTGACTTTCCAAAAATACCCTTGATGTGATGGGTAAAAGTATGATGTGATGTGTAGATTATTAGAGAAAAAGTATGATGTGATAGGTTGAGTTTGAAAAAATAAGGGGTAAAAGTGATTTTTTAATAGAAATGTGTATGAGATTGTGGAACGCAATTTTTTTAAAAGGTGTAAATCTTTTTGGGACGAATGGAGTATTTGGTTTACAGATAAAATGATCACAAACTTCACAAACTTACTATTTGTGACCTTGAATGGAAAAAATTAAATGGTCTAAAATAATTTTAAAATAAAATTTTAAACTATAAATAGTAAGTTTGTGAAGTTTAGGAATATTTTATTTGTGAATCTAGCATTAGTCCCTTTTTTTAAACTTAAAATAGGCAAATAAATGAGTACTCCGTAACTTTTATCAAATGCGTATTTATACACTTCCCTCTTTGTCTATTTTTGTTTACCTCGAATTACTTATCGACCTTACTTAATCAAGAAAGAAGTACTCGTAATATAATTATGATCAACTACGTACCTCCATCTCTAACTATCTAAGGTAACATTTTAATTATTTGTAACATTTGAATATGTTTTACATTAAAGGATACTCCCTCTGGGGACATTTGACTAAAGCGGCAAAATTAAGAAGAAATAATTTTGTGTTAACTTTACAAAAATATTTTGATTTAGTGAGTAAAAGTAGAATGTGACGTTTAGATTATTAGAAAAATATATGAAAAAAGATTATAATACACCATTTTTCTTTTACGTGAATGACTTTTTTGGGACGGACGGAGTATAAGGTAATTAACACTGGAGTATCTTTTAGTGTTACACATTCTTAGCTTATTTAAAACTTTTGTATATGTGTTGCTAAAAAGTACTCTCTCCTTCAGTTGTCTACTTTTAACTTTTTTGCTCAAAATTAGTATATCAATACAAAAATATTTTATTAAATTTATTATATAAAATATTTTCAAAATATTTTTTTATTTAATTGTAGTTCAATGGTTAAAAATGATTGAATTGACTGAAAAAAATCAAAACTGGATAAATACTTTGAAACGAAGTACTATATACTCCCTCCGTCCCAAAAAAATTTACACCTTTCAAAAAAATGTGTCACACAATCTCCTATCCATTTCTATTAAAAAACTGCTTTTACCCCTTAATTTTTCAAACCCTACCTAACACTTCATACCTTTTCCTTATAATCTACACATCACATCTTATTTTCACACATCAAATCAAGGTTATTTTTGGAAAGTAAACACAAAATTATCGCTTCCTTGATTTCTACTTTAGTCAAAATGTGTAAAACTTTTTGAAAGAGAGGAAGTATTTAGACCAAACTTTCCAAAAAGCGTTACATTTATTTAGAAATGCTAACACTTTTTCTAATGTTCTAAAAAAAAATACTCTACTTAGACAACACTTTTAAAAAAGTGTCCCATTTGATTAGGAATGCTAAGGGGCTGTTTGACAACTTCTGAATGGGTAAGTGCTGAACAGTAAGAGGTTTGAATCATTAAGTGCTGAACCAGTAAGTGGTCTGAACCATTAAGAGCTAGTATATTGCTTAACTATTCAGAGGCAAATGTCTGATCAATTCAGATAAGAGCTCTTAATCATTCAGACTCTGTATAATACTTAACCATTCATAGGCAAATCACTTAACCATTCAGACATCTGAACCATTAAGAAGCTGAAACAAACAGTCTGAACCATTAAGTGCTGAATCATTCAGACATCTGAACCATTAAGAGGCTAAAACAAACAGCCCCTAAGAGTTTCTCTGATGTTGCATTATAACCTTCCGTCCAATAGAATCTTTCTATTTTTTCATCTATCCAAAAAAATCTCATTTATATTTAAAAAGTGTGTTTTATCGCTATTATTTTTAACCTACTTATCACATCAAACTTTTTTATTACGAAGTATTAATTTACCTATCACATTTAAAGATATTTTTAGAAAGTCAACACCAAAATATGTTCCTCACTCACCTTAAATTCTCTAAAAGTAAAAAATGTAAAAATTTTGTAGGATAGAGGGAGTATTTAATTTGTTATTATATTTATTATCTCTCCATAAAATTTTAATACTCGGTAATTTGTTAAAGTTGTTGCCGCTTAATACTTTCTCTATCTCAAAAAGGTTACCACAATTTGATTCTTTTGATTAAGCTATGATTCCTTTTGACCATTAATTAAATATAGTTTAAAATAATCAAATACTATATTTTATACCTGTACATCGCATAGAAGAAACTAGTATCACTCATGTGCGTTGCACAACTAATATTTTTAATATTAAATTATTTAATCACTTTATTATTTAAAAAGTAAAATTAACAACAAATAGGTTATTAAATCAAAATATAAAATTTAAAGAAATTTGACGTTTGATTTTTTGTGAACTACATTGTTATTGCTATAAAAAACCCGACATTATCACTACAGTTAATAGGTACACAACGAAATTTATGTAGTATTTAGTACGTAATGTAGTAAAAATATGCATAAATTAAATTACTTGCCCAAATACAAATATATAGTAATTAAAAAATATAAACTTAAAACTAGGAACTTTGCATATTACCAATTTGAACAATTACATTGGGTTAGAATTTACAAACAAATACATTAAATAAGAAATGCAATATATAAATTTTATTGATTGAATTTGAAAATTGTAGTCATTTAAAATTTGGATCATTTTTATGATTTACAAATAATCTTTAAAGTTGAATCACACATTATATTATTTCTATCTAAATAATTGTGAGAATTCTACATATGAAATGAATTTTAAAACTTTAGTACTAACATTATTTTTAAACTTTGGCAGAAACTAAAAATTAATAGATGATAGTCAGAAACTAACATTATTCATTTAAACTTGGGTAGAAACTAAAAATTAATACTCCCTCCATCCCAAAAAGTTTTTCTTGTTTCATTTTTTGCGCATCACATAAACACTTCTATCATGATGCCTTGAATGCCAAAAAAACCTTCAAAATAACTTCTACCCATAGTAAAGAAGAAATGTTAGAAATTTTAGGCATTTTAGACGTCGGTAGAAGTGTTTTATGAGATGCGCTAAAAATGAAATAGGAAAGACTTCTTGGGACGGAGGGAGTAGATGATAGTCAGAAACTAACATTATTCATTAATAGATGATAGTCAGAAACTAACATTATTCATTTAAACTAACATTATTTTTAAACTTGGGCAGAAACTAACATTATTCATTTAACATTGATTTATTTACTACTCCATCCGTCCCAATTTAAATTGTCCATTTTGACTTTTGGGCATATTTAAGAAAAATAAAAAATAGAATTGTTTTTTTAAAATTGACATTATTTTTTAAGAAGTGTAATGATGAATGAGAAGATAAAGTGAAAAAAAAAGATTTATTTTAAGGGTAGTTTAGGTATTTTATTTTTAATAGTTTACGAAAATAACTAACATGCAATTTCTTTTGGGACGGAGAAAAAAAGAAAACAGACAATTTAAAATGGGACGGAGAGAGTATTTAATTATAATTCTTCATTTAACATTTATCTATTTACTATTTTATTTGAGTAATGCTAGTCACAAAAGACAAATTTGGGGAAGTTTATGAGTTATTTGTTTGTGACTCTAGTATTTTTTTATTTTTATTTAGAACACCCAATTTATTTAGAACATTTATTTACTTACCATTACCGTAATTGTCCATGTACCATGTTGTATCAAAACTTACCATTTTATTTAGAACTCTCCATTTATTTAGAATATTTATCTACTTACCATTACCGTATTCATCCCCATTTTATTTAGAACACTCCATTTAATTACAATACTTATTTATTAACCATTACTGTATTCTTCCAAGTACCGTGCAACAAAATTAACATTTAATTTCGGACTATTATTATTATTAATAATGGTACCATTTAATAAGGCCACATGTTATATGGTTATTAATAATCCTGACATTTTTAGTCATTAGTTACATTACCATTCACGTAGTACATTTTACACGGTCACAATTTTACATGTTTCCATTTATTTTTATTTATTCTTACATTTATAGTATACTATATACTCCGTATGCATTAATGTAATTTATGTTACAAATTATACTCATGATAAATTATAATGGGAACATAAATAATTACACATGGTCAAAGTCCCAAGCTTAAAAGCAGGGGAATTCTGCCTCAAGCTTTTCCCGCTCAAAGCACATTCATTTAGCACCATTGATTTCATTAGATCTATGGTTGTCCTTCTTCGTAAACTACCAATTTAATAAATTCTATTTAAGGTATCACAATTAACTCCCCCGTATTGGAATTAATGCGGCATACTAATTCATCATGAAATATTATGTGGTATTAAATCGTCCCATTTCTAAAATTAATAAATAAAATTGTTAAACTTTGACCTCAAATTAAATAAAAATAAATGGAAACTTGATACAAAATTGATATTAGATATTGTTACAAAATTGGTCAAAATTGGTAAAATTTGACCTCAAATTAAAAAAATGATATTAGATATTGATACAAAAAGAGTTTTATTAGATTTATTATATCAAATATTTTCAATATATATTTTATTTAATTAAAATACAATGTATATTTTATTTAATTATATGTCAAAGATTAAAAATAGTAGACCAAAAAAAGTCAAAATTGGACAAATACTCAGAAACGAAGGTAGTATAAATATTGCTCCACCTGTAGATTTCTATCATCAATTAATTTTTAGTATTAATTTCTTCATTTTATTTAACTACTTTACATTTTTTTTCCTTTCTTAAATCTTACCTTAAACATAGATCTCATATTATTATTACTTAAGAGCGGCTGATTTTCTTTCTTAGTTCTTTTCCTTTTAATAATCCACGGAGCATTTGTTGTTAATTGTGCTTTTTTCAATATTAGCATATTTAGACAATTTGATACTCCGTATTTGGTAATGCATAAGAACCGTAGATCCAATAACATTTTTTAAAAATCAAGATCTTTATTTTTTTTATATCACTTAATTCTTTAAATGTGTTTATTTTTATTCCCTTTTTTAACATTACATACGCTTCAACTTCTTAATTAATTTTTTCCTTTTTCTCAAACTCTTTATTAAATACACACGGATTTTACCAAAAATAAAGTTTTCCTTTTTTAAATAGAATACATAGAGATCCTAATGCATTTTCCTTTTTTTCATAAAACACACGGTCCATATTTAATAAATGTGTTTCCTTTTTTTGTTGTAGATGCATTTATGTTTCTCTACTGATTTTTATTATTACCATTTTTATCCTGCGGTTTTATTATTATTCCAATGAAATATCCATAATAATAATCAACCATTGATCAAGATGTCAAAGCTAATCAACGGTTCACAATGACACATTGTTTGAGCGAGAAAAGTTGGGCCAAAATTCCCCTGCTTTTAACTATAGATTTTACAAAAAATTACTCGTAAAATATAAAGACTTTCATAATGACTCCATATAGTCCTATATTATGAAAGTCATTATGTTTTTATTCTATTTAAGTAAATTTCTCATAGATTATCAAAGAAATTAATTTCAATTGGCTTTGTCTGGATAATTGTAACAATATAATGTAGATGAAGATATTACCCATATGTTATACAAATGTGCTTGATCAAAAAGCCAATATTGGAGTTTATTTGATTGGCTTGGTTATGAATGGAAAGCTACTCATTTTCCGGATATGAACGTGAAGCTAATGAGCACTCATGGGAAAATATGGGGCAAATTCTTAATTAATACGGAGTATAATGCAACTTTTGCAGCAATACATATGTATGAATAGAAATGTCAAGATCCATAATAAAAATTAAAAGAGATGACCATGGAGGAAATTATTACTTGAAGTAAATTTCATATCTAATTTTTTATTAATGCTAAGAAGAATAAACATCATAAAGATGATGCTCCATATGTCGCAACATATAGTAAAGGTGTTAATTTAAGCACTTTAACTTATTAAATTCTTTCACTTTTGACTTTTAATTTGTCGTCGTCCACTTTTGACTTTTAATTTGACACTGTTCATTTAAGCACTTTAACTTATTAAAATTCTTTCAATGTGTATGCCTGAATATAGTCATGTGTGATTTTATTTGATTTGTCTTAACATATAGATTATTAATAAATACTCCCTCCATCCCTAAATAAAGTTTCTCTTTCGTTTTTTCTTTGTCCCTAAGGCCATCTCCAAGGGGATGCTCAAAAGAGATGCTAGGAGGAGAGAGAGTGAGATGTTGATGAATGCTACTATTGTAGATAGATGCTCTATAAAGATGCTCAAAGAGAAAAATAAAATGAAGATGCTTGGGCTAGCACCCGATGCTTGATGATGGAAGAATTGAGGCATTTGTTTTTTAAGTATTGTGGTCCAATATGTATGTGCCATGTGTCAATTTATTATTTTTTCAATTTAAAAGTTTGCATCTATAGTTTTTTTTTGAAGGCTCGAAAGTTTTTTTATTAAATTAGATTTGGCAACTTCAAAAAATTAGATATGGCAATGTTCTAGATTTCAAACTCTTTTTTAACGGAATGACTATTTTTTATTTATTTGGAATATTTTCTTAGGTATTTGTTTTGAAACAATATTAACTACATCATATTTTAATTACATAAAAAACATTTTAAAATATTTTACAACATAAATCTAAGAAATTTAATTTTATATCAATATCTAATATTCCCTCTGTTTGGAAAAAGTGTTCCTCTTTTGATTTTGTGTAAAAATAAGGAAGTACGGAGTATTAAATTGTAATTGACTTCCAATTTTGCCCTTCATGTGATAGGTAAAGGTAAGATGTGATGGATAGATTATTAGAGATAAAGTATGATGTGATATGTATGGTATGAAAAAGTAAGGATAAAAGTGGTTTTTTAATAGAAAGTGAAAGTGTTTTATTGAAAGTGAAAAAAATAAAATAGAAAGTGTTTTTTAAAACGGATAGAGTATATGTTTTTTTAATTAAAGACCAAATTTTACTAATTTAAATGTAAAAAGTAAAAATTAGATATATATTCTAGGAAGAAGGTAATATTAATAATAACGAGTAAATAATTAATCTTAATTAAAAAATTATCATATAATAAATACTTATAATTAAGAAAATAGAATATAATTATATTTATATGGACCCACTACATTCATTGAATAAAATGAGGCATCCATATGAGATGTCACTATTGAAAGGTTTAGATGTTGAAAAAGGTGCTCAATTGCCATTTTAAAAGTAAAGTCCACACTCCAACATCTAGTGAGGGATGCTACCATTGTGGATGCTCTAAATAAACTTCTCTTTTCTCTTAAAACCCCCTTTTACACCTTACTTTTTTATACCCCACCTATCACATCATACCTTTTTACTAATAATCTATCTATCACATCTTACTTTAACACATCACATCAAGAATATTTTTGGAAAGTTAATACAAAAATATCTCTTCCTTAAATCCTCAAAACGTCAAAAATAGAACATTCTTTAGAGACGGAGGGAATAATTTTTATAATTTTTTAATATGCAAAATACAAGATAAAATAGAGTAAAGAAGAGATTTGGATGGTATGTAAAAATGAAAGTGGACAAATACTATGAGACGACAATGAATTCAAAAGCCAGCGGTACTGATTTACCATATGCTCACTAGACTCTATTTCAACGGGCAATGAGTTGAATGACTTTAATCCAATCCCAGCCCTATATTAATTAAGTAGGGATTTAATTAAATAATAGTAAAACATGAATAACTTTCCCTAAATAGTACTGCATGTATTTTTCTTCTCAATGTATCACTTTTAGTTATTATGCATTAGTCATTATGGACATTATGGATTGCGGGCTATTTAGGGATTAAAACGGTTTATGTGCTATTTAAGAAAATGACTTAAATTTTAGTACTCCTTCCGTCCTAAAACTTTCTTCCCACTTCTCTTTTTTCTCCGTCCTAAAACTACCTTCCCATTAGAAAAAAAAGATAAAAATGACATTAATACCCTCATGTATTTAGACCAATTATCTTCTAACTCTATACTTTGAATGATTGCAAAAAAAAATTTGCAAAAAATCTTTTTTAAGGAGGGTAAAATTTGAAGTCAAAGCCAAAAATTAAAAATGCAGAAAAGTCAAACTGGGAAAAAAGTTTTAGGACGGAGGGAGTATTATTTAGTGCAAATATTTCTTAATTAACTTCACATTTGATTGAATTCTTAAAATATAAAAACAATCAAAAGATTCAATTTTGAGAGGTCTTGATTAAAATATTCTAACGAAAATCTAGTTAATACATACATCGACAGTTATTTTAGTTTTACTTTTCTCCGTATTTATTTTAGTTTTACTTTTTGTATACCGAAACATATGAAATGTGTCACCCTTTTCTGATTGGATAATCAAAGTTGAAGATATAAAACTAGGCCAAGTGATTGATCGAACCACTGCGTTGAAATTCCATCTGTATTCTTGATTCTAGATAGGGCTGTTCATGTTTAGGTCCAGACCGAGAAAACCGACCAACCCGGACCATTAGGTCCAGACCAAACCCGGACCGATTAGATTTTGGGTCGGTCTTCGGTCTTGATTATTTGAGTTTTCGGGTTTCGGTCGGGTCCGGTCCAAACCCGATATTATTTCGGTCTGGACCGAATGGACCGACTACTTAATTACTCCGTATGTCCGTTACTCCGTATGTGTTATCCACTTATCCCATCCAAGTAGAAATCTCACCCTCTGGCCTTACCTAAGCCATTCATTTGTTATCCATTCATTCTCTTCTCTTTCTTCTTGACGCAAGAGAGCATGAAATCAGAAGGGGAAGAGCTAATATTTTATCCGAAAATGCCCAGGGAGTGAGAGAAAGGAGAGTTCGAGGATGATGGAGGTGGTTCCGACACTAAGTCTTGAACCCTAGCCGTCACCCCAATTCTATCATCCATCGTCTTGTTAATTTAACGCCGGTGGTGCAGCGATGCCGGCCAACGCGAAGCAGAAACCACTCCCGCCGACACCTTTGTTTTCGATATGTATTTTGGATGTATTAAGTCCCGCACTCCAGCCGACTTCAGATGAGGATTGCATTACCATCGGACATCGGTGATTTATTGATTTTTTTATTTTTAATTTCAAGTTTTCAAATTATCAATCACTGCTAGTCCACTGTCCATTGCAAATTTGCATTATTCAGTACCCTACACCTTACTTTAGGGTACTTTTTATTGTTATTATGAATTTTTTTTGAATAGAAAATGTTATTTGCAGGATTTTGAGTTGTTGTTTTGGCTATTTTGTGGCCCGCTTTTTCTATTTACATTCTCAATTCGGTCTTCTTGGTCCAAATCGGTTCGGTCCAATTAATATCGGTCCGGTTCGGTCTGAACCTGACAAGTAATAGGTCCGGTCTTCGGTCCTCTTTTTATCTTGATTCGGTCTTCGGTCCGGTCCGGTTCTGGACTGATGAACAGCCCTAATTCTAGATACTCCGTACAAGGTATCTCAATAAAAGTATAGTGGACTTCACTTATCGAAACATATTGGATAATTTGAAAAGTTATTCTTTTTTTCGAGGATAGAGTACTATTGTCACCCATGCTTGAGGTTGTAGAAATGGTAAATGATTTTTTCATATCCCTCATTATATTCTTGGAGATGAAATGATGTACATACTCGAGTTCTAATTCTTTATACCAAGCAGATTTAAATGTAAGTGTTAATGACCATTGGATAACAATTGAGTTTTTGAATGAATTCAAATGTTTGAAGATGTCAAACCACAAAATAGTTTATAAAAGGGGTGTCAAAATAGTTTGAATAGCTACAAAGAGCGTTATTGGAAAAAGTGTTCCTATTTTAACTTTGTGTAAAAATAAGGAAAGTATTAAATTGTAGTTGACTTCCAATTTTGTCCTTGATGTGATAGATAAAAGTAAGATGTGATGGATAGATTATTAGAGATAAAGTATGATATGATAGGTAGGGTATGAAAAAGTAAGGGTAAAAATGGTTTTTTAATAGAAAGTGGAAGTGTTTTGTTGGAAGTGAAAAAAATGAAAGATGAACTGTTTTAAAAAACGGGGGTAGTATCAGTTTTGCAATTTTCAATAGGAAACCAAGTAATACTACAACATTTGGCTATATTTTTTTCATTGCTCTTAACACTTTAATATAGGTCTTAAAGTACCAATATTTTGGGTTTTTATTATGCTTCATATATTAGTGAATAACCTTAACTTTCAGACTTTTTGGCTTATTAACTTTTGTTCAAGCTCTTTGAAATTTGAACAGAGTAATCCTTTGTACACAAACATGACTTTCATTTATTAATTAACTTTTCAAAAAAAAAAGCAACCTTAACTTTAGCAATCCATTTGAACACATAAAAACACTCTTCATATGCAAATTTCAATACCTCTATTATATTTCTTTGTTATATATGTGAATACCTGCAATTTCTTTAGGCTTCACATTGCTTCATTAATTTTTTTTAGTTTAATTATTAGGATGATGAATAACAAAGTAAAAGTGTGTCATTAGTGTTTATACCTCATTTAGTTGTTCTTAAAGATTAAGTTTTCATGTTTGTAGTGTGGCTCATGTATCGGATGCTTTCTATCATAAAACAGAGAAATTTATAGTGATCTCCCTCCCTCTTTAGCTATTAAACTTTTGTTGTGGTATGTACATTATATTTCTTCTCTTCTATGCTTTAAAAATTCCCCCTCCAATGCATGAACTTTTGATCAAAGGTTTTAGCTAACAAAAGATGACTTTTATCAATAAAGAGACTTTTCAATGATAGAAAACAGGAAGTAATTAAACAGTAAGAGGCTGTTTGGAAACTTCTGAATAGGTAAGTGCTGAACCAGTAAGAGGTTCAAACTATTAAGTGTTGAACCAAGGTCTGAACCATTAAGAGCTAGTATATTGCTTAACTATTCAGAGGCAAATGTCTGATCAATTCAGATAAGATCTCTTAACGATTCACACTCTGTATAATACTTAACCATTCAGAGGCAAATCTCTTAACCATTCAGACATCTGAACCATTAAGAGGCTGAAACATACAGTGCTGTTTGGCAACTTCTGAATAGGTAAGTGCTGAACCAGTAAGAGGTCTAAACCATTAAATGCTAAGCCAGTAAGAGGTCTGAACCATTAAGAGCTAGTATATTGCTTAATTATTCAGAGGGAAATGTCTGATCAATTCAGATAAGAGCTCTTAACCATTCAGACTCTGTATAATACTTAACCATTCAGAGGCAAATTTTTTAACCATTCAGACATCTAAACCATTAAGAGGCTGAAACAAACAGTCTGAACCATTAAGTGTTGAATCATTCAGACATCTGAACCATTAAGAGGCTGAAACAAACAGTCCCTAAACCATTAAGTGCTGAATCATTCAGACATCTAAACCATTAAGAGGCTGAAACAAATAGCCCGTAAATCAATAATAGGTTGCATCGAAGCTTTAAATTCTAACACACCCCTCCTAAGAAGATAAAACAATCGGTCATGGAGTTCTAATTAATTGTAATCCAAAACTCCCCCAGTAAAAAAATCCAAGATTAATCGTGGCCACATGTTGGCTAGTCTACTACTTATAAAATCAGCCTTTAATTAATGGTTAATTTTAAATCATTATTTCACGTGCGACAAATCAAAAAAGATTGAAGATCTTGATTTGCAACGAAAAAAATATTCTTGTCATTCAGACATGCATTGTTGTATCATGAGATGATATTTTTACCACAAATCTAGTTAGAAATAAAAACATGTGATAATAAAGTCATACTCCTATATTTTACCCTTTTCTCCCGGGTGTAATACTACTACTACTCGAAATTTCAATCGCAGTATTCCCAGGAGGCCAGGAGGATGCGAAGCTCCGATAGTCCGATCCATACCAATCGCAGAAGCTCAGATCGCATCTGCCGGGATGAAATCGATCTAGAGGCTCATATCCCGCAACCATTCAATCCATTCAACCCTCAATTGCCAACTCAAATTTGCGATTGCAGGAAGAAAAACGACTTCTTGCGTAGCAAAATTTGGAATGCAATCGCTTCGAGGAGAGCTCGTTAAGTGCTAAAGTAATTAATTGCATATGGTTACTATTTAGATTACTTTCTTCTTCATATTTTATCGTAATTGCATATGGTAATTTTTGTGTGCACGTGGAAAGTTTTGTGTTTTTCTATGGGGCAGGAGGTATCCATGAATCAGTCTAATTTACACCGTCAAATTTGCATGTAGATTCATGTTTCGCTGCATAAGGTGTTCTCTCCATCGAATCTCATTTGCACAGAGAGTTCCTTATCGCTTTCAGTTGGTGTGCCTATAGTATGTCTAATGTTGCTACTGGCCTAGATTAGGAACCAGATCATCTGGACTCTGGAGATTTGATATCATAAAACCCACATCTCACTCTAGGACTTAAAATTGAACACATATCCACACTGCCACGCCATCACCCCCTCCCCCACCCCACAATGCTTTATTGCCTACCACAAGAGGGGGATGAAAGAATCTTGGATTGATACCCAAAACCCCCCACCCAAACCAGTTGTGTTGGCTATTATGTTCCATTTCTTCTTCCGACCTACCACGAAAAATTCATCTCATTGCATACTTTGTTTCCCCTGTAATTCCCATCACTTTTCACCTGACTCCATATATCATATATGTATATAATATCAACAATCACACTTCCTTCATTCTCTTCAACTGTCTTCACCTTCAACTGGATATGAAAATCATGGGGAATAATCCATTAACAATATCAAACTAGAGAAGCCAAATGCTGTCTGATCCATCCCTTTATTTGTTTTTTCACTTGTGTGTAACCTTGGGATAGAGCCTTGTCAAAGCTCTCTGAAGAAATCCCTGGGTTCAGCCATGCTTTGCTTGGGAGGTTATTGGCTCAAGGATATAAAAGTAACATGGAAATGCACCAAGAAAATGTTTTTGAGGTATACTACTACTTTAGAGAACATGTTCTACTGTACTACCTACTAATTACCCTAAAAACAACACTTTGAAAGAATGAAGTAACAATGCTCATGTATAGATCTCATTGCTTATATAAAGTCCTATAAAATTACAACCCAGGAAACCAAACATGGCCTGATGGCTGGTACTAGGGATAGTTGGGAGTACACAAAAGCATAGTATTAATTACTCCCTCCGTCCTAAAACTTTCTTCCCACTTCCCTTTTTTCTCCGTCCTAAAACTACCTTCCCATTAGATAAAAAAAGATGACAAATGACATTAATACCCTCATGTATTTACACCAATTATCTTTTAACTCTATATTTTGAATGATTGAAAAAAAAAATTTCAAAAAAATCTTTTTTAAGAATGGTAAAATTTGAAGTCAAAGTCAAAAATTAAAAATGGAGAAAAGTCAAACTGTGAAGAAAGTTTTAAGACGGAGGGAGTATTATGTAAGGAGTACATTATATACTGTGATCATAAGGCTATGTAATGGAAGGTAACATGACAAGAGTTCTAAGGTTCACAGGTGTCTGGTTTAACTTACAAACTAGACAAAGAAGTTATTACTAACTTATTTTTTTAGCTTTGGGAAGGATTGGAGGCGACATGGCTGCCGGGCTGGACAGACCAGCGGCAATCCGGATCTTCACTGCAGCTTTTGAAATGGTGTTTGTGGAGTGATACCCCTTGTTGTAACTTACCTAAGGTGTTGCTTGAAGATTTAAATGTGTTGCTTAGAACTAGAACTTAAATGTTTCTTAAAGTGTTGCATATGCAACAAGACCTGACACAACACCATAAGGAGTGTTGCTAAATCAACGGAGCAATTCCCTCAATGGGAAATTTTTAGCAATCAAATTCCCAACTCAAATTTTTGCATGTTATACATGCGATTTCTTGTTACTCAGGTATATTTTTTTCCCAGAATTTTTGCATGTACTACATGCAAAAACATCAAAATCAAACTTTAACTATTTCCTAGTTTTTTTAAATGATTTCGCATGTACTACATGCAAAAATATGAAATTCAATTTTTTTTTGTTTCTTATTTTGAAATTTAAAAAAATTATCAAATTAAGATTTTTTTTGGTTTCCTTCATATTTCAAAATTAAAAAAAAATATCAAATTAAGAATTTATTTTGTTTCCTTCATATTTCGAATTTTTAAAAAATTATCAAATTAACAATTTTTTGTTGCCTTTATACTACCTCCGTCGCTGAGTATTTGTCCAGTTTTGACTTTTTTCAGTCAACTGTTTTTAACATTTGACCTATAATTAAATAAAATATATAATGTATGTTAATTAGATAAACTAATATTTTGAAAATATTTGATTTAATAAAACTAATAAAACTATTTTTGTATCAATATCTATATCATTTTTATTTAATTTAAGGTCAAAGTTTATCAACTTTGACCAAAAAAAGTCAAAATTGGACAAATACTCGGGGATGGGGGAGTAATTCATTATTAAACATTACAAATTACCCTTTAAAAAAGTTATACTCCGTAATTCATAATTGTACATAACAAATTAACAACATACGTAAAAAATTCTGCTCCCTCCGTCCCTCAGTTTTTATTCACTTTTATTTTTATACACCATCCAATGCACTTCTTTAATCAATTTTATCTTATAATTTGTATATTAAAAAATTATAGAAATTGTATATTAATAATCTATATGTTAAGATAAATCAAATAAAATTACACATTACTATATTTAAGCTTAGACATTGAGAAAATTTGATGAGTCAAATTGCTTAGATGAACAGTTCCAAAAGTCAAAAGTAGACAAAAACTGGGAGACAGATGGAGAACTTCATAATAAAAACATAACAAATTAACAACATAAAAAGTATTAATTCATAATTACATACCAAAAAAAGAACATTAAAAAGTTCAAATTCATAATAAGCATAGGAAATCAAAAACTAAAAAAATTAATAAATATTCTAGCACGATGAACTAAGAACATCATTAGACATGTTAGAAGATGACCCAAACAATTGAGCATGTGTGTCAAGGCCAGGTTAAATAAATGTATTAATGAGCAGTGTTTATTTAAAAGAAAATATATGAGCTTGCAAAATGCAATAGCATCACCGGCTCCATATGAGATCGCGATCGGTACAAAAGGTAGCCCTGGAAGGAACACAGCGCAATACCTTTACTACATACTCTGGCAAGACTTGTACATTATACGGTTGTAAAAGGAAGTATAAAAATCTAATGTCAGATAGTAGAATATCATTTCTAAGAATGAACATAATAAACAAAAAACAAAAGAATATACTTCCTCCGTCACCCAATGTTTGTCTACTTTTAATTTTTGGAACTGTTTATCTAAGTACTTTGATTTATCAAAAAATCTCTCAATATGTAAGTCTAAATATAGTCATGTGTGATCTTCTTTTATTTGTCTTAATATATAGATTATTAATATATAACTTCTATAATTTTTTAATATACAAATTATAAAATAAAATGGATTAAAAAAGTGTATTGGATAGTGTGTAAAATTAGATGTTAGTCTTAGCATTTTAAAAAGACTCTTTAGCGGTAACATTTAGTGTTATCATTTTCAAATTTGATCTACACCTTTATATTTAGGTGTAAAATTAATTATATTTGACCCTATTAAATTTAATTTTATCTATTTTCAACCAAATATATTCAATATTTTATAAATTTTGCACTCAATTGAACAAAATTCACTTAATTTCACCCAATTTTACTCAATTTTTACCAAATTGAATTCAAATGGAACATAATACTATTTCAATTTATCTTTTAATTTTTCATTTATAAACATAAGTATATTAGTAGATGTGAGAAAATTTTGATATTTCAAAACTAAATTTTAAAAGCAATTTAATTATATTAAATTTATAAAAACAAAACATCTATAATCAATATTATTAATATTTAAAAGCTAAGTGAAGTATAAGTAATAAAAAATACCTAGGAAATGTTAAATGTTATGAAGTGGTGTTAGAATATGTTAAATTTGAAGAGTGACTAAAATGGTGGGTGAGGAGGTAGTTTGAATAAAAAAAATATGAGTAATAATTAAGAAGATGAAGGGGTGTGTAAAGTTAGATGGTTGGGAAGGAGGTGGTTGAAACATGTGGTGGAGAGAAAAAGGTAGAAGGTGGAAAAGATGATTAAACTTGGTGGTAAAAAATGCTACTATTATTTTCGCATGTACTACATGCAAATTTATTAAAAAATCAAACTGCATGTTCTACACGCAATTTTACTGCAAAATCTGAAAGATCTGTAATTTTTTTGAATTCGCAGGTATTATGTGCGATTTTCCTTATGAGGAATTTCATGTTTCATTTTAGAAATAATTTTTTCCTTTTTTTCCATCTGAGGGAAACCATCCCTAAATCAACATGGTAGTATTTTTGCTATCTAATGCAACACTTTATAGATGTTGCAAAAGGATCATTTGTAGGTATTTGAATGCAAAACATTTTTAAATATGTAATTTGAATTTTTATTTCATAAACAATTAATTATGTGCAATATAATACACTCAACTAAAAATACAAATTTTAACATTGACCTAATTAGATGGGGTCACATTCATTTTTGTTGGAGGTATATACACATAAAATTTAATTTTTTTTACCTTATTACAACAAACTAGTAGGGGACATATGCCCCCAACTACATACATATAAGTCTGCCCCTTGATTAACTCACCTAAGTACCATTTAACTACCAAAAAAGTGCTTCATAGTCCATGGGTCAATTCGGTTAGGGCCGGTTGCCCCATATGACTCATGATAACTATAACAATTACGGAGTATATGACTGTATGATTAAATTTGTTGAATGGATTGCAAACTAGACGTGAGATGGACTTGCACTTACACTTAAAAAAGAAATGCAAACAAAAACTCTATTTTGAGACCAGAGAAATATAATAAAAGCTGAGGAGTCAATGATCAGGTAACACGGCATATTCTTCACAAATTAGAGGAACACGGCGAGGAGAAGAGCAACAAGTACGATAAATAGAAATAGCGGCCCATAATCCAAGTGCCATTGCAGAGAACACAAGTGGATGATCTGTGTTGGCAATCTTGGTGGCCACGAACCAGTAGGAGAAAAGTTGCACAGGCATTGTCACTAAGATATTCCAAGCACTGATGATGTTATATACACCCCACCATATACCAAATATGTAGCATTGCACGGTCCAACAGGTCAAAATGAAGACGCATTCCATGTGATGCGGATAAATATAGCCCAGAGCCATGGCAAAGCCCACGGGGAGAATATCAGTCGCGCATCTCATTTTCCTTCCCATCCATTTGTATTCTTTTGGTGGGCCAGTGGCCAAATACATTGCGAGGAGACACTTGATGGGTTCTAAGGCCTCTACGAACAATGGTATGATAGGGTCAAATTTCCTCTCATCAGGTTCATAACAACAGACAAAAGCAGTCACCAACATTGAGCTTCCATACACAAGCAGCCACGCAAGTTGATCTGACACTGAGAGCATATATACGATGCAAAAGCTTCATTAGTACCTAATAAGCTAACCAAGTAATCATAATAATTAAGCTTGTACCACGAGGTTGTACCCAAGCATTAATTTAATCACACAATTTTTATCATCACTTTAATTTTTTTATTCAAATTAAAAAAAATTGTGGTGAACATGGGCTTGAGGTACAAATTTGGGTACACTTTTTTTTCAATAAAAATAATAATAATAATAATAATAATAATAATAATCATAATAATAAACAATGACAAGTACTCAAAAAATAAAAGTAATAGAAGCATTAATGGAAAAGAAACATATTATTACCTTTTGGCCCAGTTTGATTCTTTGGAGGTGTGCCAAGAGATTCGTCTTTACTTGGTTCCTATAGTAATTTGTTAGACATGAAATTTCAGTGCATTGAAATAATCCATTCTTATAAACAATTTATTGATTTTCGATTCCATTGCCTGAGGTCGTGTTCTTTCCCAACTTATTCTTATTACTTATTACGAAGTACTCCGTATTACTTATTCTTACTGAAATAATATCAAACAACAAATAGGATTGACAACACATTAAATGACATAGAAAAGTAAAAAAGAATAAAAAAAAAGAACAGCTAAAAACAGCAATATAATCAGACAGCAATAACAAGAATGAAAACAACCATAAAAACAAATTAACCCAAACAGCCGGCCGGACATATTCTGAGAACAAAAAAAACTGTCAGAAAAAACATATCCAACGCATAATAACTAAGCAGATCGCAGAGCCAAACTAGAAATAAAAAATATAAAAAAAATCGATTAATCGGGCACCGATTCGTCGGATCTAAGCCCAATCCGAACCGGGTATGCCACGAATCCGTTACACCAGAGGACGCCGTGATGGAACTTTATTTGTTCCACGGAGATCTCAAAAAACGAATAACAATAATTATGATAGAGACGAAAAGGATTGAGCAAAGAGACTGGGGGAAATCGAAGAATAACCGTAGCCATATCCATGCAATTCTGCCAATTAATCGTGCGTTTGTTCCTTCCTGTAGATAGTTTAGGGTTTAATAAGGTTTGTGTTCCTTTAAATAGTTAGTTTCACCAATCTACCTTCCAAAATATTTATTCCTCTCCTAGCTATATACGGAGTACTATTATACTATTATACTCTTCTTGGATGTCCTTAGTCTACATATAATACCTAATTACATACTACTACTACTAATAAATATAATAATTTTTTTTGGAGTGGGTGCAAGTGACCCCACTTGCACAGCCTTAGGTCCGCCCCTAACCGTACTATATCATGCCGGCCCCACCCTAGCCGTATGTGTCTACTCATAGGATGGTAGATTGGCTCCACGAACCAACACAAGTCTTTCCCGCACACTTTGTCCTTACTCGTGCATGCCCAATAAACTTCTCAGGGGGTCACCTATCATAAAATTTCTCGAGGTTAAACACGCTTCACTTTGGAGTTTCTAGTTGATGAACTCTCAAAAAAAGGTATACATTGTTGGTATGAGTAGTCTTTTTTGAACATTTTCTTTCCCCATTCCATTTATTTTAAAATCAGGGTGTTACATTCACTCCACTTAGGAATGCAACGTCCTCGTTGCATCTTTTTTTTCTTTTTTTCAAACTCTTATATCTTTCGCGTTATGTGAACTAAGATCTATTGGCCCGTCATGGTTACAGGGTTGCTTTGATACCATTTGTAATACCCGGGCCCTCGCCCTAACCATAAGTGTCTATTCCTAGGATTGTTGACTGGCCCTACAATCCAACACAAGTCTTTCCTACGCACTTTGTCCTTGCTCGTGCAAACCCAAGAAATTTTCCAAGTGATCACCCATCCTGAAATTTCTTCAGATCAAGCATGCTTAGCTTTTGAATTTTTAATTGATGAATTCTCGAAAAAAATATACACCTTATTGGTATGAGTAGTGCTATCAATCTTTTTGAACTTTTTCTTTCCTCAATCCACTTAATTTCAAAGCAGGGTATTACACGTACCCACATTTAATTCTTTCACTTCTCTCTCTCTCTCCCTCTGTATGTGAGTGTGAGTGTGTGTGTATGTGTATATTAGGGCCAGGTCCCATGAGATTTGACCTTCGTGAGAGAAATGGTAATGGTGCATTCTTCTTCACCAATGGTACATTATAAAAAGCATGTACTTCTCCACGGTGCATAGTTCAACAAAGGTAGTGCATTTTATAAAGTTCAATGTAATTACAAAACTGCCACCCCAATTCTTTATGTTTTTCTTATTTTTTGAATTTTATGGCTCTTAAATCTGACATTCTAGAACAACACATGCATTCTCGTTTCTTTAATGAAATCTCATTCTCAAGAGAATATATATATATATATATATATATATATATATATATATTATTAGTTCCTCACTCTTTCCATCCTCTTTTCTAATGGTGGGCTATATGTTACGTAGTAATCCCTCCGTCATAAAACTTTCTTCCCAGTTTGACTTTTCTCCATTTTTAATTTTTGTCTTTGACTTCAAATTTTACCCTCCTTAAAAAAGATTTTTTGAAATTTTTTTTACAAGCATTCAAAATATAGAGTTAGAAGATAATTGGTGTAAATACATGAGGGTATTAATGTCATTTGTCATCTTTTTTTCTAATGGGAATGTAGTTTTAGAACGGAGAAAAAGGGGAAGTGGGAAGAAAGTTTTAGGACGGAGGGAGTATAAATTTATTCTATCTACATACTTTTAGTATAATAAACTAAGATATTTTATTTCTTATAAGGAAAAACTTATATTAATACTAACGATGTAGGCGTAAATTCATAGCTAGAGCAATATTTAAATTTTTAATACAAATATGTACGGAGGATGTACTCCGTATGTACTAAGACCTTACTAATACAATCACACCTTAATAATAATTTTTAGGAAAAATTACCCAAAATAATCCCAACTTTACCTGGTATTTCAAAACTAATCTCACTTTTCACTGTGATGCATAATAATCCAACTTTACTGAAGTTTGCCTATTTTAGGTCGCCGTTAAGTTTCTAACGAAGGGTTAACGGAAATGCCCGTTTTGGGCAACAAAATGAAAGTTGTGATTATTTTTGATGAATTTTCATTTTTTTTTCATTTTTTTAAATTTTTTATTTAAATTTTTTAAATTACTTTCTCTACCTCCATCATCATTTCTTTTTCCTTTTTTAAAGATTAGTCTTAGTTTAAAAAATAAAAATAATAGATATAAAAATGAAAAAATGAGAAATGTAACTAAAATGATACAAAAATAATAAAATAAATAAGGTAATCAATGGATACTGACTTAAAATTGGTAAGAGTAAAATAAAAATATACGGGTGGGTTTTAATATTTTACGTATTATACAAAGTATTAACATATCACTACTTATTTTTTAGAAAAAATTATCTACAATAATTCCAATTTTACCAGATGGCTTGTTCTTTTAAAAAATAAGTAGTATATTATATTAGGACTTCGTATAGTGTGTAAAATGTTAAAACCCACCATTCCGTATATATTTATTTTATTTCTTACCAATTTCTGTTCAATTTCTATTGATTACATTATTTATTTGATTAATTTGTACTGTTTTAGTTATTTTTGTCATTTTCATTATTTTTATATCTATTTTTTTCTAAGGTAAGAATAATCTTTAAAAAAGAAAAAGAAAAAGAAAAAGAGGTTGAAAGTAATTCAAAAAATTTAAATAAAAATTTCAAAAAAAAATAAAAAAATAAAAATTTATCAAAAATAATTTCAACTTTCATTTTGTTGTCTAAAACGGATATTTCTGTTAACTCTCCGTTAGAAACTTAACGGCGACCCAAATTTGGCAAATTTCAATAAAGTTGGGATTATTATGCATCACAGTGAATGATGAGATTATTTTTGAAAGACCGGGTAAAGTTAAAATTATTTTGAGTAATTTTTCCTAATTTTTATAAGGCTATAATTCACTTCTTATCTCCTGCTCATCCTCTATATTTTTGTCTTTTATTTGCCATTTTAACTTATTTCACTGTAATTTTGCAATCTAATTTTTTATGCTCACTCCAATAGTCTATGAAGTATATTTTAGTTTTACCAAATATAATGAATAAAATTTGATCATATAAATAATGAACTTGTCATTTACTTTTTACGGGAGGGAGTAAATACTCTTCTTAAATAACATCCCTATTTTAAAAACTAAGTTTGATCTCATTAAATAATAATTTGAGCGACGCCTTAGAACGTTTTACCGGAGAACTCAGTGCCTAGTTTTAGCTCTAAAGCTATCAAAATCCCACAGGGACTACGTACCTCCTGCACTGAAAAAATCTCATTGGAAGACTTAAACACAAAAGGATGAAAGTTGAATGTAAACCCATTTCAAATTTTAAACCCATCGAATTCCATCATTTTCAAACCAATCAAATTCTTCGAATAATGGGTTCCAAATGTTCAATCAAAGTAGAACATAAATAATAATCCACATCACACACACAACGTTTAAGAGAGCTTAAGGATCGGCACATGAAGTTAGAAGAAAGACATTCGATCTTGAAATCATATTCTAATTCTAATACTTCGTATAATACAAATGTTACCTCAATTTTTACGTGACACAAACAACATTACCATGTGGGCAATACATACAAGCATAGTTATTACGGCGTCGCCTAGGCATCCAGTCGGAACTTTTTTCTCACCATGCTCCTTCGACTCGACTTAATTTTCGGAGCTCGCCTAGTCGTCGCCGCAGGGATGCCTAGACGTCCAGTCGGCGCCTGGGGGGTCTTACGCCGTAAAATTAAAAAAAAAGCCTAGCCCAATTGATCTTAGATGTCCAGCCTAATTATTTTTTAAAAAATAACTTATCTCAAGCCCAATTGATTTTAAAATATCAAACCTACCTCTCATCACTGCGTATTCTCTCCCTCTCCCGGTCGTCGGTATCTCTCGGGATGTCGCGGTCGTCTTCTCTAGAGCGGAATTGGGTCGCCATTCTCTCTGCCTCACGTTCTTGTTGAATTCGGAAATCCAGCCTGGGAATTATTTCGTCTGATCGGCTCTCTCCAGTCTCGCTCCACAGTAAGTCTCTCTCTCTCTCTTTACATTTACAGTAACTTTGTGTTTTTAGATCCTAATTAAATTGTTTATTCAAATAGTATCACTCCATTACTCCACTTCGCTCAGCATTATTTAAAGGTTTATTTCTTAATAATGATTAATGATTTAATCTTCTTTTCAAAAAAATTTTGAATTTTTTGCCAACCACTGTAAAGTACTTTTTAATTCTTCCTCTGCCATATTACATAATTTGTTTAAATGTTCTTTTGTAAAAAAATTAAATTTTTTAAATGTTCTTTTGTAAAAAATAAAATGTTTGTATATTTGTTAGCTAAATGGCTGGAATAGTTTATTTATTATGTTAAATTAGGTGGTTTTATCATGTTTATAGAGCAATACCATTACAGAACAGTCAAACAATGAAGTGATTGATCCAAACGACCCAAAACGAAAGGCCAATTCAAACGACCCAGGATGGAAATATGGTTTCAGGCTAGACTTGACGAAATATGGATGTTAAATTTTTGAAATTTGAAAATTAAACTTTATCTACATCATATAATGTGATATATTTATATTAGTGTATGTGTAGCAATTATCATTTACTACTAGTCGCCTAGGCGGGCGCCTAGACACCTAGGCGTCATGGCGTTACACTGGCGCCGCGACTCGCCTAGGCAACGTGATAACTATGCATACAAGTAACATCAATGAATTAGAAAGAAAACAAGTGTACAAGTTTATGACTACATTCAAAACTAAAATTAAAAGTACATCAAAAAATTTATACCAAACCAATAAATCAACAGATGCAAATTGTTGGTTGTCTAATACTTGGTATGATAAAAGTGGGAGCATAAGCACCCAAGTATTGCTATTATAATCAGTCTAATAAAGCTTAAATAGATGTGCATTCAAACACGTACTCTATTTTGAGACAGAGAAATCCAATTGGTGCTGGGAGGAGTCAACAATCAGGTAACACGGCATATTTCTCAGAAACTAGAGGAAGATGATGACCAGAAGAGGTACGAGTACGATAGATAGAAATAGTGGTCCAGAAGCCAAGTGCCATCGCAAAGAGCACGAGTGGATGATCCATGTTGGCAATCTTGGGGGCCACGAACCAGTAAGAGAAAATTTGCACGGGCATTGTCACTAAGATATCCCAAAAACCTACCAAGTTATATACACCCCACCATAAACGGACGAGTATGTAGCAATGCACGGTCCAACAAGACAAAACGACAACGTATCCCATGTGATATGGATAAATATAGGCCAAAGCCATGGCAAAGCCCACGGGGAGAATATCAGCCACGCATCGCATTTCCCTTCCCATACATTTGTATTCTTTTGGTGGGTGAGTGGCCAAATGCATTGCGAGAAACAACTTAAGAAGTTCTATGACCACTCCCAACTTTGATATGATGGGGTCCAATTCGATCCCAACATTTGCAACGTTTACAACGACAATCAAAGTCATGATCAGTGAGTACTCAAAGCACACAGTCACCAATGGAAATTCATCTGACACTGAGAGCATATATACAATGCAAAAGCTTCATTAGTACCTAATAAGCTAACCAAGTAATCATAATAAGGTTGTACCACGAGGTTGTACCCAAGCATTAATTTAATCACACAATTATTATGATAGCTTTAATTTTTTTTATTCAAATATCAAAAAGATTGTGGTGAAGATGGGCTTGGGGTACAAATTTGGGTACACTTTCCTATATCCCAAACATTTTTTCAATAATAATAATAATAACAATGACAAGTACTAAAAAATAAAAGTAATAGAAGCATTAATGAAAAACTAACATATTATTACCTTTTGGCCCCGTTTGTTTCTTTGGAGGTGTGCCGAGAGATTCGTCTTTACTTGGTTCCTACAGTAATTTGTAAGACATGAAATTTCAGTGCATTGATTTTGGATGAGTGAATAATCCGTTCTTATAAACAATGTATTGATTTCGAACATATTCAAAATCAACTTATTCTTATTACCTATTACTCCGTACTATTTATTATTCAGTGAAATTTCGTGTTCTTTCCCAACTTATTGTTACTTCGTATTACTTATTATTACTTATTATTACTGAAATAATATCAAACAAATAAGATTGACAAACACATTAAATGACATACTCCGTAGAAAAGTAAAAAAGAATAAAAAAAAGATAAAAACAGCAATATAATCAAACAGCAATAACAATAATGAAAACAACCAAAGTCAAAAAAAAAATGAAAACAACCATAAAAACAAATTAACCCAAACAGCCGGACATATTCTGAGAACAGAAAAACACTGTCAGCAAAAATATATCCAACAACACATAACAACAAAGCAAATCGCAGAGCCAAACTAAAATTATTTGAAGTAAAGACAACGAAAGGATTTGGTGGGAGAACTAAGGCAAAGGCTGGAACTCTTTGGTCGCAGAAGCCGGAAGTTCTTCTATGGCGGCTCGCTAGGGCTGGGTACGGTAAATAAATAAAAATAAAAAATATAAAAAAAATCGATTAATCGGGCACCGATTCGTCGGATCTAAGCCCAATCCGAACCGGGTATGCCACGAATCCGTTACACCAGAGGACGCCGTGATGGAACTTTATTTGTTCCACGGAGATCTCAAAAAACGAATAACAATAATTATGATAGAGACGAAAAGGATTGAGCAAAGAGACTGGGGGAAATCGAAGAATAACCGTAGCCATATCCATGCAATTCTGCCAATTAATCGTGCGTTTGTTCCTTCCTGTAGATAGTTTAGGGTTTAATAAGGTTTGTGTTCCTTTAAATAGTTAGTTTCGCCAATCTACCTTCCAAAATATTTATTCCTCTCCTAGCTATATACGGAGTACTATCATACTTTAGTTTCGAATATGAAAAGAAATATTGGAGTCAAAAATTGAAGTAGATTTAGCAAGTTAAATTGGTCTAACCAACTTGCTAGAGAAATGTTTCTCGTAGGGGCGTGCACAATTTGGTAAACCGAACTAAAACCGAACAATTTGGTATGTACTGAAACCGAACCGAATAATTCGATTCGGTATTCGGTTCTCATATTTTAAAAAAATCGGTTTTCGATTAGGTACAAAATTTCGAACCAGTATTTCGGTAAAAACCGAATGCCAAAATTATTTAATACTTATTTATAATTTTATCCATTGCTACTCAATTCAATTCCCAATATTTATCTCAATATTGAAATAATGAATATTCACCCCACTAATTTTAAGTCCTACTACCTCCGTCCCATTGTCTTTGTCCAGTTTTGACGTTTGAAACTGTTCATCTAAGCATTTTGAATCATCAAATTATCTCACTGTGTAAGCCTAAAAATAGTCATGTGTGATCTTTTTTTATTCGTCTTAACATATAGATTATTAATATATAATTTTTATAATTTTTTAATATACAAATTACAAGATAAAATGGATTAAAGAAATGCATTGGATGGTGTGCCAAAAGGTAAGTGGACAAAGACAGTGAGACGGAGGGAGTATTATCTAAATTTGGAAATCATAAAATCATCAAATTAATAATACCGGTAAATGTTTTTATATTTCGGAATGGACAATTCTGTTATTTGTATTAACTATTTTGTTTAATTTATGTAATGGTTCTAATTGTGTTGCTTTATTTTAATTTTGGAGTGTGTAATGTATTTATATATAATGGATTATGCTTTGTTATTCTCAATTTGGAGAATGAAATGAATTTTTTAAAGTTCAAATTTTGGTTTATGTTCGGTTTTTGATAAAACCGATTACCAAACTGATTTAATTTGGTTTTTACCGAACCAAACTACTACCTCCGTCCCATTGTCTTTGTCCAGTTTTGACTTTTGGAACTGTTCATCCAAGCACTTTGACTCATCCAATTCTCTCAATGTGTAAGCCTAAAAATAGTCATGTGTGATATTGTTTGATTCATCTTAACATATAGATTATTAATGTATAATTTTTATAATTTTTTAATATACAAATTGCAAGATAAAATGGATTAAAGAAATGCATTGGATGGTGCGCTAAAGGGTACGGTAAGTAGACAAAGACAGTAGGACGGAGGGAGTATTTGATTTCGGTTCGGTATTTGGTACAAAAAATAAATTACCGAAATTTCAGTTTACCGAAATTTCGGTTCGGTTCGGTTCGGTTCGGTTTTACCGAATGAACACCCCTAGTTTCTAGGTTCTACAACTCATTTTCTGTTTTCGCTTCACAGTTGACCCTCTTAAACAAACACCAAAGAGCAAAAACATAAAAAAAAACAGCAACTTTTTCTAGTCGATCAACAGAGCCAAATATATCATTTATATGTGCTCAATAAGTTGTTTCACCTCTTTCTATGAGGGCAAAAATTAATTCTGCTCTAGGCTCATTACAAAACTCATGTAATAACCTCCACCCTTTTAGGTCAATAAAAAACCCATAAATAAAGTGTTAAGGTATATAATGATAAATCAGAAGTGTGCTAGATGGAACAGAAAAGAGACGCCGCTTCGGCGCGCTTCATAAAATGCTCCACATCCTCTCCAAGGCAGTACTAATACGTCTCAAACAAATCCCTGAACTCAAGTGATGGGGAGACACTGCAAATAAGTGAACAAGGGACATTACTAGTTCCATTATCAGTGCATGAAAAACACACATAAAAACAAGAAATCTATTAAGCATGATACCTGATACAAGGTCTTCGATGTAATCACATTTAATTTTACCATGAGCCATTGCACCAACCTGAAAATTCTCAGGAGATCACTCGTTTTTATAAAGCATGAACTGCCAACAGGCTAAGTAAAACTCAACGAAGTCAAGGTGTACGGAAACCCACCAGAAACACCACATCACTATTGCTACGGATTCCCTTAATATAATCCCGCAGTTGAACTGCTTTCTCTGAGCTGAATGAAAGACCTGAAGTGGCACAAGTTATATTAGGAACTACCAAAGCCACAAACAACTTCACTCTTGTGTTAGTCGACATGTTCATCTATTTTGTATGAGTTGAAAGGTAAATGCTTCTTCACTGGATTGTCCACCAGGCGCAACAGCTTTATACCCTTGCCCTTTGCTTTGATGCTGAGCTTTTGAAGCAATTCAGCTGCAGCATTACAGATGTTAGAAGGTACGGGCTGGAAAATATGAAGGGCAAACATAAAGGCAATGAGGTGGTCTCAAACCTTTTTACATCAAACAGAAGAAAACGACTTACCCATCATGTTACAGAAACTTGCCAAAGTCCTCGGAATCTGAGCAAATGGCTCTACTTTGATCAAAGCTCCACCATTTGTCTTGATGTATACTGCACTCAACCGGCCAGCCATACGAAGTCGACTATCCATAATTTGAAGGAGTGCCTGAACAGAGCATTAGTTCAATTTCAAGCAAAACAATAAAGCATAGAATGTGAAGAATGGAAAATGAGCATTAATTTCCTGCCTTAAATCGTGTTTCAAAGAGAGGTGTGAAGAATAAAGGGAAACGGATATAGTAATACCCAAATATATTGAGACTATACAAGCCCAAATCCCCAATCCTTTCCCAAAAAAAAGAGGAAATTTTCTTCTTATTCTGTTCTCTCTAGGGAAATTGCATTTATCCTTTTATTAATTAAACTACAAATGGAAAGGCGCTCGCAGATTGAATCTTCGGAACCGAGTTAAGGAAGAAGTTTTCTTTCCCTATTGATTCCAGCGGGAGCCAAAGATTCAATAATTCTTCGCTTTGTAGTAATATAGAAGAAAGCAGAATGTAACCTTTGTATCGACTTATATCATGGGTTATCGAGAAACAACTTCTCTATTTCTTAGTACACAAGTAAAATTGCTTACATCCTACCCCCTTTACTATGCAACGTGTCACGTGTGGGAGCATTTCAAGCACACGGGTAACAAGTGAGTGCAATAGCAATTGATAAAGAATGCTATGTTAGTGACCATCTGTACTCTCATTACCAATACATTTTGCTTTGTTTATAACTACCAGTGCACGATGGAATAAAGCAAACTTGCCCGCTAAATTGTCTTTCTTATATATGCAAGCGCGAAGCGCTCTCTAGTTACATTTCTGACGGCATCACAATTACCCCCTCTATTCCCCATCTACTTTGTAAAAGTGTGAGCACTGAAGATACAGGCAGCACAAATGGAGAATGCAAAGCAGTCCAAAGTGGTCCACAATACAGACAAGAAATGAGCAGAAGAGCAGAGAGACCTCGTGAACTATGTCAGGCCGATAGTCGTAAGGATTCAGTTTCTTTTTCCGCAAATAATCAGCATGCTCATCAGAAGAAAGTATCTGATACCTCTGAGAGTTGTAACAAGAACAGTTAGAATATTACTAGAAAACAATATCAAATACAATCATACGCCTACCAAGACGAAAGAGTGAACTATTGGCAAGAAGATGCACTTACCTTGCCAATATAAGCAAGTGTTAATGACGCCTCCTCAAGAACAAATGTAACACTTCCTTGATGATCAGAATGGCCAGGGATTGGCATAGGAATGCCCACAAGACCACTTTCTTCATCTCCTTGTTTGAATTCATCAGGCCTCACTTCACTATCACAAACACCCACCAAATTTAACGCCTTATTGTTCAGACCTTCTTTGCCATCATTTATGAACTCAGCCCTCTTTTTGGTAGAGCATGACTGCAAGGATGTTGACTTTCGCTTTCGTTTTTGGATCCTAGTAAACATAGACTAAATTCTATTGGTATCAATTCGCGCACACACTCCTCGGAGCCAAGCAGCCACCACAGCATGTGCCTTGCTGTTGGTGGGGGGAAAACCCTTAATAAGTCAAGTCTACTGCCATGTTCTCTTCAACTTATTTTTTTACTTATTGCTTATTCTTATTGGAACCAAATCAGACCAAACCAGATCAGATCAGAAATAGCTTTAAATATAACTACATTCAAATCAGTCCAAATCAGATTAGAACTTATTCCAATTAGATCAGAACCAATCAAATTAGGTGAAGAGAACATGGCCTACGTGTCTACCATTCCCAATTAGCACACTTCAAAAGACCCATCAACCAAACAATCCTCCATTGCATTTTCATTAGTACTATTTAAATTCATATCAAGCCCCGTAAATTGGGCAAGTTTCGAGAGAAAATATTGGACAATATTGCATTAGATTAAAAGCTCCTACAATAAAACGTGGCCAATAAGAAAACAAATATCCAATCGGCAAAATAACAAACATAGGGATACAACATGCATAACATACACAATGTGTATATTGTCTTGCTCAATTTAGGAGTACCACTTCAGACATAACATGAAACACTTGGTAAAACAAACAAACAAGGTGAAAAAAAACAGACAAAAAATTTGCATCCATCTAACACAAAACATGAGATAAAAGGGATCAAGATAGATGGGAAGTAAACTAGTAAAGAATATATATTTAAATCAAATTCAACCGTTGTGCATAGGGAGAGAGGGTGCACACCTGGATTCGGGATCTGCCATTGACTTGAGGAGTAGGAGAGGCAAAACAGAGAGAGAGAGAGGGTGAATCCTGGATTCAAGAGAACAGGGTATGCTAAGCTGGTGTTAGCTAAATCAAAAGACTTAAGTAATACTTATAACATGTGATATCAAGTCAACAAAAAACAGAGACCTAGTAAATATTATTCGACATGAAATCTTACTTTCTTACCTAATTAAAGGATCAACAAGAATAATTCAAAGCCGATAAAATATACACAAAAAGATGTTGTCTACCACCTTTATTCTCCAGGACTTTCTCGCGTTCAATACTTTTCAGACGGCGGTATTAGAACTGGCACTATGGGGCTATCAGTTCTATTTTGATCGGAGTCTATTTTGGTTCGGGTATAAATTTGGATGTCTCGATTTTTGCTTAGCCGATTCTGGGTTGAGTCATTTCTATTAAGTTCTGAATCGGGTATTCGGGTATCATAATATTGATGTAAATACGCTTATTATATACTGTAATAATCATTATTGTTATTGAAACTAGTCTGTTCAGGTCGGATTTGATTTGGGTGATCTAGAAACCGGGTCTATTCATATCAGGTCTATTCTTCAGGTACGGGTACGGGCATTATAAGTCGGATTTTGGGGTTCGGTTTTGTTTTTTCCATGTCTAGCTAGTATTCTGAGCACGGGCAGAAATTCATGAGACACTTTAGCAAATTTTGGACACGGTTACCCTTCATGGGTCGAATTGGATACTAGTTGTTGCCTGCCTAAACTGCTCTTCGCCTATAGAACTCTCTTAAATATAGTCAATTTTGAAATGGGCTTTATAACTAGGCCCAAACACCACCAAACCGCCAAAAAACCCTCACACATTTTCTCAACCTGCATTTAATGCCATCTCTCTCGCTCCTCCACAGTGCCTCTTTAATCTTTCTTCATCTTCTACTACAGTAACACATCATCAAATTCTTGTCTTTCCTTGCAGTGCACTATTTAATATGGGGGCTGGTCCTAGAGCCTGGGCGAGAAAAGTAAAATGGGCCCCTAGAGCAGCATAATTGAACCTAAACTCAACATTGAAGTACACTTCAATGTTTTCAGTAATGATAATCAAAATAATAAGAAAAATGGGGGAAAATGGGAAATCCATGAGGAGTTATAAGTAGTCATTGTGATAGTGAGCAAGGGTAGACATAAGCCACAATCCTAGGGTGCTCCATCAAACTAAACCGGAGAACAATAAGTTAATGGCCTAACAACTTACCACAAATCTTAAAAAAAGTAATCATTTTTTGCTTCAGTCTACAATATCTAACAATTAACAGCTATGTCCATGAGCTTGGCAATCGTTCCAAAACACCAAGTGCTAAAACATCAGATCATTCAATTTCAAATGATTAACAATTGCCCCAGATACAAAATCTAAAGAGAACATGTTGGAGAGGCTGAGAACAAAGGGTCTTGATAGACAGAGTATATAGGTGTTTCAATACCCATTGGGAAATAAAATATGTAGGAGAGGGACTGGAAATGCATCAATTGCCATGTGAACAACAAAATTACAAGATGAAGAATGATACTCCGTATGATATAGTAGAAGAATAAAGCAACAATTAATAAATATTTGCTAAGGCAATTTTCCCCAAATTTTACGAAACATAAGCCCAGACATTCGAATCCCTAGCTCCCTCACACAGAACATTAAACTCTACAAATCAAAATTGACTACAATATCACATATCCTTAGAACCATGTTACTTATCGATCCCAACTTCCATAATATTCACAATACACGTAGGCCCATCAATAAAACATATTTATTACAACATCAAGCAGCACGATACTCACATTACTATCCATCACTCATAGGCATTCACCACTTAGTTCGCTACTTTAATAAAGACATGGCACTTAGAGCAATACAGCAAGAAGCCAAGAACTTTCACACAAGACCATAATAAAAACTTCCTTAATATACTCTCACAAGTACCCACAACAATTTACATCCTCCACAACTATTTATCACCGAAGCTAACACTTTCAGTCAAATATTTTAGACACGTCAAAAAGAAGCCTCTTGCAATATCCTATCACTAAAAGACACTCAACAAGCATGAGTTTGCTACATGCATACCCATACTAGTGAATAAACACAGGTAAGCTTAGACTTCACAACTTAGTTTCCTAACATATTAAAACCTCCACCAACTAACTCAAAAACTTAGCCATACTAATAGTAGCACAAAATCTACCAAATACCATTACTCATAACATCATCATCATAAATCAAATGTTAATTTATACTTCCTCCATTCATATTTTTTCTTCAAACTTCCCATTTTGGGAAGTTTCTATTTATTCTTCATACTTTCATTTGATAAACAACAAAATAGGTAAGAGGGAGTATTACGCTGACATTTTTCTATAAAACTTAAAAATCAACTAAGGCTCTGTTTGGTACACGGAATTAAGTTATATGATTGAAATTGAGAACTTCAATTCCAATTCTGGTGTTTGATAGCAAAAAGTTATGTAGATTTGAAATTGGTGGTGCAAAAAATGAATTATAATTGGAGAATTCAATTCCATCACATTCAATTTCATAGAATTTCAATTCCAATTCCGTCAATTCTGTGTACCAAACGGACCCTAATTGAATTTACCTTTACACGAAACATCCATATATTTACTCTAAACACACTGAGCAAGCGCAATTAAGGACTTTTTCCTCGCACATACCTATTACCTACGACATGACTATCCCAAAGTTCATCACACCACTGGAACTCTAACATATAGGCATCGAAAAATCTACGGAGTAGTATGTAAAATACCCATAACCCATAATCACCAATTTAATCGACTAGGACGAAACATTAAAGTGGGTTCTTACAAAAAAAAAAAACCTCGAGGAAGAACAAGGAGGGTACTGGTGGTTAATATGGCGGCGACTGGTGAATCCTGCGGGGTCGTCGACCAGGTCCTTGCGGGAAAGCTATCGCGGGCTCGCGCTAAAGGCCGAGTTGGGCAGTGTGGGCGTTCCACCGAAGAATTTGCCTGGGACTTCGAGTATTTGGATTTTTATTCGTATTTTAAAAAGCCCTGAATTCTATTTTTTTAAATTAAAAATCTAGATGTACTAATACTTTTTTAAAAAAATCACATTATTACTCATATAATTTTATTTTCTTACATAAATATTTCAAAATTTTATGTCAACATCGTTGATCCAATAATTCATGTGTTCCAATGGTTGGACAACTATATAAACATAAACTAACTTTTGAAAATAGTATTCAATAATTATGTGTTTTTATATGAATCCTCACAATTAACTAGCTATTGAGACGATAATCGTTGATTGATAATATTTTTTAGTTCAGTCTTTTAACTAACGATCATTAAAACAACATTAAATTCGATAAGAAATTTCCAAAATGGTACTTTGTTACTAGGCGTGTTCTCCAATTGGTTCATTTTTAAAATAAAAATACATTAAGTATGGAAAAATATTTTTATTTTATAGGGTGACTATATTATTTACAATTATTCAGAAGAATATCATGTAAATAAAATGTTTAATAAACATTATATGTTTGGTCCCCTAATTTTAAAATAAGGCTATTGTTTTTGTTTACGATGTCTTACTAAAATTATTTTTGAAAATTATAACTAAAAAATCTAGAATTTCAAAAAAAAAGCATACAAAAAGTTCTACAAAACAAGAGTCATGTCGTATTTTGTAGAACTTTGTACATATTTCTTTAATATATACATTTTGAAATTCTAAATCAATTTTTAATTATAATTTTTTAAAAATAATTTGACTCAAAACTCGTAAATCAAAACAAGCCTTTTCAAAATTGGGCGAACAAATAAATAGTGCTTATTAAATAATTTATTTACACGATATTCTTTTAAATAATTATATATAGTTTAAAATGTTTACTTTCAAATTTATAAAATTATATTTATAGTCTTTATTATCATCTTATAAAATTGAATATGTTTATCAATATTTAATGTATTTTTATTTCAAAAATAGATCAATCTAAGAAATCATCCACTTACGAAGTACTATATGAAATTAGTATAGTGTTTAACATTATTTTAATACCGCTTTAATGACTGTTAGTTGAGAGGACGAACTTAAATTTTTTTTCAAATAACTAATATCATATCAGTCATTAGTTAATTTTAAGAGATTGAACTAAGAATTATTCTCAATTAAGGCAAGTCATTTTTTTGTTTGATAATGTAAGTGGTAAGAAAATATTTTCTCATCTAGAGAAAATAGATTCCATTTCTTTTCAAAGAAAAAATTTCTTTTCACTCCCCCCTGCCCTTATCCGCCACCTACATACCCGAACTCACCCACCCCTATCCCAACCCATACCACCCTCCCTCTCCTACCATACGACCCAATGCCCTCCACGCCACCCCTACCCCTTGTCTCTCATACCATGGGCGATCCTGAGAATTCGATGGCCTAGGCTGAGACGAACAATAATTTTTTTAGGTGTTTTTTTAAATAATTTTTTGGTATAAGTATTCTAATTAATTTTTAGATAAAACACAAGAAATTTAATTATTTTTTGAGAATTTTAATAAGATCGTAAAACAAGTATTTTACATACTACTTATGTTTCTTTCTATAAACAACTAGAAGTTTTAATCAAACCAACACAGTAGATATATATCTTGTTGTGTGACTTTTGGAACAATAAGTTTAGTAGCTTAGACGGATGAATTATCTCTACACATCTTAAAATACCCAGCTCGACTTTCCTTTACACATTAATATACTCCGTATTTGGTTTTTTACCCAATCCTCAACCTCTTATCTCCAACGTACTGACATTTTTCACTCGTCAACATGTGACGTCTGTCTTATTTCTTCATTCCTTATTCCGTGCCAACACCCGACTCTATACCATCAACCCTCATATTGCTAAAATATTTTAAAATTTACTTTTGAACATATTTAAATATCAATTTTGATCTCTCAACAATTAAAAATATTTTTTTAGTGAAATAATTACATTCCTACAAAACAATGGAAATTGTCAGGGAGTTCATTCTTGGATTTTTTTTTATAAAAAAACATACTCCATAGTATTTTCTTATCAACAAAACACATCCTAAATTTTTTTCTTTCATATTTTTTTTTAATTCCTTTTTTTTTCTTTAAACACTCTCAACAAGCGTTCACTGATCAGAAATTCAGAACCAAAAGCAAGGTCTCTCTGAAGGTAAAGCCCTAGTGGTGAGATGATGGGGAAGCAAAAAAGGAAAGAGATTGTTGAATCAAACAAGAGCGACGACGAGAACCGGAGCAGCGAATGCGGAGGGGCGACGAGTGAAGTAATCAACGAAATTACGCATGAAGTTTCCGGTGCGCATACAGTGAAACCCCGCCCCATCTTCATCCTGGAAGATGCCTCTCTTGAAGTAGGCCTTGTTCACAAGGTAGGAGATAATTTCCCTTCAATTCTAGGTTTTTTATCGCGTTGCTTTATAACCGATGGTGTTAATTGTTGTTCCATACCTATTGAATTGTTAGAAACGTAAGATTCTGAGTTCTAGCGAAGACAGCACCTTCATGTTAAAGCAGGGGAAAAATCCAAACAATTATCGTCCTGACATTTTTTTCGAGGTTTGAACCTCTGCTCTCCTTTTATCCCTTCGTATGATGCATGTTCCATCTGTGATGATCAACATTGCCTTGTTTCACTACAAAATTCTTCACGATTGTATACATTTTGTCACAATATCGAACCATTGCGCTTTAGTGCTTTTTTTTTTATGTGTGTAAAAATCTCATAACTGTGGATGGCCTTTGATGTGCAGGCACTTCGGGCAATCTTAGATAGCCCACTAAATAAAGTAGGAATGGTTGGAGCTGTCTATGCCAGAACTAGTTCTGGTGTTGTTTTCGAGGTCAAGCCCCATACTCGTATACCTAGAACGTGCAAACGGTTCTGTGGCCTCATGGGTAAGTTTTTGTTAAAGTAAAGATAGCAAGATGTGCAAGTATTTTTATGCCGGTGTAAGCTAGTGACATGAAAAATCACTAGACATGATTCCTTTAGGCTTAGAATCTGTCTAGTATTCCCTGAGCTGAAGTTGAATTTTACACATTCTTTATTCTATACTGTCCTAAGATATCTTTCAAGGTTCTCAATTTGTGTTTTGACTAAGTGCTCACTTTGCAATATATATAGTGGAGCTGTTCCAGAAGTCTTGTGTCCGTGCCAAAGATACTGGAGAAGTTCTTATCCGAGTCCTTAAAGGGTCTTTGACACAGCATATACCTGAAAATGCTCGTGTAATTGGTGAGCTCTTGTCAACTTTTCTTCCTATAAGAAACATATATTGTTTCCATTTGTAGTATATGTGGCTAGAGCAAGTGACTAACTTTTGTCACACATGCTAGGCCTATCATATAGTTCAGAGAAGGTGGTTGATATAGAGGACTATGTTTCTACTCTGCCAGATGAACAGGACATTGTTTTTGTGGTATTTCTCTCTCCATTTATATTTTGTGTTTGCACCTTATAGTGCACACCTCTCTGCCTCTTGATGGATCTCTTTTATGCAGCTAATGTGATAATTTGTCATGTCAGGTGGGTACGATGGTCAATGGTAAAGTTAGCCAGGACGGAAAGGATGACTATATTTCAGGTAACCCACCATTTATTTTGCTAATATTGTGGAAATGGTACACACATGTACTTTTCCTACTTGGTCTTTGTCCTATAACCATCATCATCTCATTCATATTCATAAACTCGCTACCTGCCACATACCTTATTGTTTTGTGACATTCAGGTTGAATGTTGAAACTTGATCCTGATGAATCTTAGTTGAACTGTGCGTAACATTAAGTTCGAGTTAGAAGTAGTATGTAATACTACGCATGGAACAAACTTGCAAAATTATTTTGATGATCTTTCACAGAATATGTAAAATACAAGGTCTTGCTATATACTGTATTTTTTTGGAAAAGAACTTTGGGCACCCATTTGAATAGGAATACACAGTTTCATAGCTGTAGTTTTATGCTTATGTTTTTTTGTTTCTGGCTCAGAAATACCTTGTTCTTGTCAGATTTAATTTCATGATATTTTCACCTATTTGCTCTATGTGTTCACCTATAACCTTGATCAAATCTGAGGTGGTGACAAGTTTATCACTTGTTATGAAAGAAATTATCCTAAATAGGAGCAAAACATAGATAAATTACCAAAATAGGAGCTCTATGTTTTTATCCCCCAAAATAGGAGTTCGCACACTATATGTGAATAATTCACAAAACTTTTTTGTAATGTCTCTGGTCATGATTTGTTAGGGGTGAACCAGGGGTCTAATCAAGTTGATAATTTAGTGGCAGATTTGCGGAGGAAAATGGAAGGGAAATAGTGGGCGAAAGTATGGAGGGTGTTTTAGGAGTTCTTTTTTGGTAGTTTATGGAAGAAAAGAATAGGATTAAGAAGGAGAAATGGAGGGATATGAGATGGGAGAAAATCAGGGATGGATAAACCAAGTTGGTGTTTAAGAGATATTACACACTCTTATCCTAACTTGGGGTTTGAATCTAGAATTTAATTAAGATATGACACACTTAATCAAATATCTATAACCTAAAACTCACACTTAAGATAACCACTCTTAAGATATAGAATTAGGAATTTGGCTAAAATTGCATCACACTATTTTATGGATACTCAAAGAGTAAAGGATTTTCAATGTTCAAAGCTGTGTTTACAATGGCAATAGGGCCTGATTATATAGGCAGGGGAAGGGGGAAGAAATACACAATACATTGAATGTAGACATAAGGAAACTTCCTAGCAACATCCTCTCTCAAAGCCTTGAAATATCAGCCATGTTTTAGGTCCTTTTATTGGAATAATTTCAGGGATGGGTGTGGTTGTAGGGTCTCCAATGAAAGGCAAACAAGGGGAATGGATAGCATTCTTTTGGGCTGATTTGGGGGGATGTGTTCAGCCAACTAGGGGGGACAAAGGGAAAGGATAATGTGGTACTTTGGCTGCATATATGAGGATTTATTTGGTGGTTAAAGGGTTAAGAAAGTACCATGTTTCTCCTGGAATTTTATGGTTGTTTAGTGGGTTGTACTAGGGAACATAGTAGGGACCATGTTGGGTGGATGTTGGAAGATGAATGGGGCTGTTTTGGTTTCCTATTGTGACCAGGGATTAAAATAGATAGAAGAGGCTTTATTTTGGATATCAAAAAGAAATGAAATATATTTGGATGTTTAGGGTTGGGTTGGACGGAGTGGGGGTTGGCTAGCGGAACCCTTAGGTCAAAACGAAAGTTATTTTGGCCTTTCGGGCTAAAGGACTTTGAATTATCACTAAAATGGATCATAATGTTTGAACCTAAGTCCTTTGATTTCCATGAGGGTGTGGGATATCAGGGAGGGTATGATAGGGTCGGGCCTAGATATATCATGATTG